>JAUMJL010001529.1:192500-195000 GCA_033558185.1 Dromococcyx pavoninus | reverse complement strand
TAACCCTAAACCCAACCCTAACCCTATCACTAACCCTAACCTCACCCTACCCCTACCCCTACCCCTAACCCTAATCCTAACCCTAACCCTAACCCTAACCTCACCCTACCCCTAAACCTAACCTTACACCTAACCCTAACCGTAACCGTAAGCTCACCCTACCCCGAAACCTAACCCTAATTCTATCCCCAAATCCTTAACCCCTAAACCTGACGCTAACCCTAACAATAACCCTGACCCCTAACACTAGCCCTGACACCTAACCCTAACCTTAACACTAACCATAACCCTAAATTCTAACCCTAACCCTAACCCTAAACTTAACCCTAAACCAAACCTTTATCCTAACCATAAACCTAACCCTAACCCCAACCCTAACCCTAACCCTCACCCTAAACCCTAACCCTAACCCCAACGGCAACCCCTAACCCTAACCCTAACCCTAAAGCCTAACCCTAACCCTAAACCTAACCGTAACCGTAACCCTAACCTAACCCCAACCCTAACCTCTAAAACTAACCCTGACACCTAATCCTAACCCTAACCCTAACCCTAACTCTGACACCTAACCCCTGCCCCCTAAACTTAACTCTAACACTAATCCTAACCCTAACCCTAACCCTAACCCTAACCCTTACCCTAACCCTGACCCTAACCCCAACCCTAACCCTGAACCCTTACCTTAACCCTAACCCCTACACCAACCCCTAACCCTAACCCTAACCCTCACCCTAACCCTAAACCCAACCCTAACCACTAACACTAACCCTAACCCTAATCCTAAACCCTAACCCTAAACATAACCATAACCCTAAACAAAACCCCAACCCCTAAACCTAAGCCTAACCCTAACCCTAAACCTAAACCTAACCCTAATGCTAACCCTAACACTAAACCCAACCCTTACCCTAATCCTAACCCTAACACCTAACGCTAACCCTCACCCTAACCCTAACACTAACACCTGATGATAACCCTAACCCTAACCTCACCCTACCCCTAAACCTAAACTTAACTCTAACCCCTAACCCCTAAACCTGACTCTAACCCTGACTCTAACCCTAAACTTAAACCTAACCCTAATCCTAACCCTAACCCTAACCCTAACCCTAAACCCAACCCCAACACCTAAACCTAACACTAATCCTAACCCTAACCCTAACCCTAACCCTACACCCTAACCCTAACCCTAACCCTAACCCTAAGCCTAACCCTAAACCCAACCCTAAGCCTAAACCTAACCCTAAACCTAACCCAACCCTAAAACTAAACCCAACCCTAACCCTAACCCTAAACCGTAACCCTAACCCTAACCATAACCCTAAACCCGAACTCAACCCCTAATCCTAAACCTAACCCTAATCCTAACCCTAACCCTAACCCTAACACCAACCCTAACCCTAACCCTAAACCCAAGCCTAACTCTAACCCAACCCTAACCCTAACCCTAACCCTAACACTAACACTAACACTAACACTAACCCGAAACCTAACCCTCACCCTAACCGTAACCCTAAACCTAATCCTAACCCTAAACCCAACCCTAACCCTAACCCAACCATAACCCTTACCCTAACACTAACACTAACCCTAACCCTAAACCCAACCCTAACACTAACCCTAACCCTAACCCTAAACCTAACCTTACACCTAACCCTAACCGTAACCGTAAGCTCACCCTACCCCGAAACCTAACCCTAATTCTAACCCCAAATCCCTAACCCCTAAACCTGACCCTAACCCTAACAATAACCCTGACCCCTAACACTAGCCCTGACACCTAACCCTAACCTTAACACTAACCATAACCCTAAATTCTAACCCTAACCCTAACCCTAAACTTAACCCTAAACCAAACCTTTATCCTAACCATAAACCTAACCCTAACCCCAACCCTAACCCTCACCCTAAACCCTAACCCTAACCCCAACGGCAACCCCTAACCCTAACCCTAACCCTAAAGCCTAACCCTAACCCTAAACCTAACGGTAACTGTAACCCTAACCTAACCCCAACCCTAACCTCTAACACTAACCCTAACCCTATACCTAAACCCTAACCCTAAACATAACCATAACCCTAAACAAAACCCCAACCCCTAAACCTAAGCCTAACCCTAACCCTAAACCTAAACCTAACTTTAATCCTAACCCTAACACTAAACCCAACCCTTACCCTAATCCTAACTCCTAACCCCTTAACCTGACAGTAACACTAACCCTAACCCTAACCTAAGCCTAACCCTAACCCTAACCCTAACCCTTAAACCTGACCCTAACCCTAACCCTAACCCTAACCCTAACCCTAACCCTAACCCTAACCCTAAACCCTAAGCCTAACCCTAACCGTAACACTAACCCCAACCCCAACCCCTAAACCTAAGCCTAACCCTAACCCTAAAACGTAACCCTAACCCGAATCCTAACCCTACCCCTAACCCTAACCCTAACTCTAACGCTAAACCTAACAGTAACCCTAACCATAAACTCAACACTAACAC
>JAUMJL010001529.1:160000-170000 GCA_033558185.1 Dromococcyx pavoninus | reverse complement strand
CTAAGCCTAAGCCTAACCCTAACCCTAACCCTAACCCTAAAACGTGACCCTAACCCGAATCCTAACCCTACCCCTAACCCTAACCCTAACCCTAACCCTAACCCTAACCCTAACCCCAACCCAAAGCCTAACCTAACTGTAAGCCTAACCCTAACCCTAAACCTAAGCCTAAGCCTAACCCTAACCCTAACCTTAACCCTAACCCTGACCCTGACCGTAACCCTAAACTTAACCCTCAACCTAGCCTTAACCCTAACCCTTACCCTAACCCTATCGCTAACCGTAACCCTAATCCTAACCCTAACCCCTAACCCCTAACCCTTAAACCTGACCCTAACCCTAACCCTAACCCCAAACCCAAACTTCTAAATCTAAGCCTTACCCTAAACCTAACTACAAAACATAAACCTAACACTAACCCTAACCCTAACACTAACCCTAAACCTAACCCCTAACTCCTAACCCCTAATTCCTTATCCCTAACCCTAACCCAAACCCTAACCTTAACCCTTACCCTATCCCTAACCCTAACACTAACACCAACCCCATCCCTAAACCCTATCCCTAACCCTAACACTAACACCAACCTCATCCCTAAACCCTATCCCTAACCCTAACCCCAACCCCAATCCCTAACCCTAACCCTAACCCTAACCCTAACCCTAACCCTAACCCTAACCCTAAACCTAAAAGCAACCCTAACCCCTAACACTGACCTAAACCATAAACCTCACCCTAACCGCAAGCCTAACACCAAATCCAACCCCTAAACCTAAGCCTAACACTAACCCTAACACTAACCCTAAATCTAAACCCTAACCCTAACCCTAATCCTAACCTTACCCTACCCCTACCCCTACTGCTACCCCCACACATAACTCTAAACCTACCCCTACCCCTACCCCTAACCCTACCCCTAACCCTAACCCTAAACCTAACCCTAACCCTAAACCTAACGCTAACCCTCACCCTAACCCTAACCCTAACCTAAACCTAACCCTATCTCTGACCCATAACCCCTAACCCCTAAACCTGACCCTAACCCTAACCCTATCCCCAAACCCAAACCTCTAAATCTAAGCCTTACCCTAAACCTAACTATAAAACATAACCCTAACACTAACCCTAACCCTAACACTAACCCTAAACCTAACCCCTAACTCCTAACCCCTAACTCCTTAACCCTAACCCTAACCCTAACCTTAACCCTAACCCTAACCCTAACCCTAAACCTAAAAGCAACCCTAACCCCTAACACTAACCTAAACCCTAAACCTAAACCTAACCGCAAGCCTAACCTCAAATCCAACCCCTAAACCTAAGCCTAACCCTAAACCTAACGCTAATACTAATCCTAACCCTAAACTCAACCCTAACACTAACCCTAACCCTAAACCCTAACCCTTACCCGAACCCTAACCTCACCCTAACCCTAACCCTAACCCTAACCCTAACCCTAACCCTAACCCTAACCCTAACCCTAACCCTAACACTAACCTCACCCTACCCCGAACCCTAACCCTAACACCTAACCCTAACCCTATACCTAACCACACCCTACCCCGAAACATAACCCTAACCCTATCACTAACCCTGACCCCTAACACTAAACCTGACCCCTAACCCTAACCCTAAACTTAACCCTAACCCTAAACCTAAACCCTAACCCTACCCCTAAAACTAACCATTACACTAACCCTAAACACTTACCCTAACCCCAACCCCAAGCCCAAACCCTAACCTTAACCCTAACCCTAACCATAAACCCAACCCTAACCACTAACCCTAAACCTAACCCTAAACCCTAACCCTAAACATAACCCTAACCAAAACCCCAACCCCTAAACCTAAGGCTAACCCTAACCCTAAACCTAACCCTAACCCTAATCTTAATCCTAACCCTAAACCCAACCCTAACCCTAACCCTAACCCTGAAACCTAACGCTAACCCTCACCCTAACCTCACCCTTCCCCTAAACCTAACCCTAACTCTAACCCCTAACCCCTATCCCCTAAACCTGACCCTAACCCTAACTCTAACCCTAAACTTAAAACTAACCCTAACCCTAACCCTAACCCTAACCCTAACCCTACCCCTAAAACTAACCATTACACTAACCCTAAACACTTACCCTAACCCCAACCCCAAGCCCAAACCCTAACCTTAACCCTAACCCTAACCATAAACCCAACCCTAACCACTAACCCTAAACCTAACCCTAAACCCTAACCCTAAACATAACCCTAACCAAAACCCCAACCCCTAAACCTAAGGCTAACCCTAACCCTAACCCTAACCCTAACCCTAACCCTAACCCTGACCCTAAGCCTAACCCTAACCCTAACCCTAACCCTAACCCTAACCCTAAGCCTAACCCTAAACCTAACCCTACCCCTAACCCTAACCCTAACCCTAAACCCAACCCTAACCACTAACACTAACCCTAACACTAAACCCTAACACTAACCATAATGCTAACCCTAAACCTAACCCTTACCCTCACCCTAACCGTAACACCTAGCGCTAACCCTAAAACTAATATCACCCTACCCCTAAACCTAACCCCAACTCTGACCCATAACCCCTAACCCCTAAACCTAATCCTAACGCTAACTCTAAACCTAAACTTAACCCTAACCCTAACACCAACCCCAACACTAAACCCTAACCCTAACCCTAACACTAACCCTAAAACCAACCCTAAACCCTAACACTAACCCTAACCCTAAACCCTAAACCTAACCCTAACCGTAACCCTAACCCTAACCCTAACCATAACCCTAACCCTAACCCCTAACCCTAACCCTAACCCTAACCCTAACCCTAACCCTAAACCCTAACCCTAACCCTAACCCTAACCCTAACCCCTAACCCTAACCCTAACCCTAATTCGAACCCTAACCCTACCCCTACACCTACCCCTACACCTAACCCTAACCCTAACCCTAACCCTAACCCTAACCCTAACCCTAACCCTAAACCTAACACTAACCCTAACCCTAACCCTAAACCTAACCCCAAGCACTAACCCTAACCCTAACCCTAACCCTAACCCTAAACCTAACCCTTACTCTAACCCTAACCCTAACCCTGACCCTAACCCTAAACCTAACACTTACCCTAACCCTAATTCGAACCCTAACCCTATCCCTACCCCTAACCCTAACCGTAACCCTAACTATAACCCTAACCCTAAACCCAACCCTAACCACTAACACTAACCCTAACACTAAACCCTAACCCTAACCATAACCCTAACCCTAAACCTAACCCTTATCCTCACCCTAACGGTAACACCTAACGCTAACCCTAACCCTAATCTCACCCTACCCTTAAACCTAACCCTAACTCTTACCCATAACCCCTAACCCATAAACCTGACCCTAACCCTAACCCTATCCCCAAACCCAAACCTCTAAATCTAAGCCTTACCCTAAACCTAACTATAAAACATAACCCTAACACTAACCCTAACCCTAACACTAACCCTAAACCTAACCCCTAACTCCTAACCCCTAACTCCTTAACCCTAACCCTAACAATAAACCCAACCCTAACCACTAACCCTAAACCTAACCCTAAACCCTAACCCGAAACATAACCCTAAACAAAACCCCAACCCCTAAACCTAAGCCTAACCCTAACCCTAAACCTAACCCTAACCCTAATCTTAATCCTAACCCTAAAACCAACCCTAACCCTAACCCTAACCCTGACACCTAACGCTAACCCTCACCCTACCCCTAACCCTAACCCTAAACCCAAACCTCTAAATCTAAGCCTTACCCTAAACCTAACTATAAAACATAACCCTAACACTAACCCTAACCCTAACACTAACCCTAAACCTAACCCCTAACTCCTTAACCCTAACCCTAACCCTAACACTAACACCAACCCCAACACTAAACCCTATCCCTAACCCTAACCCCAACCCCAAGCCCTAACCCTAACCCTAACCCTAACCCTAAACCTAAAAGCAACCCTAACACCTAACACTAACCTAAACCCTAAACCTAACCCTAACCGCAAGCCTAACCCCAAATCCAACCCCTAAACCTAAGCCTAACCCTAACCCTAACACTAACCCTAACCCTAAACTCTACCCTAACACTAACACTAAACCTAAACCCTAAGCCTAACCCTAATCCTAACCTCACCCTACCCCTACACCTACCGCTACCCCTACCCCTAACCCTAAACCTACCCCTAACCCTAACCCTAACCCTAACCTCACACTAACCCTAACCCTAACCCTAACCCCAACCCCAATCCCTAACCCTTACCCTAACCCTAACCTCACCCTAGCCCTAACACTAACCCTAACCCTATCCCTACCCCTAACCCTAACCCTAACCCTAACCCTATACCTAACCACACCCTACCCCGAAACATAACCCTAACCCTACCACTAACCCTGACCCCTAACACTAAACCTGACCCCTAACCCTAACCCTAACCTTAACCCTAACTCTAACCCTAAACCCTAACCCTAACCCTAAAACTAACGATTACACTAACCCTAAACCCTTACCCTAACCCTAAGCCCAAGCCCAAACCCTAACCTTAACCCTAACCCTAACCATAAACCCAAACCTAACCACTAACACTAAACCTAACCCTAAACCCTAACCCTAAACATAACCCTAACCAAAACCCCAACCCCTAAACCTAAGGCTAACCCTAACCCTAAACCTAACCCTAACCCTAATCTTAATCCTAACCCTAAACCCAACCCTAACCCTAACCCTAACCCTGACACCTAACGCTAACCCTCACCCTAACCTCACCCTTCCCCTAAACCTAACCCTAACTCTAACCCCTAACCCCTATCCCCTAAACCTGACCCTAACCCTAACTCTAACCCTAAACTTAAAACTAACCCTAACCCTAACCCTAACCCTAACCCTAACCCTAACCCTGACCCTAAGCCTAAACCTAACCCTAACCCTAACCCTAACCCTAACCCTAACCCCTAACCCTAACCCTAACCCTAACCCTAAACCTAACCCTACCCCTAACCCTAACCCTAACCCTAACTCTAAACCCAACCCTAACCACTAACACTAACCCTAACACTAAACCCTAACACTAACCATAATGCTAACCCTAAACCTAACCCTTACCCTCACCCTAACCGTAACACCTAGCGCTAACCCTAAAACTAATATCACCCTACCCCTAAACCTAACCCCAACTCTGACCCATAACCCCTAACCCCTAAACCTAATCCTAAGGCTAACTCTAAACCTAAACTTAACCCTAACCCTAACACCAACCCCAACACTAAACCCTAACCCTAACCCTAACCCTAACACTAACCCTAAACCCTAACCCTAACCCTAACCCTAACCCTAACCCCTAACCCTAACCCTAACCCTAACCCTAATTCGAACCCTAACCCTACCCCTACACCTACCCGTACACCTAACCCTAAACCTAACGCTAACCCTAACCCTAAACCTAACACTAACCCGAACCCTAACCCTAAACCTAACCCCAAGCACTAACACTAACACTAACCCTAACTCTAACCCTAAACCTAAACCTAACCCTTACTCTAACCCTAACCCTAACCCTGACCCTAACCCTAAACCTAACACTTACCCTAACCCTAATTCGAACCCTAACCCTATCCCTACCCCTAACCCTAACCCTAACCCTAACCCTAACCCTAAACCCAACCCTAACCACTAACACTAACCCTAACACTAAACCCTAACCCTAACCATAACCCTAACCCTAAACCTAACCCTTATCCTCACCCTAACGGTAACACCTAACGCTAACCCTAACCCTAATCTCACCCTACCCCTAAACCTAACCCTAACTCTTACCCATAACCCCTAACCCCTAAACCTGACCCTATCCCTAACCCTATCCCCAAACCCAAACCTCTAAATCTAAGCCTTACCCTAAACCTAACTATAAAACATAACCCTAACACTAACCCTAACCCTAACACTAACCCTAAACCTAACCCCTAACTCCTAACCCCTAACTCCTTAACCCTAACCCTAACAATAAACCCAACCCTAACCACTAACCCTAAACCTAACCCTAAACCCTAACCCAAAACATAACCCTAAACAAAACCCCAACCCCTAAACCTAAGCCTAACCCTAACCCCTAACACTAACCCTAACCTTAAACCCTAAACCTAACCCTAACCGTAACCCTAACCCCAAACACAGCCACTTAACCTAAGCCTAACCCTAACCCTAACACTAACCCTAACCCTAACCCTAAACTCAACCCTAACCCTAACCCTAAACCTAAACCCTAACCCTAACCCTAATTCGAACCCTAACCCTACCCGTACCCCTACACCTACCCCTACACCTAACCCTAACCCTAACCCTAACCCTAACCCCAAACACTAACACTAACACTAACCCTAACTCTAACCCTAAACCTAAACCTAACCCTTACTCTAATCCTAACCCTAACCCTAAACCGGACCCTAACCCTAAACCTAACCCTTACCCTAACCCTAATTCGAACCCTAACCCTACCCCTACCCCTACCCCTACCCCTACCCCTAACCCTAACCCTAACCCTAACCCTAACCCTAACCCTAACCCTAACCCTAAACACTAACACTAACCCTAACCCTAACCCTAACCCTAACCCTAACCCTAACCCTAACCCTAAACCTAACCCTTACCCTAAACCTAACCCAACCCTAACCAAAACCCTAACCCTAACCCTAACCCTAACCCTCACCCTCTCCCTACCCCTACCCCTAAACCTACCCCTACCCCTAACCCTAACCCTACCCCTAACCCCAACCCTAAATCCAACCCTAACCACTAACACTAACCCTAACACTAAACCCTAACCCTAACCATAACCCTAACCCTAAACCTAACCCTTACACTGACCCTAACGGTAACACCTAACGCTAACCCTAACCCTAATCTCACCCTACCCCTAAACCTAACCCTAACTCTGACCCATAACCCCTAACCCCTAAACCTGACACTAACCCTAGCCCTAACCCCAAACCCAAACCTCTAAATCTAAGCCTTACCCTAAACCTAACTATAAAACATAACCCTAACACTAACCCTAACCCTAACACTAACCCTAAACCTAACCCCTAACTCCTTAACCCTAACCCTAACCCTAACCCTAACCTTAACCCTAACCCTAACACTAACACCAACCCCAACACTAAACCCTATCCCTAACCCTAACCCCAACCCCAAGCCCTAACCCTAACCCTAACCCTAACCCTAACCCTAACCCTAACCCTAAACCTAAAAGCAACCCTAACACCTAACACTAACCTAAACCCTAAACCTAACCCTAACCGCAAGCCTAACCCCAAATCCAACCCCTAAACCTAAGCCTAACCCTAACCCTAACCCTAACACTAACCCTAACCCTAAACTCTACCCTAACACTAACCCTAAACCTAAACCCTAAGCCTAACCCTAATCCTAACCTCACCCTACCCCCACACCTACCGCTACCCCTACCCCTAACACTAAACCTACCCCTAACCCTAACCCTAACCCTAATCTCACACTAACCCTAACCCTAACCCCAACCCCAATCCCTAACCCTTACCCTAACCCTAACCTCATCCCAGCCCTAACCCTAACCCTAACCCAAACCCCAACCCCTAACCCTTACCCTAACCCTAACCCTAAACACAAACCTAACCACTAACACTAACCCTAACCCTAAACCCTAACCCTGACCATAACCTTAAACACAACCCCAACCTCTAAACCTAGAGCCTAACCCGAACCCTAAACCTAACCCTAAACCTAACCCTAAACCTAACGCTAACCCTCACCCTAACCCTAAAAGCTAACACTAACGCTAACCCTAACCTCACCCTACCCATAAACCTAACCCTAACACTAACCTCACCCTACCCTAACCCTGACCCCTAAACTTAACCCTAAGCCTAACCCTAACTCTAACCCTAAACCCAACCCTAACCCGTAACACTAACCCTAACCCTAAACCCTAAACCTAACCCTAACCGTAACCCTAAACTCAACCCCAACCCCTAAACCTAAGCCTAACCCTAAACCTAAACCAAAAACCCAACCCTAACCCGAACCTTAACCCTAACCCTAACTCTGACCACTAACCCCTAACCCTTAAACCTGACCCTAACCCTAACTCTAAACCTAAACGTGACCCTAACCCTAACCCTGACCCTAAACCCTAATCCTAACTCTAACCGTAACACTAACCCCAACCCCAACCCCTAAACCTAAGCCTAACCCTAACCCTAACCCTAACCCTAACCCTAACCCTAAAACGTAACCCTAACCCGAATCCTAACCCTACCCCTAACCCTAACCCTAACTCTAACGCTAAACCTAACACTAACCCTAACCATAAACTCAACCCTAACCTCACCCTACCCCTAACCCTAAACCTAACACTAACCTCACCCTACCCCTAAACCTAACCCTAACTCTAATCCCTAACCCCTATCCCCTAAACCTGACCCTAACCCTAACTCTAACCCTAAACTTAAAACTAAACCTAACCCTACCCCTAACCCTAACCCTAACCCTAAACCCACCCCTAACCACTAACACTAACCCTAAAACTAAACCCTAACCCTAACCCTAAACCTAACCCTTACCCTCACCCTAACCCTAACACCTAACGCTAACCCTCACCCTAACCCTAACCCTAAGACCTAACGATAACCCTAACCCTAACCTCACCCTTCCCCTAAACCTAACCCTAACTCTAATCCCTAACCCCTATCCCCTAAACCTGACCCTAACCCTAACTCTAACCCTAAACTTAAAACTAAACCTAACCCTACCCCTAACCCTAACCCTAACCCTAAACCCACCCCTAACCACTAACACTAACCCTAAAACTAAACCCTAACCCTAACCCTAAACCTAACCCTTACCCTCACCCTAACCGTAACACCTAGCGCTAATCCTAAACCTAATCTCACCCTACCCCTAAACCTAACCCTAACTCTGACCCATAACCCCTAACCCCTAAACCTGATCCTAACCCTAACTCTAAACCTAAACTTAACCTTACCCTTAACCCTAACCCTAAAACCAACCCTAACCCCTAACACTAAACCTAACCCTAACCCTAACCCTAACCCTAACACTAAACCTAACTCTAACCCTAACCCTTACACTAACCCTAACCCCAAACACTAACACTAACACTATCCCTAACTCTAACCCTAAACCTAAACGTAACCCTTACTCTAACCCTAACCCTGACCCTAACCCTAAACCTAACCCTTACCCTAACCCTAATTCGAACCCTAAACCTACCCCTACCCCTAACCCTAACCCTACCCCTAACCCTACCCCTAAACACTAACACTAACCCTAACCCTAAACCTAACCCTTACCCTAAACCTAACCCAACCCAAACCAAAACCCTAACCCTAACCCTAATACTAACCCTAACCCTAAACCCAACCCTAACCCTAACCCTCTCCCTACCCCTACCCCTAACCCTACCCCTAACCCTAACCCTACCCCTAACCCTAACCCTAAACCCAACCCTAACCACTAACACTAACCCTAACTCTAAACCCTAACCCTAACCATAACCCTAACTCTAAACCTAACCCTTACCCTCACCCTAACCGTAACACCTAACGCTAACCCTAACCCTAATCTCACCCTACCCCTAAACCTAACCCTAACTCTGACCCATAACCCCTAAACCTGACCCTAACCCTAACCCTATCCCCAAACCCAAACCTGTAAATCTAAGCCTTACCCTAAACCTAACTATAAAACATAATCCTAACACTAACCCTAACCCTAACACTAACCCTAAACCTAACCCCTAACTCCTTAACCCTAACCTTAACCCTAACCCTAACTCTAACCCTAAACCTAAAAGCAACCCTAACACCTAACACTAACCTAAACCCTAAACCTAACCCTAACCGCAAGCCTAACCCCAAATCCCACCCCTAAACCTAAGCCTAACCCTAACCCTAAACCTAAACCAAACACTAACCCTAAACCT
>JAUMJL010001529.1:150000-152500 GCA_033558185.1 Dromococcyx pavoninus | reverse complement strand
ACCCTAAAGCTAAACCCTAACCCTAACCCTAAACCTAACCCTAAACCTAACCATTATCCTAACCCTAAAACCTAACCCTAACTCCAATGCCAACCCCTAATCCAAACCCTAAAGCCTAACCCTAACCCTAACCCTAACCCTAACCCTAACCCTAACCCTCACCCTAACCCTAACCGTAACCCTAACCTAACCCCAACCCTAACCTCTAACACTAACCCTAACACCTAATCCTAACCCTAACCTTAACACTAACCCTCACCTTAAACCCTAACCCTAACACTAACTCGAAACCTAACCCTAACCCGAAACCTAACCCTTGCCCTCGCCCTAACCTTGACAACTAATCCTAATCCTAACCCTAACCTTAACCCTAAACTCAACCCCAACCCTTAAACCTAAGCCTAAGCCTAAGCCTAAGCCTAAGCCTAACCCTAACCCTAAACCTAACCCTGACCCTAACCCTAACCCTAACCCTAAACCTAACCCGAACCCTAACCCTAATCCTAAACACTAACACTAACCCTAAATCTAATCCTAACCGTAAATCTAACCCTTGCCCTAACCCTAACGCTAACCCTAACCCTAACCCTAACCCTAACCCTAACCTCACCCTACCCCTAAACCTAACCCTAACCCTAACCCTAACCCCTAACCCCTAAACCTGATCCTAACCTTAACTCTAACCCTAAACTTAACCCTAACCCCAACCCTAATCCTAACCTCACCCTACCCCTACCCCTAACCCGAACCCTAACCGTAATCCTAAACAGTAACACTAACCCTGAATCTAATCCTAACCGTAAACCTAACCCTTACCCTAAACCTAACCCTTACCCTAAACCTAACCCTAACACTAACACTAACCCTAAACCTAACCCTAACACTAACCCTAAAACATAAACCTAACCCTAACCCTAACCCCAAATCCTAAAGCTAACCCTAACCCCTATCCCTAACCCCTTACCCTAACTCTTACCGTCACCCTAACCCTAAACCTAACTCTAACCCTAAAACTAAACCTAAAACAATCCCGAACCCTAACCCCTAACCATAATCCTAAACCCTAACCCTTTCCGGAAAACCAAAAACATAACACAAAATCTGACCTCCTAACACCCTAATCCTTACAATAACCCCCTAATACTAACTCTAAACCCTAAGCCTAACACTAACCCTAACCCTAAACCCTAACCCTAACTCCAACCCTAACCCTAACCCTAACCCTAACCCTAACCCTAACCCTAACCCTAACCCTAAACCCTATCCCTAAACCTAACCCCTAACCCTAACCCTATCCCTAACCCTAACCTCACCATACCCCTACCCCTAACCCTAATCCTAAACCTAACCCTAACCCTAAGCCTAACCTCACCTTACCCCTACCCCTAACCCTAAACCCTAACCCTAACCCTATCCCAAACCCTAACCTCACCCTACCCCGAAACCTAACCCTAATTCTAACCCCTAACCCCTAACCCGTAAACCTGACCCTAACCCTATCAATAACCCTGAACCCTAACACTAGCCCTTACACCTAACCCTAACCCTAACCTTAGCACTAACCATAACCCTCATTCCTAACCCTAAACCTAACCCTAAACCTAACCATTATCATAACCCTAAACCCTAACCCTAACCCCAACGCCAACCCCTAACCCCGAACCCTAACCCTAAACCTAAACCTAACCCCAACCCCTAACCCTAACCCTAACCCTAACCCGAACCCTAACCTTTACCCTAAACCTAACCCTAACCCTAACCCTAACCTTGAGCCTAAGTCTAAGCCTAACCCTAACCCTAACCCTAACCCTGACCCTAACCCTAAACCTAACCCTTACCCTAACCTTAGCCCTAACCCTAACCCTAACCCTAACCCTAACCCTAACCCTAACCCTAAACCTAACCCTAATCCTAAATCCTAACCCTAACCCCTAAACCGGACCCTAACCCTAACAGTAACCCTGACCCCTAACTCTAACCCTGACACCTAACCCTAACCCTACCCTTAAACCTAACCCTAAACCTAAACCCTAATCCTAACCCTAACCCTAACCCTAACCCTAACCCTAACCCTAACCCTAACCCTAACCCTAACCCTAACCCTAAACCTATCCCTTACCCTCATCCTCACCCTAACCATAACCCTAACACTTAACCCTAACCCTAACCTCACCCTACCCCAAACCTAACCCTAACCCCTAATACCGAAACCCTAAACCTGACCCTAACCTTAACTCTAACCCTAAACTTAACCCTAACCCTAACCCTAACCCTACATCCTAACCCTAACACTAACCATAACCGTAAACCCAACCCCTACACCTAAACCTAAGCCTAACCCTAACCCTAAACCTAACCCTAAACCTAACCGTTATCCTTACCCTAAACCTAACACTAACCCCAAACCTAACCGTAAACCCTAACCCTAACACTTACCCCAACGCCAAACCCTAACCCTAACGCTAAATCTAACCCTAACCCTAACCCTATCCCTAACCCT
>JAUMJL010001529.1:55000-82500 GCA_033558185.1 Dromococcyx pavoninus | reverse complement strand
CTAACCCTAACCCTAACCCTAACCTCACCGTTCCCCTAAACCTAACCCTAACCCTAACCCCTAACCCCTAACCCCTAACACCTAAACCTGACCATAACACTCACCCTAACCCTAAAACATAACACTAACCTGAAACCTAACCCTAAATCTAAACCTAACCCTAAACCTAACCCTTGCCATCAACCTAACACTAACCCTAACCCCGAACCCTAACCCTAAACCTAAACCCAACCCCAACCCCTAAACCTAAGCCTAAGCCTAAGCCTAACCCTAACCCTAACCCTGACACTAACCCTGAACCTAACCCTTACCCTAACCCTAACCCTAACCCTAACCCTAACCCTAACCCTAACCCTAACCCTAACCGTAAACCCTAACCCTTACACCTAAACCTGACCCTAACCCTAACAGTAACCCTGACCCCTAACACTAACACTGACCCCTAACCCTAACCCTAAACCTAACCCCAATCCTAAGCCTAACCTAACCCTAAGTCTAACCCTAACTCTAAACCTAAGCCTAAGCCTAAGCCTAACCCTAACCCTAACCCTAACCCTAACCCTAACTCAGCCCTTAACCCTAACCCTAAAATCTAACCCTAACCCTAACCCTAAACCTAACCCTGACCCCTTAGACTAACCCTGACACCTAACCCTATACACTAACCTTACCCCTAACCCTAACCCTAAACCGTAACCCTAACCCTAACCCTAACCCTGACCCCTTAGACTAACCCTTACACCTAACCCTATACACTAACCTTACCCCTAACCCTAACCCTAAACCGTAACCCTAACCCTAACCCTAACCTAAGCCTAAGCCTAAGCCTAAGCCTAACACTAACCCTAACCCTAACCCTAACCCCAACCCTAAGCCTAACCTAACCCTAAGCCTCACCCTAACCCTAACCCTAACCCTAACCCTAACCCTAACCCTAACCCTAACCCTAACCCTAACCCTAACCCTAAACCTAACCCTAACCCTAACCAAACACAAATCCCTAACACTAACCCTAACCCTAACCCTAACAATAAAAGTAAACCCTAACCCTAATCATAACCATAACCCTAATCCAACACCAACCCCTAAACCTAAGCCTAACCCTAACCCTAACCCTAACCCTAACCCTAACCCTAACCCTAAACCTAACACTAAACCGAAACCTAACCCTAAACCTAACCCTAAATCTAACCCTAACCTCACCCTACCCCTAACCCTAATCCTAACCCTAACCCCTAACCCCTATCCCCTAAACCTGACCCTAACCCTAACCCTAACCCCAAACCCAAACCTCTAAATCTAAGCCTTACCCTAAACCTAACTATAAAACATAACCCTGACACTAACCCTAACCCTAACACTAACCCTAAACTTAACCCTAACCCTAACCCTAAACCTAACCCTAAACCTGACCCCTAACACTAACCCTGACACCTAACCCTAACACTAACCTTAACCCTAAACCTAACCATAACCCTAACCCTAAACCTAACCCTAACCCTAACCCTAACCCTAACCCTAACCCTAACCCTAATCCTAACCCTAACACCTAACTCAAACCCTAACGTCACCCTACCCCTAAACCTAACCCTAACGCTAACCCCTAACCCTAACCCTAACCCTAACCCTAACCCTAACCCTAACCCTAAGCTCACCCTACCCCAAAACCTAACCCTAATCCTAACCTCTAAACCTGACCCTAACCCTAACACGAACCCTGACCCCTAACACTAAACCTGACACCTAACCCTAACCCTAACCCTAACCCTAAACCTAACCCTAAACCTAACCATTATCCTAACCCTAAAACCTAACCCTAACCCCAATGCCAACACCTAACCCTAACCCTAACCTTAACATTAACCCTAACCCTAACCCTGACCTTAACACTAACCCTAACCCTAAACCCTAACCCTGACCCTAACACTAACCCTATCCCTAACCGTAACTCTATCCCTAACCCTAAACCTAACCCTAAACCTAACCATTATCCTAACCATAAACCTAACCCTAACCCCAACCCTAACACTAACCCTAACCCTAACCCTAATCCCAACGCCAACCCCTAACCCTAACCCTAACCCTAACCCTAACCCTAACCCTAACCCTAATCCTAAACCCAACCCAAACCCTAACCCTAACCCTAACCCTAACCCTAACCCTAACCCTAACCCTAACCCTAACCTCACCGTTCCCCTAAACCTAACCCTAACCCTAACCCCTAACCCCTAACCCCTAAACCTGACAATAACACTAACCCTAACCCTAAAACATAACACTAACCCGAATCCTAACCCTAACCCTAACCCTAAAGCCTAACCCTAACCGTAACCCTAACCTAACACCAACCCTAACCTCTAACAATAACCCTGACACCTAATCCTAACCCTTACCTTAAGTCTAACCATAACCTTAAATCCTAAGCCTAACACTAACCCGAAACCTAACCCTAAATCTAAACCTAACCCTAAACCTAACCCTTGCCATCAACCTAACACTAACCCTAACCCCGAACCCTAACCCTAAACCTAAACCCAACCCCAACCCCTAAACCTAAGCCTAAGCCTAAGCCTAACCCTAACCCTAACCCTGACACTAACCCTAAACCTAACCCTTACCCTAACCCTAACCCTAACCCTTACCCTAAACCTAACCCTAACCCTAACCCTAACCCTAACCCTAACCCTAACCCTAACCCTAACCCTAACCCTAACCCTAACCGTAAACCCTAACCCTAACACCTAAACCTGACCCTAACCCTAACAGTAACCCTGACCCCTAACACTAACACTGACCCCTAACCCTAACCCTAACCCTAACCCTAAACCCAATCCTAAGCCTAACCTAACCCTAAGTCTAACCCTAACTCTAAACCTAAGCCTAAGCCTAAGCCTAACCCTAACCCTAACCCTAACCCTAACTCAGCCCTTAACCCTAACCCTAAAATCTAACCCTAACCCTAACCCTAAACCTAACCCTGACCCCTTAGACTAACCCTGACACCTAACCCTATACACTAACCTTACCCCTAACCCTAACCCTAAACCGTAACCCTAACCCTAACCCTAACCCTGACCCCTTAGACTAACCCTTACACCTAACCCTATACACTAACCTTACCCCTAACCCTAACCCTAAACCGTAACCCTAACCCTAACCCTAACCTAAGCCTAAGCCTAAGCCTAAGCCTAACACTAACCCTAACCCTAACCCTAACCCCAACCCTAAGCCTAACCTAACCCTAAGCCTCACCCTAACCCTAACCCTAACCCTAACCCTAACCCTAACCCTAACCCTAACCCTAACCCTAACCCTAAACCTAACCCTAACCCTAACCAAACACAAATCCCTAACACTAACCCTAACCCTAACCCTAACACTAAAAGTAAACCCTAACCCTAATCATAACCATAACCCTAATCCAACACCAACCCCTAAACCTAAGCCTAACCCTAACCCTAACCCTAACCCTAACCCTAACCCTAACCCTAACCCTAACCCTAAACCTAACACTAAACCGAAACCTAACCCTAAACCTAACCCTAAATCTAACCCTAACCTCACCCTACCCCTAACCCTAATCCTAACCCTAACCCCTAACCCCTATCCCCTAAACCTGACCCTAACCCTAACCCTAACCCCAAACCCAAACCTCTAAATCTAAGCCTTACCCTAAACCTAACTATAAAACATAACCCTGACACTAACCCTAACCCTAACACTAACCCTAAACTTAACCCTAACCCTAACCCTAAACCTAACCCTAAACCTGACCCCTAACACTAACCCTGACACCTAACCCTAACACTAACCTTAACCCTAAACCTAACCATAACCCTAACCCTAAACCTAACCCTAACCCTAACCCTAACCCTAACCCTAACCCTAACCCTAACCCTAACCCTAATCCTAACCCTAACACCTAACTCAAACCCTAACGTCACCCTACCCCTAAACCTAACCCTAACGCTAACCCCTAACCCTAACCCTAACCCTAACCCTAACCCTAACCCTAACCCTAAGCTCACCCTACCCCAAAACCTAACCCTAATCCTAACCTCTAAACCTGACCCTAACCCTAACACGAACCCTGACCCCTAACACTAAACCTGACACCTAACCCTAACCCTAACCCTAACCCTAAACCTAACCCTAAACCTAACCATTATCCTAACCCTAAAACCTAACCCTAACCCCAATGCCAACACCTAACCCTAACCCTAACCTTAACATTAACCCTAACCCTAACCCTGACCTTAACACTAACCCTAACCCTAAACCCTAACCCTGACCCTAACACTAACCCTATCCCTAACCGTAACTCTATCCCTAACCCTAAACCTAACCCTAAACCTAACCATTATCCTAACCATAAACCTAACCCTAACCCCAACCCTAACACTAACCCTAACCCTAACCCTAATCCCAACGCCAACCCCTAACCCTAACCCTAACCCTAACCCTAACCCTAACCCTAACCCTAATCCTAAACCCAACCCAAACCCTAACCCTAACCCTAACCCTAACCCTAACCCTAACCCTAACCCTAACCCTAACCTCACCGTTCCCCTAAACCTAACCCTAACCCTAACCCCTAACCCCTAACCCCTAAACCTGACAATAACACTAACCCTAACCCTAAAACATAACACTAACCCGAATCCTAACCCTAACCCTAACCCTAAAGCCTAACCCTAACCGTAACCCTAACCTAACACCAACCCTAACCTCTAACAATAACCCTGACACCTAATCCTAACCCTTACCTTAAGTCTAACCATAACCTTAAATCCTAAGCCTAACACTAACCCGAAACCTAACCCTAAATCTAAACCTAACCCTAAACCTAACCCTTGCCATCAACCTAACACTAACCCTAACCCCGAACCCTAACCCTAAACCTAAACCCAACCCCAACCCCTAAACCTAAGCCTAAGCCTAAGCCTAACCCTAACCCTAACCCTGACACTAACCCTAAACCTAACCCTTACCCTAACCCTAACCCTAACCCTTACCCTAAACCTAACCCTAACCCTAACCCTAACCCTAACCCTAACCCTAACCCTAACCCTAACCCTAACCCTAACCCTAACCGTAAACCCTAACCCTAACACCTAAACCTGACCCTAACCCTAACAGTAACCCTGACCCCTAACACTAACACTGACCCCTAACCCTAACCCTAACCCTAACCCTAAACCCAATCCTAAGCCTAACCTAACCCTAAGTCTAACCCTAACTCTAAACCTAAGCCTAAGCCTAAGCCTAACCCTAACCCTAACCCTAACCCTAACTCAGCCCTTAACCCTAACCCTAAAATCTAACCCTAACCCTAACCCTAAACCTAACCCTGACCCCTTAGACTAACCCTGACACCTAACCCTATACACTAACCTTACCCCTAACCCTAACCCTAAACCGTAACCCTAACCCTAACCCTAACCCTGACCCCTTAGACTAACCCTAACACCTAACCCTATACACTAAACTTACCCCTAACCCTAACCCTAAACCGTAACCCTAACCCTAACCCTAACCTAAGCCTAAGCCTAAGCCTAAGCCTAACACTAACCCTAACCCTAACCCTAACCCTAACCCCAACCCTAAGCCTAACCTAACCCTAAGCCTCACCCTAACCCTAACCCTAACCCTGACCCCTTAGACTAACCCTGACACCTAACCCTATACACTAAACATACCCCTAACCCTAACCCTAAACCGTAACCCTAACCCTAACCCTAACCCTAATCCTAAACCTAACCCTAACCCTAACCAAACCCAAATCCCTAACACTAACCCTAACACTAACCCTAACACTAAAAGTAAACCCTAACCCTAATCATAACCATAACCCTAATCCAACACCAACCCCTAAACCTAAGCCTAACCCTAACCCTAACCCTACCCCTAACCCTAACCCTAACCCTAACCCTAACCCTAAACCTAACACTAAACCGAAACCTAACCCTAAACCTAACCCTAAATCTAACCCTAACCTCACCCTACCCCTAACCCTAATCCTAACCCTAACCCCTAACCCCTATCCCCTAAACCTGACCCTAACCCTAACCCTAACCCCAAACCCAAACCTCTAAATCTAAGCCTTACCCTAAACCTAACTATAAAACATAACCCTGACACTAACCCTAACCCTAACACTAACCCTAAACCTAACCCTAACCCTAACCCTAAACCTAAGCCTAAACCTGACCCCTAACACTAACCCTGACACCTAACCCTAACACTAACCTTAACCCTAAACCTAACCATAACCCTAACCCTAAACCTAACCCTAACCCTAACCCTAACCCTAACCCTAACCCTAACCCTAACCCTAACCCTAATCCTAACCCTAACACCTAACTCAAACCCTAACGTCACCCTACCCCTAAACCTAACCCTAACCCTAACCCCTAACCCTAACCCTAACCCTAACCCTAACCCTAAGCTCACCCTACCCCAAAACCTAACCCTAATCCTAACCTCTAAACCTGACCCTAACCCTAACACGAACCCTGACCCCTAACACTAAACCTGACACCTAACCCTAACCCTAACCCTAAACCTAAACCTAACCCTAAACCTAACCATTATCCTAACCCTAAAACCTAACCCTAATCCCAATGCCAACACCTAACCCTAACCCTAACCTTAACATTAACCCTAACCCTAACCCTGACCTTAACACTAACCCTAACCCTAAACCCTAACCCTGACCCTAACACTAACCCTATCCCTAACCGTAACTCTATCCCTAACCCTAAACCTAACCCTAAACCTAACCATTATCCTAACCATAAACCTAACCCTAACCCCAACCCTAACACTAACCCTAACCCTAACCCTAATCCCAACGCCAACCCCTAACCCTAACCCTAACCCTAACCCTAACCCTAACCCTAACCCTAATCCTAAACCCAACCCAAACCCTAACCCTAACCCTAACCCTAACCCTAACCCTAACCCTAACCCTAACCCTAACCCTAACCCTAACCCTAACCTCACCGTTCCCCTAAACCTAACCCTAACCCTAACCCCTAACCCCTAACCCCTAAACCTGACAATAACACTAACCCTAACCCTAAAACATAACACTAACCCGAATCCTAACCCTAACCATAACCCTAAAGCCTAACCCTAACCGTAACCCTAACCTAACACCAACCCTAACCTCTAACAATAACCCTGACACCTAATGCTAACCCTAACCTTAAGCCTAACCCTAACCATAACCCTAACCCTAATACTAACCCGAAACCTAACCCTAAATCTAAACCTAACCCTAAACCTAACCCTTGCCCTCAACCCAACCCTAACCCTAACCCCGAACCCTAACCCTAAACCTAAACCCAACCCCAACCCCTAAACCTAAGCCTAAGCCTAAGCCTAACCCTAACCCTAACCCTAACCCTGACACTAATACTAAACCTAACCCTGACCCTAACCCTAACCCTAACCCTAAACCTAAACCTAACCCTAACCCTAACCCTAACCCTAACCCTAACCCTAACCCTAATCCTAAACCCTAACCCTAACACCTAAACCTGACCCTAACCCTAACAGTAACCCTGACCCCTAACACTAACCCTGACCCCTAACCCTAACCCTAACCCTAACCCAAACCCTAACCCCAACCCTAAGCCTAACCTAACCCTAACCCTAACCCTAACCCTAACCCTAACCCTAACCCTAACCCCTAACCCTAACCCTAACCCTAACCCTAACCCTAACCCTAACCCTAAACACAACCCTAAACCTAACCCAAACACTAAACCTAACCCTTACCCTAACCCTAAACCTAACTCTAAACCCAACCCTAACCCTAACCCTAACACTAACCCTAAACCCAACCCTAACACTAACCCTAACCCTAAACCCTAACCCTAACCCTAACCCTAACCCTAACCCTAACCCTAACCCTAACCCTAACCCTAACCCTAACCCTAACCCTAAGCTCACCTTACCCCAAAACCTAACCCTAATCCTAACCCCTAAACCTGACCCTAACCCTAACACTAACCCTGACCCCTAACACTAAACCTGACACCTAACCCTAAACCTAAATCCTAACCCTAAACCTTACCCTAAACCTAACCCCAATGCCAACACCTAACCCTAACCCTAACCTTAACACTAACCCTAACCCTAACCCTAACCTTAACACTAACCCTAACCCTAAACCCTAACCCTAACCCTAACACTAACCCTAACCCTGACCGTAACTCTATCCCTAACCCTAAACCTAACCCTAAACCTAACCATTATCCTAACCATAAACCTAACCCTAACCCCAACACTAACTCTAACCCTAACCCTAACCCTAATCCCAACGCCAACCCCTAACCCTAACCCTAACCCTAACCCTAACCCTAATCCTAAACCCAACCCAAACCCTAACCCTAACCCTAACCCTAACCCTAACCCAAACCCTAACCCTAACCCTAACCTCACTGTTCCCCTAAACCTAACCCTAACCCTAACCCCTAACCCCTAACCCCTAACCCCTAAACCTGACCATAACACTCACCCTAACCCTAAAACATAACAGTAACCCGAATCCTAACCCTAACCCTAACCCTAAAGCCTAACCCTAACCGTAACCCTAACCTAACACCAACCCTAACCTCTAACAATAACCCTGACACCTAATCCTAACCCTTACCTTAAGTCTAACCGTAACCTTAAACCCTAAGCCTAACACTAACCTGAAACCTAACCCTAAATCTAAACCTAACCCTAAACCTAACCCTTGCCATCAACCTAACACTAACCCTAACCCCGAACCCTAACCCTAAACCTAAACCCAACCCCAACCCCTAAACCTAAGCCTAAGCCTAAGCCTAACCCTAACCCTAACCCTGACACTAACCCTAAACCTAACCCTTACCCTAACCCTAACCCTAACCCTAACCCTAACCCTAACCCTAACCCTAACCCTAACCCTAACCCTAACCCTAACCCTAACCCTAACCCTAACCCTAACCGTAAACCCTAACCCTTACACCTAAACCTGACCCTAACCCTAACAGTAACCCTGACCCCTAACACTAACACTGACCCCTAACCCTAACCCTAACCCTAACCCTAACCCTAACCCCAATCCTAAGCCTAACCTAACCCTAAGTCTAACCCTAACTCTAAACCTAAGCCTAAGCCTAAGCCTAACCCTAACCCTAACCCTAACCCTAACCCTAACTCAGCCCTTAACCCTAACCCTAAAATCTAACTCTAACCCTAACCCTAAACCTAACCCTGACCCCTTAGACTAACCCTGACACCTAACCCTATACACTAACCTTACCCCTAACCCTAACCCTAAACCGTAACCCTAACCCTAACCCTAACCCTGACCCCTTAGACTAACCCTGACACCTAACCCTATACACTAACCTTACCCCTAACCCTAACCCTAAACCGTAACCCTAACCCTAACCCTAACCTAAGCCTAAGCCTAAGCCTAAGCCTAACACTAACCCTAACCCTAACCCTAACCCCAACCCTAAGCCTAACCTAACCCTAAGCCTCACCCTAACCCTAACCCTAACCCTAACCCTAACCCTAACCCTAACCCTAACCCTAAACCTAACCCTAACCCTAACCAAACACAAATCCCTAACACTAACCCTAACCCTAACCCTAACACTAAAAGTAAACCCTAACCCTAATCATAACCATAACCCTAATCCAACACCAACCCCTAAGCCTAACCCTAACCCTAACCCTAACCCTAACCCTAACCCTAACCCTAACCCTAACACTAAACCGAAACCTAACCCTAAACCTAACCCTAAATCTAACCCTAACCTCACCCTACCCCTAACCCTAATCCTAACCCTAACCCCTAACCCCTATCCCCTATACCTGACCCTAACCCTAACCCCAAACCCAAACCTCTAAATCTAAGCCTTACCCTAAACCTAACTATAAAACATAACCCTGACACTAACCCTAACCCTAACACTAACCCTAAACCTAACCCTAACCCTAACCCTAAACCTAACCCTAAACCTGACCCCTAACACTAACCCTGACACCTAACCCTAACACTAACCTTAACCCTAAACCTAACCCTAACCCTAACCCTAACCCTAACCCTAACCCTAACCCTAACCCTAATCCTAACCCTAACACCTAACTCAAACCCTAACGTCACCCTACCCCTAAACCTAACCCTAACCCTAACCCCTAACCCTAACCCTAACCCTAACCCTAACCCTAACCCTAAACCTAAGCCTAACCCAAACCCTAACCCTAACCCAAACCCTAAACCTAACACTAAACAGAATCCTAACCCTAAACCTAACCCTAAATCTAACCCTTACCCTCACCCTAACCCTAACCCTAACACCTAACCCGAACCCTAACCTCACCCTACCCCTAACCCTAATCCTAACCCTAACCCCTAACCCCTAAACCTGACCCTAAACCTAACCCCAAACCCAAACCTCTAAATCTAAGCCTTACCCTAAAACTAACTATAAAACATAACCCTAACCCTAACCCTAACTCTAACCATATACTTAACCCTAACCCTAACCGTAAACCCTAAACCTAACCCTAACCCTAAATCCTAAATCAAACACTAACACTAACCCTACCCCTAACCCTAACACTAACCTCAACCCCAACCCCTAACCCTAACCCTAAACCTAACCCCAACACCAACCCCTAAACCTAAGCCTAAGCCTAACCCTAACCCTAGTACGTAACTCGAACCCTAACCCTAACCCTAAACCCTGACCCTAACCCTAACCCGAACCCCAACTCCTAACCCTAACCCCTATCCCTAACTCTTACCGTCACCCTAACCCTAACCCTAAACCTACCTCTAACCCTAAAACTAAACCTAAACCAAGCCCGAACCCTAACCCCTAAACATATTCCTAAACCCTAACCCTTACCAGAATACCAAAACATAACACTAAATCTGACCCCCAAACCCCCTAATCCTTACACTAACCCCATAATACTAACTCTAAACCCTAACTCTAACCACAACACCTAACCCTAACCCTAACCCTAACCCTAACCCTAACCCTAACCCTAACCCTAACCTTAAACACAACCCTAAACCTAACCCAAACACTAAACCTAACCCTTACCCTAACCCTAAACCTAACACTAACCCCAACCCTAACCCTAACACTAACACTAACACTAACCCTAAACCCAACCCTAACACTAACCCTAACCCTAAACCCTAACCCGATCCCTAAACCCTAACCCTAACCCTAACGCTAACCCTAACCCTAACCCTAACCCTAACCCTAAGCTCACCCTACCCCAAAACCTAACCCTAATCCTAACCCCTAAACCTGACCCTAACCCTAAAACGAACCCTGACCCCTAACACTAAACCTGACACCTAACCCTAACCCTAACCCTAACCCTAACCCTAAACCTAACCCTAAACCTAACCATTATCCTAACCCTAAAACCTACCCTAACCCCAATGCCAACACCTAACCCTAACCCGAACCTTAACATTAACCCTAACCCTAACCCTGTCCTTAACACTAACCCTAACCCTAAACCCTAACCCTGACCCTAACACTAACCCTATCCCTAACCGTAACTCTATCCCTAACCCTAAACCTAACCCTAAACCTAACCATTATCCTAACCATAAACCTAACCCTAACCCCAACCCTAACACTAACCCTAACCCTAACCCTAATCCCAACGCCAACCCCTAACCCTAACCCTAACCCTAACCCTAACCCTAACCCTAACCCTAACCCTAACCCTAACCCTAACCCTAACCTCACCGTTCCCCTAAACCTAACCCTAACCCTAACCCCTAACCCCTAACCCCTAACCCCTAAACCTGACAATAACACTAACCCTAACCCTAAAACATAACACTAACCCGAATCCTAACCCTAACCCTAACCCTAAAGCCTAACCCTAACCGTAACCCTAACCTAACACCAACCCTAACCTCTAACAATAACCCTGACACCTAATGCTAACCCTAACCTTAAGCCTAACCCTAACCTTAAACCCTAACCCTAAAACTAACCCGAAACCTAACCCTAAATCTAAACCTAACCCTAAACCTAACCCTTGCCCTCAACCTAACCCTAACCCTAACCCCGAACCCTAACCCTAAACCTAAACCCAACCCCAACCCCTAAACCTAAGCCTAAGCCTAAGCCTAACCCTAACCCTAACCCTGACACTAATCCTAAACCTAACCCTGACCCTAACCCTAACCCTAACCCTAAACCTAAACCTAACCCTAACCCTAACCCTAACCCTAACCCTAACCCTAACCCTAATCCTAAACCCTAACCCTAACACCTAAACCTGACCCTAACCCTAACAGTAACCCTGACCCCTAACACTAACCCTGACCCCTAACCCTAACCCTAACCCTAACCCAAACCCTAACCCCAACCCTAAGCCTAACCTAACCCTAACCCTAACCCTAACCCTAACCCTAACCTAACCCTAACCCTAACCCTAACCCTAACCCTGACCCCAACTCAACCCTTAACCCAAACCCTAAAATCTAACCCTAACCCTAACCCTAAACCTAAACATAACCCCAACCCTAACCCCTCAACTTACCCCTAACCCTAATCCTAACCCTAACCCCTAACACCTAACCCCTAAACCTGATCCTAACCCTAACCCTAACCCTAACCCTGACCCCTTAGACTAACCCTGACACCTAACCCTAACACTAACGTTACACCTAACCCTAACCCTAAACCGCAACCCTAACCCTAACCCTAACCTAAGCCTAAGCCTAACCCTAACCCAAAGCCCAACCCTAAGCCTAACCTAACCCTAAGACTCCCCCTAACCCTAACCCTAACCCTAACCCTAACCCTAACCCTAACCCTAACCCTAACCCTAACTCTAAGCCTAACCCTAACCCTAAACCTAAACCCAACCCCAACCCCTAAACCTAAGCCTAAGCCTAAGCCTAACCCTAACCCTAACCCTGACACTAATCCTAAACCTAACCCTGACCCTAACCCTAACTCTAACCCTAAACCTAAACCTAACCCTAACCCTAACCCTAACCCTAACCCTAATCCTAAACCCTAACCCTAACACCTAAACCTGACCCTAACCCTAACAGTAACCCTGACCCCTAACACTAACCCTGACCCCTAACCCTAACCCTAACCCTAACCCTAACCCAAACCCTAACCCCAACCCTAAGCCTAACCTAACCCTAAGCCTAAGCCTAAGCCTAACCCTAACCCTAACCCTAACCCTAACCCTAACCCTAACCCTAACCCTAACCCTAACCTAACCCTAACCCTAACCCTAACCCTAACCCTAACCCCAACTCAACCCTTAACCCTAACCCTAAAATCTAACCCTAACCCTAACCCTAAACCTAAACATAACCCCAACCCTAACCCCTCAACTTACCCCTAACCCTAATCCTAACCCTAACTCCTAACACCTAACCCCTAAACCTGATCCTAACCCTAACCCTAACCCTAACCCTAACCCTAACCCTGACCCCTTAGACTAACCCTGACACCTAACCCTAACACTAACGTTACACCTAACCCTAACCCTAAACCGCAACCCTAACCCTAACCCTAACCTAAGCCTAAGCCTAACCCTAACCCTAACCCCAACCCTAAGCCTAACCTAACCCTAAGACTCCCCCTAACCCTAACCCTAACCCTAACCCTAACCCTAACCCTAACCCTAACCCTAATCCTAACACTAACCCTAACCCTAACTCTAAGCCTAAACCTAACCCTAACCCTAACCCTAACCCTAACCCTAACCCTAACCCTAACCCTAACCCTAACCCAACCCTAATCCCTAACACGAACCCTAACCCTAACCCTAACCCTAAACATAACCCTAATCCAACACCAACCCCTAAACCGAAGCCTAAGCCTAAGCCTAACCCTAACCCTAACCCTAACCCTAAACCTAACCCTAACCCTAACCCTAACCTAACCCTAAACCTAACCCTAAATCTAACCCTAAACTCACCCTAACCCTAACCCTAACCCTGACCACTAGGACTAACCCTGACACCTAACCCTAACACTAAACTTAGCCCTAACCCTAACCCTAAACCGTAACCCTAACCCTAACCCTCGTTCTAACCTAATCCTAACCCTAACCCTAACCCTAACCCTAACCCTAACCCTAACCCTAACCCTAACCCTAACCCTAACCCTAACCTAAGCCTAACCCTAACCCTAACCCTAACCCAAGCCTAACCCTCAACCTAACCTTAACACTAACCCTAACCCTAACTCATCCCCTAACCCTAACCCTACCCCTAACCCTAATCCATAACCCTAAACCTAACCCTAAAACTAAACCCTAACCCTAACCCTAAACTCATGCTACCCCTAAACCTAACCCTAAACTCACGCTACCCCTAAACCTAACCCTAACCCTAACCCCTAACTCCTAACCCCTAACCCCTTAACCTGACCCTAACCCTAACCACAACCCTAAGCCTAACCTAACCCTAAGCCTAACCCTAACCCTAAACCTAAGCCTAACCCTAACCCTAACCCTAACCTTAACCCTAACCCTAACACTAACCCTAACCCTAACTCTAACCCTAACTCAACCCCTAACACTAACTCTAACCCTAACCCCTAACTCCTAACCCCTAACCTATTAACCTGACCCTAACCCTGACCCTAACCCTAACCTAAGACTAACCCTAACCCTAACCCTAACCCTAAACCCAACCCAAAGCCTAACCTAACCCTAAGCCTAACCCTAACCCTAAACCTAAGCCTAACCCTAGCCCTAACCCTAACCCTAACCCTAACCCTAACCCTAACCCTGACCCTAACCCTAAACTTAACCCTCAACCTAGCCTTAACGCTAACCCTAACCCTAACCCTAACCCTAACCCTAACCCTAACCCTAACCCTAACCCTAACTCAACCCTTAAACCCAACCCTAAAATCTAACCCTAACCCTAAACCTAAACATAACCCCAACCCTAACACATCACCCTACCCCTAACCCTAATCCTAACCCTAACCCCTAACACCTAACCTCTAAACCTGACCCTAACCCTAACCCTAACCCTAACCCTAACCCTAACCCTGACCCCTAAGACTAACCCTGACACCTAACCCTTACCCTAAACCTAACCCAAACCTAACCAAAATCCTAACCCTAACCCTAACACTAACCCGAACCCTAAATGTTCCGTGCATCCGGATTCTGCTGAGAAAGCTCATGTTAACATGAATTGCTCGTCACTGGACTCTTACCAGATCGTTCGATTACTTGTTCTGCGCAGACGAAGGCAGAGGATGATCTTGCAGGGTGAAACATTTCTCGGCTGACAGGTTTTCTTTTCTGAGCAACATCTAGACGTTTTACAGTGATGCCTCTGCAAACTACTGAAATGGATGAAGATTCAAATGACTGCTGCTATCGGAGGGTGTGAGCAGACAGACTGGTTTGCTGTGTCTTTGAAACCGGTGCAAGAAGAAAACTTGACAGCAACAAGTTTCAGCGCTAGCATTTCGCAGACAGCTTCACCTCTTAGTGAAAAATAACCTGTGGAGCCGGAGTCTGCTGAGAATGCCGAGGAAGAGGCGCGTAACTTGTTCGACTAAGGAAGGGCACACAGGTTCTCTCCGGAGGTTGCAACCTCCGCTGCCGAAGGAGCTTGCGGGGTAACCGGTTCCCTCTAGCAGCCAGACCCCGGCGTTTTACAGTCATGCGGAAGAGCTGTGGCAGAGACGGAAGAAGAGAGCAGAGAAGGCACGGGTCCGAGGCAAGAAGCGGACTGAAAAGCGTACCTGTGTGTGATGAAGAGATGCCTGACGAATATATTGGCAAGAAAGAGATTTAAGATCTAATAGAACACATGAAAATCTTATCTCTCGATGTAAATATACCGTGCATCCGGAGTCTGCTGAGAAAGCACTTGTTAACATGAATCGCTCGTCACTGGACTCTTACCAGTTCGTTTGTTAACTTGTGCTGCGCAGACAAAGGCAGTGAATGCTCCTGCAGTGTGAAAAATTTATCGGCTGACAGGTTTTCTTTTCTGAGCAAGATCTAGACGTTTTACAGTGATGCGGCTGCTAACTGCTGAGATGGATGAAGATTCAAATGACTGCTGCTGCTATCGGAAGGAAGGAGCAGACTGACTGCTTTTCTGTGGCTTTGAAACGGGTGCACAACGAAAACTTTTGACAGCAACACGTTTCAGCGCTAGCAGTTCTCAGACAGCTTTACTTCTTAGTGTTAAGGACCTGTGAAGCCGGCGTCTGCTGAGAGTGCCCAGGAATGCGCGGGAAATTGTTCGAATAAGCAAGAGCATACAGGCTCTCTCCCCGGAGGTTGCAACGTCCGCTACCGAAGGAGCTTGCGGGTAACCGGTTTCCTCTAGCAGCCAGACCCCGACGTTTTACAGTCATGCAGAAAACCTGTGGCAAAGACGGCAGAAGAGAGCAGAGAAAGCACGGTTCCGAGGCAAGAAGCAGATTGGAAGGCGTACTTGTGTGTGATGAACAGATGTCTGACGAATATATTTGCATGGAACAAATTTCAGGTCTAACAGTATACAGAGACACATCTCTCGATGTAAAGCTTCCGTGCATCCCGAGTCTGCTGGGAAGCACAAGAAAATATGAATCGCTCATCACTGGTCTATTACCAGTTCGTTTGATTACTTGTAGTGCGCAGACGAAGGCAGAAGGTGAGCTTGCAGTGTGAAACATTTCTCGGCTGACAGGTTTTCTTTTCTGAGCAACATCTACACGTTTTACACTGATGCAGCTACTAATTGCTGTGATGGATGAAGATTCAAATGACTGCTGCTATCGGAGGGTGTGAGCGGACAGACTGGTTTGCTGTGGCTTTGAAACCAATGCACGAAGATAACTTTTGACAACAACACGTTTCAGCGCTAGAAATTCGCAGACAGCTTTACCTCTTAGCGTAAAGAACTTGTGCAGCCGGAGTCTCGTGAGAATGCCCAGGAATACACGCGAAGCTTGCTCGACTCAGCAAGAGCACACAGGCTCTCTACCCGTTGGTTTCAACCTCCGCAGCCAAACGAGCTGGCGGGGTAAATCTTTTCTCTTCTAGCAGGCAGACCCCGGCGTTTTACGATCATGTGGAAGAGCTGTGCCAGAGACGGCAGAAGAGAGCAGAGAAGGCACGGCCCCGAGGCAAGAAACAGACTGAAAGGCATATCTGTGTGTGATGCCTGACGAATATATTGACAAGGAACCGATTTCAGATCTAATAGAACACATGAAAATCGTATCTCTCGATGTAAATGATCCGTGCATCCGGAGTCTGCCGAGAAAGCTCATGTTAACATGAATTGCTCGTCACTGGACTCTTACCAGATCGTTCGATTACTTGTTCTGCGCAGACGAAGGCAGAGGATGATCTTGCAGGGTGAAACATTTCTCGGCTGACAGGTTTTCTTTTCTGAGCAACATCTAGACGTTTTACAGTGATGCCTCTGCAAACTACTGAAATGGATGAAGATTCAAATGACTGCTGCTATCGGAGGGTGTGAGCAGACAGACTGGTTTGCTGTGTCTTTGAAACCGGTGCAAGAAGAAAACTTGACAGCAACAAGTTTCAGCGCTAGCAGTTCGCAGACAGCTTCACCCCACTTAGTGTAAAGAACCCGTAGAACCGGAGTCTGCTGAGAGTGCCCAGGAAAGCGGGCGAAGCTTGTTCGAATAAGCAAGAGCGCACAGGCTCTCTCCCCGGAGGATGCAACCTCCGCTGCCCAAGGAGGTTCCCTCTAGGAGCCAGACCCCGGCGTTTTACAGTCATGCAGAAGAGCTGTGGCAAAGACGGCAGAAGAGAGCAGCGAAAGCACGGTTCCGAGGCAAGAAGCAGACTGGAAGGCGTACCTGTGTGTGATGAAGAGATTCTTGACGAATATATTGACAAGGAACCGATTTCAGATCGAAGAGTACACAGAAAACCTTATCTCTCCATGTTCTGTGCATCCGGAGTCTGCTGAGAAAGCACATGTTAATATGAACCGCTCGTCACTGCACCGTTAGCAGTTCGTTTGATTACATGTTCTGCGCAAAGGCAGAGGATGATCCTGCAGGGTGAAACATTTCTCGGCTGACAGGTTTTCTTTTCTGAGCAACACCTAGGCGTTTTACAATGATGCGGCTGCTAACTGCTGAGATGGATGAAGATTCAAATTACTGCTGCTATCGGAAGGGAAGGAGACAAACTACTATTCTGTGGCTTTGAAACGGGTGCATGAAGAAAACTTTTGACAGCAAGTTTCAGCGCTAGCAGTTCTCAGACAGCTTCACCTCTTAGTGAAAAATAACCTGTGGAGCCGGAGTCTGCTGAGAATGCCGAGGAAGAGGTGCGTAACTTGTTCGACTAAGGAAGGGCACACAGGTTCTCTCCGGAGGTTGCAACCTCCGCTGCCGAAGGAGCTTGCGGGGTAACCGGTTCCCTCTAGCAGCCAGACCCCGGCGTTTTACAGTCATGCGGAAGAGCTGTGGCAGAGACGGAAGAAGAGAGCAGAGAAGGCACGGATCCGAGGCAAGAAGCGGACTGAAAAGCGTACCTGTGTGTGATGAAGAGATGCCTGACGAATATATTGGCAAGGAAGAGATTTCAGATCTAATAGAACACATGAAAATCTTATCTCTCGATGTAAATATTCCGTGCATCCGGAGTCTGCTGAGAAAGCACTTGTTAACATGAATCGCTCGTCACTGGACTCTTACCAGTTCGTTTGTTAACTTGTGCTGCGCAGACAAAGGCAGTGAATGCTCCTGCAGTGTGTCCAGACCCCATTTTTGGCTTTCTCACCCATTTTGGGGTTCCTCAATCCATTTTTTTTGATTCTCAGCCCATTTTTGAGTTTCTGAGTCTATTTTTGGGTTCCTCGAATCATTTTTTTTTCCCAAATCATTTTTTAGTTCCTCTATTTATTTTTGGGTTCCTCAATACATTTTTGGGTCAATCAGTCATTTTTTGGGTTCCTCAATTCATTTTTGGATTTTTCAATCCATTTTTTCACCCATCAGCACATTTTTTGGTTTCCTCAATCCATTTTTGCCTCCCTCAGCTTATTTTTGGGTTCTTTAGGCCATTTTTTTGGTCTCTCAATACATTTCTTGGTCCCTCAGGCCATTTCTGGCTTCCTCAATTCATTTTTGGGTTCGTCAGCCCGTTTTTGGGGGTTCTTCAATCCATTTTTTTGCTTTCCAAGCCTATTTTTGGGTTTCTCAGTCCATGTTTGATATCCTCAATCAATTTTGGGTCCCTCAGCCCATTTTTGGTTTTCTCAGCCGATTTTGGGGTTCTTCAAACCATTTTTGGGTACCTCAATCCATTTTAGGGTTCCTCCATCCATTTTTGGTTTACTCAGCCCATGTTTGATATCCTCAATCCATTTTTGAGTCCCTCAGCCCATTTTTTGCTCTCATTCCATTCTGGGTCACTCAGCCCATTTTGGAGTCCCTCAGCACATTTTCGGGTCCCTCAGTTCATTTTTGGTTTGGTAAACCATTTTTGGTTTTCTCACCCATTTTTGGTTTCCTCAATCCTTTTTTTTGTGTTCCTCAGTCCATTTTAGGCTTCCTCAGCCCATTTTGGAGTTCCTAAGTCCATTTTGGGTCCCTCAATACATTTTTGGGTCTCTCAGCCCATTTCTGGGTTCCTCATTCCAATTTTTGAATTCTCAGCCCATTTTTAGGCTTTTCAGACCATTTTTGGGGCCCTCAATCCATTTTTGGGTTTTTTAATCCATGTCTTGGTCACTCAGCCTATTTTTGGGTTTCTCAGCCTATTTTTCGATTCCTCGAACTTTTTTTGGTTTTCTCAACCCATTTTAGGGTTCCTCAATCCATTTTTGCGTTTCCCAGTCCATTTTTGGGTTCCTCAGCCCATTATGGGGTTCCTCAATCTGTTTTTGGGTTCCTCACTCCATTTTTGTGTTCCTCAGCCCATTTTTGTTATCTTCAATCTATTTTTGAGTCCCTCAGACCATTTTTTGCTCTCTCATTCCATTTTTGGGTCCCTCAGCCCATTTTGGAGTCCCTCAGCACCTTTTCGGGTCCCTCAGTTCTTTTTTGATTTGGTCAAACCATTTTTGGTTTTCTCACCCATTTTTGGGTTCCTCAATCCATTTTTTTTGATTCTCAGCCCATTTTTGAGTTTCTGAGTCTATTTTGGGGTTCCTCAGCCCATTTTGGGTAGTTCCTCAATCAATTTTTGTGTTTGCCAGCCCATTTTTTTTTTTTAGTCCATTTTGGGGTTTCTCAATCCATTTTTGGGTTCCTCAACCCATTTTTGGGTTCCTCAATCCATTTTTGGGTCCTGCAGCCGTTATGGGTTTCCCAATTTTTGGGGGGGTTTCTCAATCCATTTGGGTTCGTCAATCTACTTTTTGGTTTCCTCAGTCCATTTTTGGGTTCCTCAATCCATTTTTGGGTTCCTCAATCCATGTCTTGGTTACTCAGCCCATTTTTGGGTTTCTCAGCCTATTTTTGGATTCCTCGAACCATTTTTGGTTTTATCAACCCATTTTTGGGTCCTGCAGCTGTTATGGATTTCCCAGCCCATTTTTGGGTTTCCCAGCCCATTTTCGTGTTTCTCAATCCTTTTTTTCTTTCCTCAGTGCACTTTTGGGTTTCTCAGCTCATTTTTGTTTTCCTCTATCCATTTTTGGGTTCCTCAGCCAATTTTTGTATCCTCATTCCATTTTTTAGTTCCTCAGCCCTTTTTTTGCTCTCTCATCCCATTTTTGGGTCCCTCAGCCCATTTCGGAGTCCCTCAGCACATTTTCGGTTCCCTCAGTTCATTTTTGGTTTGGTCAAACCATTTTTGGTTTTCTCACCCATTTTTGGGTTCCTCAATCAATTTTTTTTGTTTCTCATGCCATTTTTGAGTTTCTGAGTCTTTTTTGGGTTCCTCATTCCTTTTTGTGTTTCTCAGTCTATTTTTGTGTTCTTCAGCCCATTTTGGGGGTTCCTCAATCCATTTTTGGGTTAGTCAGCCGATTTTTTGATTCCTCAAACCATTTTTGGGTACCTCAGCCCATTTTTGTTTTTTTAAATCCATTTTTGGGTTTCTCAATCCATTTTTGGGTTCCTCAGACCATTTTTGGCTTTCTCAGACCATTTTTGGGTTCCTCAGACCATTTTTGGGCTCCTCAATACATTTTTGGGTCCCACAGCCATTATGGGTTCCCCAGCCCATTTTTGGGTTTCTCAGTCCATTTTTAGGTTTCTCTAGAGGAACCCAGAATAGACTGAGAAAGCCAAAAATTGGCTGGGAAACCCAAAAATAGATTGAGGAACCCAGAAATGCGATGAGGGACCCAAAATGGACTGAGGAACCCAAAAATGGATTCAGAAACCCAAAAATGTGCTGAGAATAAAAAAAATGGATTGAGGAACCCAAAAATGGGTGAGAAAACCAAAAATGGTTTGACGAAACAAAAAAAGGTCCGCTGGACCCGAAAATGGTCTGAGAAACTCCAAAAAAGGCTGAGGGACCCAAAAATGGAATGAGAGAGCTAAAAATGGGCTGAGGGACTAAAAAATGGATTGAGGTTATCAAAAATGGGCTGAGGAACCCAAAAAAATAGACTGAGGAACCCAAAAATGAATTGAAGAACCCAAAATGGGTTGAGGAACCAAAGAATGGATTCAGGAACCATAAAAAATGGATTGAGGAACTCAAAAATGAGCTGAGAAACCCAAAAATTGACTGAAGAACCCAAAAATGGATTGAGAAAACCAAAAATGGTTCAAAGAATCCAATAATAGTCTGAGAATCCAAAAGTGGACTGAAGAACCTTAAAATAGATTGAGGAACCCAAAAATGGGCTGAGGAACCCAAAAATGGACTGAGGAAATAAAAAATGGTTTTAAAAACCTAAAAATGGGTTGAGAAACCCAGAAATGGCTTGAGGAACACAAAAATGGACTGGGAAACCCCATAATGGACTGAGGAAACCAAAAAATAGATTTAGGCACCTAAAAATGGATCGAGAAAGCCAAAAATTGACCCGAAAACCCAAAAAAGGGACTGAGAAACCCAAAAATGGATTCATAACCCAAAAATGGGCTGGGAAACCAACAAATGGGCTGAGGGACCCAAAATGGACTGAGGAACCCAAAAATGGATTGAGGGACGCAAAAATGGGCTTAGAGTCCCTGAAATAGGGCTGAGGGATCTGAAAATGGACTGAGAAACCGAAAATGTCCTGGGCAACCGAAAAATGGATTGAGGAACCCAAAAAAGGGTGAGAAATCCAAAAATCGGCTAAGGGACCCAAAAAATGGATTGAGTAACCCAAAAATGGACTGGGAAACCCAAAAATAGACTGAGGAAACAAAAAAATAGATTAGAGGAACATAAAATTGCGCTGGGAAACAAAAGAATAAACTGAGAAAAGCAAAAAAAAAAGATTGAGGAAACTAAAAATGGACTGAGAAAGCAAAAAATTGACTGGAAAACCCAAAAATGGACTGAAGAACACAAAAATGGGCTGTGGGACCCAAAATGCACTGAGGAACCCAAAAATGGACTGAGGAAACCAAAAAATGGATTCAGAAACTCAAAAATGGGCTGGGAAACCAAAAAATGGGCTGAGGGACCCAAAATGGACTGAGGAACCCAAAAATGGATTGGGGGATGCAAAAATGGTGTTAGAGACCCTAAAATATGGCTGAGGGATCCCAAAACGGACTGAGAAACCAAAAATGTCCTGGGCAACCCAAAAATGTATTGAGGAACCCAAAAAAGGGTGAGAAAACATAAAAAGGACTGAGGGACCCGAAAATGGTCTGAGGGACTCCAAAAAAGGCTGAGGGACCCAAAAAATGGATTCAGGAACTCAAAAATAAACTGAGGGACCCCAAAATGTGCTGAGGAACCCAAAAATGGACTGAGAAACCCCCAAAAAGACTTGGAAACCCAAAAATGGGTTGAGGAACCCCAACAATGTCTGAGGAACCCAAAAATGGACTGCGGGACCCAAAAATGTATTCAGGAACCCAAAAATGGGTTGAGGAAACCAAAAATGAGCTGAGGGACCAAAAACAGACTGAGAAACCAAAAATGTCATGGGCAAACCAAAAATGGATTGAGGAAAGCCAAAATGGACTGGGAAACCCAAAAATGGACTGAGGAATCCAAAAATAGATTGAGGAACCCAAAATGGGCCGGGAAAAAAAAATGTAATGAGGGACTCCAAAAAGGTGTTTAAGATCCCCAAAATGGGCTGAGGGACCCAAAAAAGGATTGAGGAACTCAAAAAATGGGATGAGGGACTCAAAAATGAGCTGAGGGGCCCAAAAAAGGATTGAGGCATCTGAAAATGGATTGAGGAAACCCAAATAAGTGGGCTGAGAAAACCAGAAATGAGCTGAGTGAACAAGACATGGATTGAGGAATCCGAAAATGGATTGAGGAAACAAAAAATGGACTGAAAGATGCAAAAATGGATTTAGGAACGCAAAAATGGGATGAGAAACCAAAAAATGCATTGAGAAAACCAAAAATGGATTGCGGAAAACCAAAAATGAGCTGAAGGACCTAAAAAAATGGGCTGAGGAAAGCCAAAATGGTCTTAGCAACCCTAAAATGGATTGAGGAACCCAAAAAATGGGCTGAGAGAACAAAAAATCAGCTGAGGGACCCAAAAAATAGATTGAGGAACCCAAAAATGGATTTAGAAACCTAAACATGGCCTGAGAAAATAAAAAATGAACTGGGAAAACCAAAAATTAGCTGAGGAACCCAAAACCTGGATTGAGTTACCCAAAAATGGATTTAGAAACCTAAAAAAGGACTGGGAAATCCAATAGATTGAGGAACCATAAAAAGTGTATTGAGGAACCCAAAAATGGGCTGAGAAACCCAAAAATTGACTGAAGAACCCAAAAATGGATTGAGGAACTATAAAATGGGCTGGGAAACCCAAAAATAGACTGAGGAAACCAAAAAAAAAAGATTGAAGAACCTAAAACTGGACTGAGAAAGTAAAAAATTGACTGGAAAACCCAAAAATGGGCTGAGGGACCCAAAAATAGGCTGCAGGACCCAAAAATATATTGAGGAACTCAATGATTGACTGAGGAACCAAAAAATGGCATAAGAAACCCAAAAATGGGCTGAGAATCAAAAAAAAAAATGGATTGAGGAACCCAAAAATGGATATAAAACCAAAAATGGTTTGAGCAAACAAAAAAAGAACTGAGGGACCCGAAAATGGTCTGAGAAACTCCAAAAAAGGCTGAGGGACCAAAAAATGGAATGAGAGAGCAAAAAATGGGCTGAGGGACTCAAAAATCAGTTGAGGATATCAAAAATGGGCTGAGGAACCAAAAAATGGGTTGAGGAACCAAAAAAATGGATTGAGGAACCATAAAAAATGGATTGAGGAACCCAAAAATGAGCTGAGAAACCCAAAAATTGACTGAAGAACCCAAAACTGAATTGAGGAACCCAAAAATGGGTTGAGAAAACCAAAAATGGTTTGAGGAATCCAAAAATAGGCTGAGAAACCCAAAAATGGGCTGAGTGACCAAGACATGTATTGAGGAACCCAGAAATGGACTGGGAAACCAAAAAATGGACTGAGGAAACCAAAAAAAAAATTGACGAACGCAAAAAACGGATTGAGAAACCTAAATATGGACTGAGAAAGCCAAAAATCAACTGGGAAACCCAAAAATGGACTGAGGAACCTAAAAATAGATTGAGGAACCCAAAAATGGGCTGACGAACCCATAAATGTACTGAGGAACCCAAAAATGCTTTGAAAAACCTTAAAATGGGTTGAGAAACCCAGAAATGGCTTGAGGAACTCATAAATGGACTGAGGAAACCAAAAAATAGATTGAGGAACCTAAAAATGGACCGAGAAAGCCAAAAATTGACTGGAAAACCACAAAATAAACTGAGGAACCCAAAATATGGGCTGAGAGAACAAAAAATCGGCTGCAGGTCCCAAAAATAAGATTGAGGAACCCAAAAATGGACTGAGGAACCCTAAAATGGGCTGACTGACCAAGACATGGTTTGAGGAACCCAAAAATGGATTGAGAAAACCAAAAATGGACTGGGAAACCCAAAAATGGAATGAGAAAACCAAAAAAGATATTGACAAAACCAGAAATGGATTGTCAACCTAAAAATGGACTGAGAAACCAAAAATGGACTGGGAAACCCAAAAATGGACTAAGGAACCCAAAAAAAGATTGTGGAACCCAAAAATGGGTTGAGGGACCCAAAAAGGACTGAGGAACCCAAAACTGGATACAGAAACGCAAAAAATGGGCTGGGAAACAAAAAAATGTAATGAGAGACTCCAAAAAGGTGTTTAAGATCCCCAAAATGGGCTGAGGGATCCAAAAAAAGGATTGAGGAACTGAAAAAATGGGATGAGGGACTCAAAAATGGGCTGAGGAACCCAAAAATGGTCTGTGTGACCAAAGCATGGATTGAGGCATCCAAAAATGGATTGAAGTACCCCAAAATGGACTGGGAAATTCTAAAATGGACTGAGGAAACCAAAAAATAGATTGAGGAACTCCAAAAATGGATTGAGAAACCTGAAAATGGACTGAGAAAGCCAAAAATTGACTGGGAAATCCAAAAATGGACTGAGGAAACCAAAAATGGATTCAGAAAACCAAAAATGGGCTGGGAAACCAAAAAATCGGCTGAGGGACCCCAAAAATGGCATGAGGAACCCAAAAATGGACTGAAGAACGCAAAAATGTGCTGAGGAACTAAAAAATGGATTGAGGAAACCAAAAATGGACTGGGAAATCCTAAAAATGGACTGCAGAACACCAAAATTGGCTGCGGGACCCAAAATGGACTGAGGAACACAAAAATGGATTGAGGAACCCAAAAATGGGCTGGGAAAACAAAAAAAGAATTGAAAAACCCCCAAAATGGGCTGAGGGACCCAACAATGGGCTGCAGGACTCAAAAGTGTATTGAGGAAACCAATGATGGACTGAGGAACCCAAAAATGGCATGAGGACCCCGAAAATGGGCTGAGGAAAGCAAAAAAAGACTTGAAAACCTGAAAATGGGCTGGGAAAACCAAAAAAGGATTGAGGAACCTAAAAATGGGTTGAAAGACCCATAAATGGTTTGAGGAACCCAAAAATCGGCTGAGAAAACCAAAAATGGGCTGAGTGACCAAGACATGGATTTAGGAACCCAAAACTGGATTGAGGAAACCAAAAATGAGTTGAGGGACCAAAAACAGACTGAGAAACCAAAAATGTCATGGGCAAACCAAAAATGAATTGAGGAACCTAAAAATGCATTGAAAAACCTAAAAATGGACTGAGAAATCAAAAAATGGACTGGGAAACCCAAAAATGGGCTGCAAGACCAAATATAGACGAAAGAACCCAAAAATGGACTGAGTGACCAAGACATGGATTGTGGAACCCAAAAATGGATTCAGGAACCCAAAAATGGGTTGGGAAACCCAAAAATGGACTGAGGAAACAAAAAAAGTAGATTGACTCACTGAGAAAGCCAAAAATCGACTGGGAAACCCAAAAATGGCTTGCAAAACCAAAAAATAGACTGAGGAACCCAAAAATGGATTGAAAAACCTAAAAATTGGTTGAGAAACCCAGAAATGGCTTGACGAACCCAAAAATAGGCTGAGAAACCGAAAAATGGTCTGAATGAACAAAACATTGATTAAGGAATCAAAAAATGGATTGAGGTACCCCAAAATGGAATGGGAAACTCAAAAATGGACTGAGGAAACCAAAAAAGAGATTGAGGAACCCCAAACTGGATTTAGAAACCTAAAAATGGAATGAGAAAGCCAAAAATTAATTGAGAAATCAAAAAATGGACTGAGGAACACAAAAATGGATTCAGAAACCCAAAAATGGGCTGGGAAACCAAAAAATCGGCTGAGGGACCCAAAAAATGGATTGAGGAACCCCAAAATGGACTGAGGAACCCAAAAATGGGCTGCGGGACCCAAAATGGACTGAGGAACCAAAAAATGGATTAGGGAACCCAAAAATTGGCTGGGAAAACCAAAAATGGATTGAAAAACCCAAAAAATGGGCTGAGGGACCCAAAAATGAGCTGCGGGACCCAAAAATGGGCTGCAGGACCCAAAAAATGTATTGAGGAACCCAATGATGGACTGAGGAAACCATAAATGGCATGAGGAACGCAAAAATGGGCTGAGGAAACCAAAAATGGACTGAGGAACACAAAAATCGTTTAAAAAACCTAAAAATGGGTTGATAAAGCCAGAAATGGCTTGAGGAACACAAAAATGGACTGAGGAAACCAAAAAAAAAATTGAGGAACTTAAAAATGGACTTAGAAAGCCAAAAAATTTCTAGAAAACCAAAAAATGGGCTTAGGGACCCAAAAATGGGATACAGGACCCAAAAATGTATTGAATAACCCAATGATGGACTGAGGAACCCAAATATGGCATGAGGAAACCAAAAATGAGCTGAGAAACCCCAAAAAAGGCTTGGAAGCCTGAAAATGGGCTGGGA
>JAUMJL010001529.1:45000-50000 GCA_033558185.1 Dromococcyx pavoninus | reverse complement strand
ACCGTAAACCCTAACCCTAACACTTACCCCAGCGCCAAACCCTAACCCTAACGCTAACCCTAACGCTAAATCTAACCCTAACCCTATCCCTAACCCTAACCCTAACCCTAACCCTAACACTAACCCTAACCCTAACCCTAACCCTAACCCTAACCGTAACCTCACTCTTCCCCTAAACATAACCCTAACCCTAACCTCTAACCCCTAACCCCTAAACCTGACCCTAACACTAACCCTAACCCTAAAACAAAACCCTAACCCGAATCCTAACCCTAACCCTAACTCTAAAGCCTAACCCTAACCCTAACCTAACCCCAAACCTAACCTCTAATACTAACCCTGACATCTAATCCTAACCCTAACCTTAACCCTAACCCTAACTCTAACCCGAAACCTAACCCTAAACCTAAACCTAACCCTAACCATAACCCTAAACCCAACCCCAACCCCTAAACCTAAGCCTAAACCTAAGCCTAACCCTAACCCTAACCCTAACCTTGACCCTAACCCTAACCCTAAACCTGAGCCTAAACCTAACCCTAAACCCAACCCCTACCCTAACCCTAACCCTAACCCTAACCCTAACCCTAACCCTAACCCAACCCTAACCGTAAACCCAACCCTAACCCTAACCCTAACCCTAACCCTAACCCTAACCCTAAACCCAACCCTAACCCTTACCCTAAACCTAACCCTTACCCTAGCACTAAACCGAAACCTAACCCTAAAGCTAACCCTAACCCTAAACCTAACTCTTCCCCTCACCCTAACCCTAACCCTAAAACCTAACGCTAACTCTAACCCTAATCACACCCTACCCCTAAATCTAATGCTAACTCTGACTCCTAACACCTAAGCCCTAACCCTAACCCTAAACCCTAAATATAACCCTAAGCTTTACCCTAACCCTAACCCTAACACCAATCCTAACCGTAAACCCTCACGCTAACCCTAATCCCAACCCCAACCCCTAACCCTAAACCCATCCCTAATCCGAAACTTAACTCTAACCCTAAACCCAACCCTAATCCGAACCCTAACTCTAACCCGAAATCCAACCCTAACCCCTAACCCTAAACCTAAACCCTAACCCTAACCCTAACCCAACCCTAACCCTAACCCTAACCCTAAGCCTAACACTAACCCTATTCCTAAACCCTAACCCTAACCCTAACCTCACCCTACCCTTAACCCTAAACCTAAACCTTACCCTCACCCTAACCCTTACCTTAACACCTAACCCTAACCGTACCCCTTACCCTAACCCTAACCCCTATCCCCTAAACCTGTCCCTAACCCTAACAATAACCCTGACCCCTAACACTAACCCTGACACCTAACCATAAACCTAACCTTAAACCTAAACCTAACCCTAAACCCTAACCCTAACCCTAACCATAACCCTAACCCTAATCCTAAACCAAACCCCAACCCCTAACCCTAACCCTAACCCTAACCCTAACCATAACCCTAAACCTAACCCTAAACCAAACCCTAACCCTAACACTAACCCCTAACACCTAACCCCTAACCCCGAAACCTGACCCTAACCCTAACTCTAACCCTAAACGTAACCCTAACCCTAAACCCTAATCCTAACCCTAACCCTTACCCTAATCCTAAACCCTTACCCTAACCGTAACCCCAAACCCAACCCCTAACCCTAACCCTAACCGTAAACCTAAACACAACCTCAACCACTAACACTAACCCTAACCCTAAACCCTAACCCTAACCATAACCCTAAACCCAACCCCAACCCCCAAACCTAAGGCCAACCCTAACCCTAATCCTAACCATAACTCTAACCCTAAACCCAACCCTAACCCTAACCCTAACACTAACCCGAAACCTAACTCTAAAGCTAACCCTAACACTAAACCTAACCCTACCCCTCACCCTAACCCTAACCGTAACACCTAACGCTAACTCTAAACCTAATCTCATCATACCCCTAAACCTAACGCTAAATCTGACCACTAACCATTAAGCCCTAAACCTGACCCTAATCCTAACTCTAACCCTAACACTAACCCTAACCCTAACGCTAACCTTAACCCTAACCCTAACCCTAACACTTACCCTAACCATAACCCTAAACCTAACACCAACCCTAACCCCTAACCCTAACCCTAAACCCTAACCGTAACCCTAACTCTAACCCTAACCTCACCCTAACCCTAAACCTAAAACCAACCCCACCCCTAACCCTAACCCTAACCCTAAACCCAATCCTAACCACTAACACTAACCCTAACCCTAAACCCTAACCCTAACCATAACCCTAAACCCAAACCCAACCCCTAAACCTAACGTCAACCCTAACCCTAACCCTAACCCTAAAACCTAACGCTAACTCTAACCCGAATCTCACCCTACCCCTAAACCTAACGCTAACTCTGACTCCTAACCCCTAAGCCCTAACCCTAACCCTAAACCTAACCCTAAGCTTATCCCTAACCCTAACACCAACACTAACCGTAAACCCTAACCCTAACCCTAACCCCAACCACAACCCCTAACCCTAAACCCAACCCTAATCCGAACCCTAACTCTAACCCTAAACCCAACCCTAATCCGAACCCTAACTCTAACCCGAAATCCAACCCTAACCCCTAACCCTAACCCTAACCCTAAACCCTAAACCTAACCCTAACCGTAACCCTAACCCCAACCCTAACCCCTAAACCTAAGCCTAAGACTAATCCGAAACCTAAAACGTAACCGTAACCCGAATCCTAACCCTAACCCTAACCCTAACCTCACCCTACCCTTAACCCTAAACCTAAACCTTACCCTCACCCTAACCCTAAACTTAACACCTAACCCTAACCGTACCCCTTACCCTAACCCTAACCCCTATGCCCTAAACCTGTCCCTAACACTAACCCTGACCCTAACACTAACCCTGACACCTAACCCTAAACCTAACCATAAATCTAAACCTAACCCTAAACCCTAACCCTAACCCTAACCATAACCCTAACCCTAACCCTAAACCCAACCCCAACCCCTAACCCTAACCCTAACCCTAACCCTAACCCTAACCCTAACCCTAACCCTAAACCCAACCCTAACCCTAACCCTAACACTAACCCCTAACCCCTAAACCCTAACCCTAACCCTAAACCTAACCCTAAACCCTAACCCTAACCCAAACCCTAACCCTAACCCTAATCCTAACCCTAACCCTAACCCTAACCCTAACCCTAACCCTAAACCCAACCCTAATCCGAACCCTAACTCTAATCCGAAATTCAACCCTAACTCCTAACACTAACCCTAACCCTAAACCCTAAACCTAACCCTAACCGTAACCCTAACCCCAACCCTAACCCCTAAACCTAAGCCTAACACTAATCCGAAACCTAAAACGTAACCGTAACCCGAATCTTAACCCTTACCCTAACGCTTACCTCACCCTACCCCTTCCCCTAACCCTAACCCTAACCCTAACCCTAACACTAACCCTAAACTTAACCCTAACCCTAACCCTAGCCCTAACCCTAACACTAACCCTAACCCTAAACCCAACCCTAACACTAACCCTAACCCTAAACCCTAACCCTAACCCTAACCCTAACCTCACCCTACCCTTAACCCTAGACCTAAACCTTACCCTCACCCTAACCCTAACCGTAACACCTAACCCTAACTGTACCCCTTACACTAACCCTAACCCCCATCCCCTAAACCTGTCCCTAACCCTAACACTAACCCTGACCCTAACACTAAACCTGACACCTAACCCTAAACCTAACCTTAAACCTAAACCTAACCCTAAACCCTAACCCTAACCATAACCCTAACCCTAAACCCAACCCCAACCCCTAACCCTAACCCTAACCCTAACCCTAACCCTAACCCTAACCCTAACCCTAAACCCTAAACCTAACCCTAACCGTAACCCTAACCCCAACCCTAACCCCTAAACCTAAGCCTAAGACTAATCCGAAACCTAAAACGTAACCGTAACCCGAATCCTAACCCTAACCCTAACCCTAACCTCACCCTACCCTTAACCCTAAACCTAAACCTTACCCTCACCCTAACCCTAAACTTAACACCTAACCCTAACCGTACCCCTTACCCTAACCCTAACCCCTATGCCCTAAACCTGTCCCTAACACTAACCCTGACCCTAACACTAACCCTGACACCTAACCCTAAACCTAACCATAAATCTAAACCTAACCCTAAACCCTAACCCTAACCCTAACCATAACCCTAACCCTAACCCTAAACCCAACCCCAACCCCTAACCCTAACCCTAACCCTAACCCTAACCCTAACCCTAAACCCAACCCTAACCCTAACCCTAACACTAACCCCTAACCCCTAAACCCTAACCCTAACCCTAAACCTAACCCTAAACCCTAACCCTAACCCAAACCCTAACCCTAACCCTAATCCTAACCCTAACCCTAACCCTAACCCTAACCCTAACCCTAACCCTAACCATAAACCCAACCCTAATCCGAACCCTAACTCTAATCCGAAATTCAACCCTAACTCCTAACGCTAACCCTAACCCTAAACCCTAAACCCTAAACCTAACCCTAACCGTAACCCTAACCCCAACCCTAACCCCTAAACCTAAGCCTAACACTAATCCGAAACCTAAAACGTAACCGTAACCCGAATCTTAACCCTTACCCTAACGCTTACCTCACCCTACCCCTTCCCCTAACCCTAACCCTAACCCTAACCCTAACACTAACCCTAAACTTAACCCTAACCCTAACCCTAGCCCTAACCCTAACACTAACCCTAACCCTAAACCCAACCCTAACACTAACCCTAACCCTAAACCCTAACCCTAACCCTAAACCTAACCTCACCCTACCCTTAACCCTAGACCTAAACCTTACCCTCACCCTAACCCTAACCGTAACACCTAACCCTAACCGTACCCCTTACACTAACCCTAACCCCCATCCCCTAAACCTGTCCCTAACCCTAACACTAACCCTGACCCTAACACTAAACCTGACACCTAA
>JAUMJL010001529.1:2500-12500 GCA_033558185.1 Dromococcyx pavoninus | reverse complement strand
TACCCTAACCCTAACCCTAACACCAACCCTAACCCTAACCCTAACCCTAACCCTAACCCTAACCCTAACCCTAACCCTAACCCTAACCCTAACCCTAACCCTAAACCCAACCCTAACCCTAACCGAAACCTAACCCTAATCCTAACCTTAACCCTTACCCTAACCCTAACCGTAACCCTAACCCTAACCCTAACCCTAACCCTAACCGTAACCCTAAACCTAATCCTAACCCTAACCCTAACACTAACCCTAACCCTAACCCTAACCCTAACCCTAACCCTAACCCTAACCCTAACACTAACCCTAACCCTAAACCCAACCCTAACACTAACCCTAACCCTAACCCTAACCTTTACCCTAACCCTAACCCTAACCCTAACCCTAACCCTTACCCTAACCCTAACCCTAAACCTGACTCCAACACTAACCCCTAACCCTAACCCTAAAACCTAACCCTAACTCTAACCCTAACCTCACCCTAACCCTAACCCTAAAACCAACCCCAACCCCTAACCCTAACCCTAACCCTAAACCCAATCCTAACCACTAACACTAACCCTAACCCTAAACCCTAACCCTAACCATAACCCTAAACCCAACCCCAACCCCTAAACCTAACGCCAACCCTAACCCTAATCCTAACCCTAACCCTAACCCTAAATCCAACCCTAACACTAACCCTAACCCTAATCCCTAACCCTAAACCTAACCCTAACCTAACCCAACCCTTAACCCTAAACCTAACCCTTACTCTCACCCTAACCCTAACCTTAACACCTAACCCTAACCATACCCCTTACCCTAACCCTAACCCCTATCCCCTAAACCTGTCCCTAACCCTAACACTAACCCTGACCCCTAACACTAACCCTGACACCTAACCCTAAACCTAACCTTAAACCTAAACCTAACCCTAAACCCTAACCCTAACCCTAACCATAACCCTAACCATAACCCTAAACCCAACCCCAACCCCTAACCCTAACCCTAACCCTAACCCTAGCCCTAACCCTAACCCTAACCCTAACACCAACCCTAACACTAACCCTAACCCTAACCCTAACTCTAACCCTAACCCTAAACCCAACCCTAACCATAACCCTAACCCTAACCCTAAACACAACCCCAGCCCCTAACCCTAACCCTAACCCTAACCCTAACCCTAAACCCAACCCTAACCCTAACCCAACCCTAACCCTAACCCTAACCCTAACCCTAACCCTAACCCTAACCCTAACCCTAACCCTAACACTAACCCTAAACCTAACCTTAACCCTAACCCTAACCCTAACCCTAACCCTAACCATAACCCTAAACCCAACCCCAACCCCTAACCCTAACCCTAACCCTAACCCTAACCCTAACCCTAACCCTAACCCTAACCCTAACCGTAACCCTAAACCTAATCCTAACCCTAACCCTAACCCTAACCCTAACCCTAACCCTAACCCCAACCCTAACCCTAAACCCAACCCTAACACTAACCCTAACCCTAATCCCTAACCCTAAACCTAACCCTAACCTAACCCTACCATTAACCCTAAACCTAACCCTTACCCTCACCCTAACCCTAACCTTAACACCTAACCCTAACCATACCCCTTACCCTAACCCTAACCCCTATCCCCTAAACCTGTCCCTAACCCTAACACTAACCCTGACCCCTAACACTAACCCTGACACCTAACCCTAAACCTAACCTTAAACCTAAACCTAACCCTAAACCCTAACCCTAACCCTAACCATAACCCTAACCATAACCCTAAACCCAACCCCAACCCCTAACCCTAACCCTAACCCTAACCCTAAACCCAACCCTAACCCTAACCCAACCCTAACCCTAACCCTAACCCTAACCCTAACCCTAACCCTAAACCCAACCCTAACCCTAACCCAACCCCAACCCCTATCTCTAACCCTAACCCTAACCCTAACCCTACCCTAACCCTAACCCTAACACCAACCCTAACCCTAACCCTAACCCTAACCCTAACCCTAACCCTAACCCTAACCCTAACCCTAAACCCAACCCTAACCCTAACCCAAACCTAACCCTAATCCTAACCTTAACCCTTACCCTAACCCTAACCGTAACCCTAACCCTAACCCTAACCCTAACCGTAACCCTAAACCTAATCCTAACCCTAACCCTAACACTAACCCTAACCCTAACCCTAACCCTAACCCTAACCCTAACCCTAACCCTAACCCTAACCCTAACCCTAACACTAACCCTAACCCTAAACCCAACCCTAACACTAACCCTAACCCTAACCCTAACCTTTACCCTAACCCTAACCCTTACCCTAACCCTAACCCTAAACCTGACTCCAACACTAACCCCTAACCCTAACCCTAAAACCTAACCCTAACTCTAACCCTAACCTCACCCTAACCCTAACCCTAAAACCAACCCCAACCCCTAACCCTAACCCTAACCCTAAACCCAATCCTAACCACTAACACTAACCCTAACCCTAAACCCTAACCCTAACCATAACCCTAAACCCAACCCCAACCCCTAAACCTAACGCCAACCCTAACCCTAATCCTAACCCTAACCCTAACCCTAAATCCAACCCTAACACTAACCCTAACCCTAATCCCTAACCCTAAACCTAACCCTAACCTAACCCAACCCTTAACCCTAAACCTAACCCTTACTCTCACCCTAACCCTAACCTTAACACCTAACCCTAACCATACCCCTTACCCTAACCCTAACCCCTATCCCCTAAACCTGTCCCTAACCCTAACACTAACCCTGACCCCTAACACTAACCCTGACACCTAACCCTAAACCTAACCTTAAACCTAAACCTAACCCTAAACCCTAACCCTAACCCTAACCATAACCCTAACCATAACCCTAAACCCAACCCCAACCCCTAACCCTAACCCTAACCCTAACCCTAGCCCTAACCCTAACCCTAACCCTAACACCAACCCTAACACTAACCCTAACCCTAACCCTAACTCTAACCCTAACCCTAAACCCAACCCTAACCATAACCCTAACCCTAACCCTAAACACAACCCCAACCCCTAACCCTAACCCTAACCCTAACCCTAACCCTAAACCCAACCCTAACCCTAACCCAACCCTAACCCTAACCCTAACCCTAACCCTAACCCTAACCCTAACACTAACACTAACCCTAAACCTAACCTTAACCCTAACCCTAACCGTAACCCTAAACCTAATCCTAACCCTAACCCTAACCCTAACCCTAACCCTAACCCTAACCCTAACCCTAACCCTAACCCTAACCCTAACCCTAAACCCAACCCTAACCCTAACCCAACCCTAACCCTAACCCTAACCCTAACCCTAACCCTAACCCTAACCCTAACACTAACCCTAACCCTAAACCCAACCCTAACACTAACCCTAACCCTAACCCTAACCTTTACCCTAACCCTAACCCTAACCCTAACCCTTACCCTAACCCTAACCCTAACCCCAAACCTAACACCAACACTAACCCCTAACCCTAACCCTAAACCCTAACCCTAACCCTAAACCTAACACCAACCCTAACCCTAACCCAACCCTAACCCTAACCCTAACCCTAACCCTAACCCTAACCCTAACCCTAACCCTAACCCTAACACTAACACTAACCCAAAACCTAACCCTCACCCTCACCCTAACCGTAACCCTAAACCTAATCCTAACCCTAAACCCAACCCTAACCCTAACCCAAACCTAACCCTAACCCTAACCTTAACCCTAACCCTAACCGCAACCCTAAACCTAATCCTAACCCTAACCCTAACCGTAACCCTAACCCTAACCGTAACCCTAAACCTAACCCTAACCGTAACCCTAAACCTAATCCTAACCCTAACCCTAACCCTAACACTAACCCTAACCCTAAACCCAACCCTAACACTAACCCTGACCCTAACCCTAACCCTTACTCTAACCCTAACCCTAACCCTAAACCTAACACCAACACTAACCCCTAACCCTAACCCTAAACCCTAACCCTAACCCTAACTCTAACCCTAACCTCACCCTAACCCTAACCCTAAAACCAACCCCAACCCCTAACCCTAACCCTAACCCTAAACCCAATCCTAACCACTAACACTAACCCTAACCCTAAACCCTAACCTTAACCATAACCCTAAACCCAACCCCAACCCCTAAACCTAACGCCAACCCTAACCCTAATCCTAACCCTAACCCTAACCCTAACCCTAAACCCAACCCTAACCCTAACCCAACCCTAACCCTAACCCTAACCCTAACCCTAACCCTAATCCCTAACCCTAAACCTAACCCTAACCTAACCCTACCATTAACCCTAAACCTAACCCTTACCCTCACCCTAACCCTAACCTTAACACCTAACCCTAACCATACCCCTTACCCTAACCCTAACCCCTATCCCCTAAACCTGTCCCTAACCCTAACACTAACCCTGACCCCTAACACTAACCCTGACACCTAACCCTAAACCTAACCTTAAACCTAAACCTAACCCTAAACCCTAACCCTAACCCTAACCATAACCCTAACCATAACCCTAAACCCAACCCCAACCCCTAACCCTAACCCTAACCCTAACCCTAGCCCTAACCCTAACCCTAACCCTAACACCAACCCTAACACTAACCCTAACCCTAACCCTAACTCTAACCCTAACCCTAAACCCAACCCTAACCATAACCCTAACCCTAACCCTAAACACAACCCCAACCCCTAACCCTAACCCTAACCCTAACCCTAACCCTAAACCCAACCCTAACCCTAACCCAACCCTAACCCTAACCCTAACCCTAACCCTAACCCTAACCCTAACCCTAACCCTAACCCTAACCCTAACCCTAACCCTAACACTAACACTAACCCTAAACCTAACCTTAACCCTAACCCTAACCGTAACCCTAAACCTAATCCTAACCCTAACCCTAACCCTAACCCTAACCCTAACCCTAACCCTAACCCTAACCCTAAACCCAACCCTAACCCTAACCCAACCCTAACCCTAACCCTAACCCTAACCCTAACCCTAACCCTAACCCTAACACTAACCCTAACCCTAAACCCAACCCTAACACTAACCCTAACCCTAACCCTAACCTTTACCCTAACCCTAACCCTAACCCTAACCCTTACCCTAACCCTAACCCTAACCCCAAACCTAACACCAACACTAACCCCTAACCCTAACCCTAAACCCTAACCCTAACCCTAAACCTAACACCAACCCTAACCCTAACCCAACCCTAACCCTAACCCCAACCCTAACCCTAACCCTAACCCTAACCCTAACCCTAACACTAACACTAACCCAAAACCTAACCCTCACCCTCACCCTAACCGTAACCCTAAACCTAATCCTAACCCTAAACCCAACCCTAACCCTAACCCAAACCTAACCCTAACCCTAACCTTAACCCTAACCCTAACCGCAACCCTAAACCTAATCCTAACCCTAACCCTAACCCTAACCCTAACCCTAACCCTAACCCTAACCCTAACCGTAACCCTAACCCTAACCGTAACCCTAAACCTAACCCTAACCGTAACCCTAAACCTAATCCTAACCCTAACCCTAACCCTAACACTAACCCTAACCCTAAACCCAACCCTAACACTAACCCTGACCCTAACCCTAACCCTTACCCTAACCCCTAACCCTAACCCTAAACCTAACACCAACACTAACCCCTAACCCTAACCCTAAACCCTAACCCTAACCCTAACTCTAACCCTAACCTCACCCTAACCCTAACCCTAAAACCAACCCCAACCCCTAACCCTAACCCTAACCCTAAACCCAATCCTAACCACTAACACTAACCCTAACCCTAAACCCTAACCTTAACCATAACCCTAAACCCAACCCCAACCCCTAAACCTAACGCCAACCCTAACCCTAATCCTAACCCTAACCCTAACCCTAACCCTAACACCCAACCCTAACCCTAACCCAACCCTAACCCTAACCCTAACCCTAACCCTAACCCTAAACCCAACCCTAACCCTAACCCAACCCCAACCCCTAACTCTAACCCTAACCCTAACCCTAACCCTAACACTACCCTAACCCTAACCCTAACACCAACCCAAACCCTAACCCTAACCCTAACCCTAACCCTAACCCTAACCCTAACCCTAACCCTAACCCTAAACCCAACCCTAACCCTAACCCAAACCTAACCCTAATCCTAACCTTAACCCTTACCCTAACCCTAACCCTAACCGTAACCCTAACCCTAACCCTAACCGTAACCCTAAACCTAATCCTAACACTAACCCTAACCCTAACACTAACCCTAACCGTAACCCTAACCCTAACCCTAACCCTAACACTAACCCTAACCCTAAACCCAACCCTAACACTAACCCTAACCCTAACCCTAACCTTTACCATAACCCTAACCCTAACCCTAAACACAACCCCAACCCCTAACCCTAACCCTAACCCCAACCCTAAACCTAACCCTAACCCAACCCTAACCCTAACCCAAACCCTAACCCTAACCCTAACACTAACACTAACCCTAACCCTAACCTTAACCCTAACCCTAACCGTAACCCTAAACCTAATCCTAACCCTAACCCTAACCCTAACCCTAACCCTAACCCTAACCCCAACCCTAACCGTAACCCTAAACCTAATCCTAACCCTAACCCTAACCCTAACCCTAACCCTAACCCTAACCCTAACCCTAAACCTAACCCTAACCTAACCCTACCCTTAACCCTAAACCTAACCCTTACCCTCACCCTAACCCTAACCCTAACCCTAACCCTAACCCTAACCCTAACCCTAACCCTAACCCTACCCTAACCCTAACCCTAACACCAACCCTAACCCTAACCCTAACCCTAACCCTAACCCTAACCCTAACCCTAACCCTAACCCTAACCCTAAACCCAACCCTAACCCTAACCCAAACCTAACCCTAATCCTAACCTTAACCCTTACCCTAACCCTAACCGTACCCGAACCCTAACCCTAACCCTAACCGTAACCCTAAACCTAATCCTAACCCTAACCCTAACCCTAACCCTAACCCTAACCCTAACCCTAACCCTAATACTAACCCTAACCCTAAACCCAACCCTAACACTAACCCTAACCCTAACCTTTACCCTAACCCTAACCCTAACCCTAACCCTAACCCCAACCCTAACCCTTACCCTAACCCTAACCCTAAACCTGACTCCAACACTAACCCCTAACCCTAACCCTAAACCCTAACCCTAACTCTAACCCTAACCTCACCCTAACCCTAACCCTAAAACCAACCCCAACCCCTAACCCTAACCCTAACCCTAAACCCAATCCTAACCACTAACACTAACCCTAACCCTAAACCCTAACCCTAACCATAACCCTAAACCCAACCCCAACCCCTAAACCTAACGCCAACCCTAACCCTAATCCTAACCCTAACCCTAACCCTAAATCCAACCCTAACACAACCCTAACCCTAATCCCTAACCCTAAACCTAACCCTAACCTAACCCAACCCTTAACCCTAAACCTAACCCTTACTCTCACCCTAACCCTAACCTTAACACCTAACCCTAACCATACCCCTTACCCTAACCCTAACCCCTATCCCCTAAACCTGTCCCTAACCCTAACACTAACCCTGACCCCTAACACTAACCCTGACACCTAACCCTAAACCTAACCTTAACCTAAACCTAACCCTAAACCCTAACCCTAACCCTAACCATAACCCTAACTATAACCCTAAACCCAACCCCACCCCAACCCTAACCCTAACCTAACCCTAACCCTAACCCTAACCCTAACCCTAACACCAACCCTAACACTAACCCTAACCCTAACCCTAACTCTAACCCTAACCCTAAACCCAACCCTAACCCTAACCCAACCCTAACCATAACCCTAACCCTAACCCTAAACACAACCCCAACCCTCCTAACCCTAACCCTAACCCTAACCCTAACCCTAACCCTAACCCTAACCCTAACCCTAAACCCAACCCTAACCCTAACCTAACCCTAACCCTAACCCTAACCCGAACCCTAACCCTAACCCTAACCGTAACCCTAAACCTAATCCTAACCCTAACCCTAACCCTAACCCTAACCCTAACCCTAACCCTAACCCTAACCCTAACCCTAATACTAACCCTAACCCTAAACCCAACCCTAACACTAACCCTAACCCTAACCTTTACCCTAACCCTAACCCTAACCCTAACCCTAACCCCAACCCTAACCCTTACCCTAACCCTAACCCTAAACCTGACTCCAACACTAACCCCTAACCCTAACCCTAAACCCTAACCCTAACTCTAACCCTAACCTCACCCTAACCCTAACCCTAAAACCAACCCCAACCCCTAACCCTAACCCTAACCCTAAACCCAATCCTAACCACTAACACTAACCCTAACCCTAAACCCTAACCCTAACCATAACCCTAAACCCAACCCCAACCCCTAAACCTAACGCCAACCCTAACCCTAATCCTAACCCTAACCCTAACCCTAAATCCAACCCTAACACTAACCCTAACCCTAATCCCTAACCCTAAACCTAACCCTAACCTAACCCAACCCTTAACCCTAAACCTAACCCTTACTCTCACCCTAACCCTAACCTTAACACCTAACCCTAACCATACCCCTTACCCTAACCCTAACCCCTATCCCCTAAACCTGTCCCTAACCCTAACACTAACCCTGACCCCTAACACTAACCCTGACACCTAACCCTAAACCTAACCTTAAACCTAAACCTAACCCTAATCCCTAACCCTAACCCTAACCATAACCCTAACCATAACCCTAAACCCAACCCCAACCCCTAACCCTAACCCTAACCCTAACCCTAACCCTAACCCTAACCCTAACCCTAACACCAACCCTAACACTAACCCTAACCCTAACCCTAACTCTAACCCTAACCCTAAACCCAACCCTAACCCTAACCCAACCCTAACCATAACCCTAACCCTAACCCTAAACACAACCCCAACCCCTAACCCTAACCCTAACCCTAACCCTAACCCTAAACCCAACCCTAACCCTAACCTAACCCTAACCCTAACCCTAACCCTAACCCTAACCCTAACCCTAACCCTAACCCTAACACTAACACTAACCCTAAACCTAACCTTAACCCTAACCCTAACCGTAACCCTAAACCTAATCCTAACCCTAACCCTAACCCTAACCCTAACCCTAACCCTAACCCTAAACCCAACCCTAACCCTAACCCAACCCTAACCCTAACCCTAACCCTAACCCTAACCCTAACCCTAACCCTAACCCTAACACTAACCCTAACCCTAAACCCAACCCTAACACTAACCCTAACCCTAACCCTAACCTTTACCCTAACCCTAACCCTAACCCTAACCCTTACCCTAACCCTAACCCTAACCCCAAACCTAACACCAACACTAACCCCTAACCCTAACCCTAAACCCTAACCCTAACCCTAAACCTAACACCAACCCTAACCCTAACCCAACCCTAACCCTAACCCTAACCCTAACCCTAACCCTAACCCTAACCCTAACCCTAACCCTAACCCTAACACTAACACTAACCCGAAACCTAACCCTCACCCTCACCCTAACCGTAACCCTAAACCTAATCCTAACCCTAAACCCAACCCTAACCCTAACCCAAACCTAACCCTAACCCTAACCTTAACCCTAACCCTAACCGTAACCCTAAACCTAATCCTAACCCTAACCCTAACCCTAACCCTAACCCTAACCCTAACCCTAACCGTAACCCTAACCCTAACCGTAACCCTAAACCTAACCCTAACCGTAACCCTAAACCTAATCCTAACCCTAACCCTAACCCTAACACTAACCCTAACCCTAAACCCAACCCTAACACTAACCCTAACCCTAACCCTAACCCTTACCCTAACCCTAACCCTAAACCTAACACCAACACTAACCCCTAACCCTAACCCTAAACCCTAACCCTAACCCTAACTCTAACCCTAACCTCACCCTAACCCTAACCCTAAAACCAA
>JAUMJL010001528.1:0-11073 GCA_033558185.1 Dromococcyx pavoninus | reverse complement strand
TATATCCCAACTATGGAGCCACTTATGGAGCCCCTATCATATCCTACGTCGCCCTCATGGAAGCCCCTGTAGATTTCCTATCATGGCTAATAAGTCCCACAAGTGGTGCCCTCTCTAGAGACCTTATCTCGCTTATTGTCTCCTGTAGGCAGCACTCTATAGAGCCCCCCTTCACCTTCCCTACGGAACCCATTAAACAGCCCCTATCGCCTCCTGTATTGTGCCTACAGAGAACTCTATAGTGCCCCTAAGTTCCTGATATTTTGCCCCCTTGTAAGAGCACTTAGCACATCCTCTGTACCCCTATTACATCTTCCTACAAAGACCCTCTCATGCCCTGTCTTGCACCCATGGAAACGTCTATAGAGCTCCCCTCACGACCAATAAGTCCAACATACGGAGCCCCTTTCTTTTGCTCTTTGTCTCCCTTCTAGAGCTCTATAGAGAGCCCCTATCTCGCCCCGAGGTCTACGCTATCGAACCCCGATAGAGCCCTTTCTATCCCGAAAGGGGCACCCCCTAGAGACCCTATCACGCCCTGTCTCTCCCTATGGAACCCTCTACACTTGCCCCTATCGTGCTTGCTCTCTCCCACGGATCTCCCTCTAGATCTTCTATCACCGCCAAGAATTCCCTGCTATCGAGACCCTATCTCTATCTTTCTCTCCACTATGCAGCCCTCTATAGAGCCCGTTTCTTGCTCCCTATCTTCCTCCTATGGAGCCTCTTGTACAGCCTCTACGGCACACTCGGTCGCACTTCTGCTGCCTCCTGGAGAGTCCATATCGCTCCCCTTATGATCCCGCTATGGAGCCCTCCGTACACCTTAGGCCACCTATCGCGCCCTGTATCGCCCCCTATAAAGTTCCTATCCCTGCGATAAGTCGCGCATATGGGACCCTCTCTTGAGTCCCTATCTCGCTCTTTGTCTCTCCTATGGAGTCGTCTCTAGAGCCCCTATTACACTCTCAATGTCCCTCCTAACTGAGCCCCTTTTACAGCCAGTTCCAAAGTCACAGAAAAGCAGTTGGTCTGTTCCTGCCCTCTGACAGCAGCAGTCATTTAAATCTTCCTCCATCTCAGCTGTAAACAGCCACATCACTGTAAAACGTCTAGCTGTTGCTCAGAAAAGAAACCTGTCAGACGAGAAATGTTTCACCCTGCAAGATCATCCTCTGCCTTCGTCTGCGCAGCACAAGTAATCAAACGAACTGGTAATAGTCCAGTGAGGAGCGATTCATATTTTCATGTGCTTCCTAGCAGACTCGGGATGCACGGAAGTTTTACATCGAGAGATAAGTCTCTCTGTGTACTGTTAGATCTGAAATCGGTTCCTTGCCGATCGGTTCATCAGGCATCTGTTCATCACATACAGGTACGACTTCCAGTCTGATTCTTGCCTCGGAGCCGTGCCTTCTCTGCTCTCTTCTGCTGTCTCTGCCACAGCTCTTCCGCATGACCGTAAAACGCGTGCGTCTGGCTGCTACATGAGAACCGATTTAGCCCGCAAGGTCGTTCAGCCGCGGAGGTTGAAACCTCCGGGGAGAGAGCCTGTGTGCCCTGTCTTAGCCGAGCAAGCTCCGCGCGCATTCCTGGGCATTCTCAGCAGACTCTGGTTCAACAGGTTCTTTACACTAAGAGGTAAAGCTGTCTGAGAACTGCTAGCGCTGAAACGTGTTGCTGTCAAAAGTTTTCTTCCTGCACCCGTTTCAAAGCCGCAGAAAAGCAGTCGGTCTGCTCCTTCCTTCCGAGAGCAGCAGTCCTTTGAATCTTCATCCATCTCTGAAGTTAGGAGCCACATCACTGCAGTGGGAATTCTCAGCCGGTGGTGGATCTGTTTCCGTAGAAAGCATTAAATCACTCAAAAAAAAGCTGCAGGTTCTTCAGCGCTTGCCTGTCTCCTCGGAAGACCAACACCCAGGGAATGCATTGTTAACCACCCTGCTTGTCCGCAAGGCTGACAATGTCTGGCACGGGGGAGAGAGGAACTGCAGGTTTTGTCAGAAGGATCTGCCAGTGAAGAGCGCTCACTTTGCTCTTTGAAATGAGGCGCTCCATAGAGGACGACAAGCATTCACAGGAGCTGCAGAAGGTCTCCTTGATGCTTGATCTAGAGAGCATTCGTACTGCCTTAGGGTAGCAAGAGAAGGAGAACAGAAATTGACAGGCACGGCAATGCCCTGAAACGCGGCAGAAGCCTGAGCACAGCCAGGTAAATGCATTAGTCCCCTAGATCCATGCCACGGTCTCTGCTGCTATCTATTGTCCGTTTATGCATACTACAGTCCCTCCGGGAAAGAACTGCTATTTGATTCTATAAAGCCGAGCAGATGTAAAAAAACGGAGACTAGTGATAGCGGCTCTGTAGCGGGCTCCATAAGCGCGATACAGGGCGCAATAGGAGCTGTATAAAGGGCTCGGTATTTGAAAAGTGCGACAAGGGGCTGTAGAGGGGGCACTTGCAGGCTGTAGAGGGGCCCACTTGTGAGAGAAGCTCCTGGAGTGGGGTTCCATGAGTGCAACAGTGGGGGGCGACAGGGGCTCTAGAGGGGGCTACGTACAGGGTACACAGGACACTATAACTGCTATACTTGGGACACCATAGCAGGAATTTACATGGTGCGATAGGAGATCTATAGGGGGCTCGGTAAGCTTGATAGGGGCTTTATAAGGTGCTCGTAAGTGGGAGGTGCAAATTAATCAAAAGGCAGCAGGGAGCTTGGTACACATTGCATGCATGCAGTGGCAGGTGTCTGACCTCAGATGAAGACAAGAGCACAGAATTTAGCAGCTGCTAAAATTGGCAGAGCAGATGCTGATAAGAAGCACAGAAAGTATCAGAAAAACAAAAAGGAGGATTTCACAGCGAGCACCAGGGATGATGTGTATGTATACATGCTGAAGCTTTCTGAAAGTCTTCTGGACAAACCAAAGCCTGAATACAAAAGAACTTGCAAAATTAATTAGAAAGAAAAAACCCCTCAATTACGTGTTTTCTACGCCTCATACAGCTACTTAAAAACAAAGTTTCACTTGTGGTAACTGTTCCACACAAAATTGTAATTTTTAACACTAGAATATTCTTCACTGGCAGATCCTTCTACAAAAACTTGCAGTTCCTCTCTCCCCGTCCCAGACATTGCCAGCCTTGCGGACAAGCAGGGTCATTAACAATGCATTCCCTGGGTGTTGGTCTTCCGAGGACACAGGCAAGCGCTGAAGAACCTGCAGCTTTTTTTGAGTGATTTAATGCCTTCTACGGAAACAGATTCACCAGCGGCTGAGAATTCCCACTGCAGTGATGTGGCTGCTAATGGCAGAAATGGATGAAGATTTAAATGACTGCTGCTCTCGGAGGGAAGGAGCAGACCGGCTGCTTTTCTGTGTCTGTGAAACGGGTGCAGGAAGAAAACTTTTGAGCAACGCGTTATAGAGCTAGCAGTTCTCAGACAGCTTTATCTGTTAGTGCAAAGAACCTGTGGAGCCGGAGTCTGCTGAGAATGCCCAGGAATGCGCGCGAAGCTTGTTCGACTAAGCAAGAGCACACAGGCTCTCTCTCCGGAGGTTTCAAACACTGCGGCCGAAGGAGCTTGCGGGGTAGCCGTTTTCCTCTATCAGACAGACCCCGGCGTTTTACAGTCATGCGGAAGAGTTGTGGCAGAGACGGCAGAAGAGAGCAGAGAAGGCACGGCTCGAGAGACAAGAAGCAGACTGGAAGGCGTACCTGTGTGTGATGAACAGATGCAAGCAGCCCCCTCTACAGACCCTTGTCTCACTTTTCAAATACCGAGCCCCTTATACAGCCCCTATTGCGCCCTGTATCGCGCTTATGGAGCCCGCTACAGAGCCCCTATCACTAGTCTCTGGTTTTTTACATCTGCTCGGCTTTATAGAATCAAATACCAGTTCTTTCCCGGAGGGACTGTAGTATGCATAAACGGACAATAGATGGCAGCAGAGACCGTGGCATGGATCTAGGGGACTAATGCCGGGTTTCAGGGCATTGCCGTGCCTGTCAATTTTGGTTCTCCTTCTCTTGCTCCTCTAAGGCAGTACGAATGCTCTCTAGATCAAGCATCAAGGAGACCTTCTGCAGCTCCTGTGAATGCTTGCCATCCTCTATGGAGCGCCTCATTTCAAAGAGCAAAGTGAGCGCACTTCACTGGCAGATCCTCCTACAAAGACCTGCAATTCCTCTCTCCCCCGTGCCAGACATTGTCAGCCTTGCGGACAAGCAGGGTCATTAACAATGCATTCCCTGGGTGTTAGTCTTCCGAGAAGACAGGCAAGCGCTGAAGAACCTGCTGCTATTATGGAGTGATTTAATGCTTTCTACGGAAACAGATCCACCAGCGGCTGAGAATTCCCACTGCAGTGATGTGGCTCCTAACTGCAGAGATGGATGAAGATTCAAATGACTGCTGCTCTCGGAAGGAAGGAGCAGACCGACTGCTTTTCTGTGTCTGTGAAACGGGTGCAGGAAGAAAACTTTTGACAGCAACACGTTTCAACGCTAGCAGTTCTCAGACACCTCTTAGTGTAAAGAACCAGTTGAACCGGAGTCTGCTGAGAATGCCCAAGAATGCGCGCGGAGCTTGCTCGGCTAAGAAAGGGCACACAGGCTCTCTCCCCGGAGGTTTCAACCTCTGCGGCCGAACGACCTTGCGGCCTAAATCGGTTCTCATGTAGCAGCCAGACGCACGCGTTTTACAGTCATGCGGAAGAGCTGTGGCAGAGACGGCAAAAGAGAGCAGAGAAGGCACGGCTCCGAGGCAAGAATCAGACTGGAAGGCGTACCTGTATGTGATGAACAGATGCCTTGTGAACCGATCGGCAAGGAACCGATTTCAGATCTAACAGTACACAGAGAGATTATCTCTCGACGTAAAGCTTCCGTGCATTCCGAGTCTGCGGAGAAGCACATGAAAATATGAATCGCTCCTTACTGGACTGGGCACAATATCAGGAACTTAGGGGGCACTCGAGGGGCTCTATAGGCACAATACAGGAGGTGATAGGGGCTGTTTAATGGGTTCCGTAGGGAAGGTGAAGGGGGCTCTATAGAGTGCTGCCAACCGGAGACAATAAGCGAGATAAGGTCTCTAGAGAGGGCACCACTTGTGGGACTTATTAGCCATGATAGGAAATCTACAGGGGCTTCCATGAGGGCGACGTAGGATATGATAGGGGCTCCATAAGTGGCTCCATAGCTGGGATATAGGGAGCCCCAAACGAGTTCTATACAGATCTCCATTGGTGAAACAGAGCAAGATAGGGGCTCTGAAGGGGGCGCCATAAGCCCACTGCAGGGCGCGGTAATGGTCGTAGAAGGGACTCCGTAGGAGGGACACAGGGACAGTGAAAACACCTCTCTAGGAGACTCCATGGGGAAGAAAAAGAGCGAGATAGGGGCTCCATAGCAAACTCCATATGCGGCACTTTTTGGCCATTATGGGAGCTCTCCGTAGGTCGCACCCGAAACGCAACAGAGGGTGCGATAAGGGCTGTTAAAGGGGCTCCATAGGAGGGACATTGAGAGCGTGATAGGGACTCTAGAGACAGGTCCGAAGGGGAGACAGAGAGAGATGGGGGCCCTAGATGTGGCGCCTTATGCCAACTACAGGGCACGATAACGCCCGTAGAAGGGACTCCATAGGAGGGACAGAGGAAGAGTGATAGCACCTCTCTAGAAGGCACCATAGGAGAGAGAAAGTGTGAAAGAGGGGCTCTAGAGGGGGCTCCATAAGCGGGACATATCGGCTGGGATGGCAGCTCTGTAGGGGGTTCCACGGGGGTGAAAAAGGGCATGATATGAGTTGAAAAGGGGACAGCGTATGGGTTAGAGAGGGGTCGATACGTGCTCTGCAAGTGACTCCACAGCGGGATCCTAAGGGGAGAGATAAGGGCTCTCTAGGGGGCACCAGAAGTTCGACTGAGTCTAGCCATGCGGTTCGATAGGAGGAAAAAAAGGAGCAAGAAATGGGCTACAGAGAGGGCTGCAGAGTGGAGAGAAAAAGGAGCTGAAGAACCAAAAATAGGATCAGAAACCCAAAAATGGATTGACGAACACAAAAAAGCTGAGGAATCCAAAAACGGGGTGAGACACCCAAAAATAGATTGAGGAACCCAAAAACAGGCTGAGGAACCCAAACATGGTTGAGGAACCCAAAAATGGGCTGAGGAACCGAAAAATGGATTGAAGAACCCAAAAATGGGCTGCGTACTCCAAAAATGGATTGAGGGACCAAGAAATGGATTCAGAAACCCCAAACTTGGCTTAGGAGTCCAAAAATGGGCTTTAGAAACCCCATATGGGTAGAGGTACCCAAAAAATGGATTGAAGAATCCAAAAGTGTGATGAGGAAACCAAAAATGGGCTGAGAAACCCAAAAAATGGATTGAGAAAAAAAAAAATTATTCAGGAACCCAAAAAAGGAATGAGTGACCCAGAAATGGATTCAGGAAACCAAAAATGGGCTGAGGAAGCCAAAAATGGATTCAGGAAACGAAAAATGGTCTGAAGAACCCAAAAATGGGCTCAGGAACCCAAAAAATGATTGAGGAACCCAAAAATGGGCTGAGGAACCCAAAAATGGATTGAAGAAACCAAAAACGGGCTCAGGAACCTCAAAATGGATTGAAAAATACAAAAATGGGCTGAGTATCCAGAAAATGGATTGTGGGTCCAAAAAATGAATTGAGGAACCCAAAAATAGATTGAGGAACACAAAAATGGATTGACGGACCAAAAAATGGATTCAGGAAACAAAAAATGGATTCAGGAACGCAAAAATGTGCAGAGGAACCCAAAAAAAGGATTCAGGGAGAAAAAAAAAATTGATTGAGGAAACCAAAAATGCGTTCAGGAAACCAAAAGTGGGTTGAAGAACACAAAAATGGATTTAGGAACCCAAAAATGGAGTGAGGAACCCAAAAAGCGAGTGAGGAAACCTAAAATGGATTGAGGAACCCAAAAATTGGCTGAGAAAACAAAAATGTCCTGAGGAACACAAAAAAGGGCTCAGGAACCAAAAAACAGTGTGAAGAACCCAAAAATGGATTGAGGAACCCAAAAATGGATTGAGGAAAAGAAAAATTGGTTGAGGAACCCAAAAACGGGTTCAGGAAACCAAAAATGGGCAGAAGAACCAAAAAATGGATTGAGGAGCCCAAAAATGAGTTGAGGAGCGCAAAACTGGATTGAGGAAACAAAAAATGGTTTGACGAAGCATAAAATAGGCCCAGGAACACAAAAATGGATTGAGGAACCCAAAAATGGATTGAGGAACCCAAAAATGGATTGAGGAAAAAAACAATTGGTTGAGAAACCCAAAAACGGGTTCAGGAAACCAAAAATGGGCAGAAGAACAAAAAAATGGATTGAGGAGCCCAAAAATGAGTTGAGGATCCCAAAACTGGATTGAGGAAACAAAAAATGGTTTGAAGAAGCATAAAATAGGCCCAGGAACACAAAAATGGATTGAGGAACCCAAAAATGGATCGAGGAACCCAAAAATGGGCTGAGGAACCAAAAATGGGCTGAAGAACCCCCAAATCGGCTGAGGAACCAAAAAATGGATTGGGGAAACCAAAAATAGGCTCAGGAACCCGAAAATGGGCTGAGGAACCTATAAATGGGCTGAAGAACCCAAATATGGATTGAGAAACCCAAAAATAGGCTCAGGAACCCGAAAATGGGCTCAGGAACACAAAAATGTATTGAGGAACCCTAAAATGGATTCCAGAATCCAAGAATGGGCTGAAGAACCTAAAAATGGATTGAGGAGCCCCAAAATGAGCTGAGGAACCCATAAATGGATTTAGGAACCCCAAAATGGGCTCAGAAATCCAAAAATGGCCTGAAGAACCCAAAAATGCATTGAGGAAACCAAAACTGGGCTCAGGAATCCAAACATGGATTGAAGAACCCAAAAATGCGCTGAAGAATCTAAAAATGGATTGAGGTACCCAAAAATGGTCTGAGGAAACAAAAAATGGGTTGAGGAACTCAAAAATGACCTGAAGAACACAAAAATGAATTGGCGAACCCAAAAATGGATTGAGGAAAACAAAAATTGGCTCTGGAAACCAAAACTGTATTGAGGAACACCCAAAATGGATTGAGGAACCCAAAAATGGTTTCAGGAACCCAAAAATGGGCTGAAGAACCCAAAAATGGATTGAGGAAACCAATCCTCTATCCATATTTCGTTTCTTCAAACCATATTTGGTTTCCTCAATCCATTTTTTGTCCGTCAATCCATTTTTGGGTCCTTCAGCCCATTCTTCGGTTCCTCAATCCATTGTTGGCTTCCTGAGCCCATTTTTGGGTTCCAAAATCCATTTTTGCGTTCTTCAGCCCATTTTGGGGTTCCTTCAAACCCATTTTTGGGTTCTTCAGTTCATTATTGGGTTCCTCAGCCCATTTTTGGGTTCCTCAATCCATTTCTGGGTTCCTCAATCAGTTTTTGGGTTCCTCAGCCGATTTTTGGTTCCTCAATCAATTTTTGGGTTCCTCGGCGCATTTTTGGTTTCCTCAATCCATTTTTGGGTTGTTCAGTCTACTTTTGGGTTCCTCAGTGCATTTTGGGGTTCTTCAATCCATTTTTGGGTTCTTCAGACCATTTTTGGCTTCCTGAGACCGTTTTTGGGTTCCTCAATCCATTCTTGGTTTCCTGAATCCATTTTTGGGTTGTTCAGTTCACTTTTGGGTTCCTCAGCGCATTTTGGGTTTCTTCAGCCCATGTTTTGGCCCCTCAGCCCATTTTTGGGTTCCTCAGCCCATTTTTTGGCCCCTCAGACCATTTTTGGGTTCCTCAGCCCATTTTTGGGTTCTTCAGCCCATTTTTTGGCCCCTCAGCCCATTTTTTGGTTCCTCAGCCCATTTTTTGTCCCCTCAGCCCATTTTTGGTTCCTCAGCCCATTTTTGGGTTCCTCAGCCCATTTTTGGGTTCCTCAGCCCATTTTTTGGCCCTCAGCCCATTTTTGGGTTCCTCAGTTCATTTTTGGGTTCCTCAGCCCATTTTTTGGCCCCTCAGCCCATTTTTGGGTTCCTCAGTTCATTTTTGGGTTCCTCAGCCCATTTTTTGGCCCCTCAGCCCATTTTTGGATTCCTCAGCCCATTTTAGGGTTCCTCAGCCCATTTTTTGGCCCCTCAGCCCATTTTTTGGTTCCTCAGCCCATTTTTTGGCCCTTCAGCCCATTTTTGGGTTCCTCAGACCATTTTTTGGCCCCTCAGCCCATTTTTGGGTTCCTCAGCCCATTTTTTGGCCCCTCAGCCCATTTTTGGGTTCCTCAGCCCATTTTTGGGTTCCTCAACCCATTTTTTGGCCCCTCAGCCCATTTTTGGGTTCCTCAGCCCATTTTTGGGTTCCTCAGCCCATTTCTTGGCCCCTCAGACCATTTTTGGGTTCCTCAGCCCATTTTTGGGTTCTTCAGCCCATTTTTTGGCCCCTCAGCCCATTTTTTGGTTCCTCAGCCCATTTTTTTGGCCCCTCAGCCCATTTTTGGGTTCCTCAGCCCATTTTTTGGCCCCTCAGCCCATTTTTTGGCCCCTCAGCCCATTTTTGGGTTCCTCAGCCCATTTTTTGGCCCCTCAGCCCATTTTTTGGCCCCTCAGCCCATTTTTGGGTTCCTCAGCCCATTTTTGGGTTCCTCAGCCCATTTTTTTGGCCCCTCAGCCCATTTTTGGGTTCCTCAGCCCATTTTTGGGTTCCTCAGCCCATTTTTTGGCCCATGAGCCCATTTTTGGGTTCCTCAGCCCATTTTTGGGTTCCTCAGCCCATTTTTTGGCTTCTCAGCCCATTTTTGGGTTCCTCAGCCCATTTTTTGTCTTCTCAGCCCATTTTTGGGTTCTCAGCCCATTTTTTGGCCCCTCAGCCCATTTTTGGGTTCCTCAGTCCATTTTTTGGCCCCTCAGCCCATTTTTGGGTTCCTCAGCCCATTTTTTGGCCCCTCAGCCCATTTTTGGGTTCCTCAACCCATTTTTTTGGCCCCTCAGCCCATTTTTGGGTTCCTCAGCCCATTTTTGGTTCCTCAGCCCATTTTTGGGTTCCTCAGCCATTTTTGGGTTCCTCAGCCCATTTTTTGGCTCCTCAGCCCATTTTTGGGTTCTTCAGCCCATTTTTGGCTTCCTGAGACCGTTTTTGGGTTCCTCAATCCATTCTTGGTTTCCTGAATCCATTTTGGGTTGTTCAGTTCACTTTTGGGTTCCTCAGCGCATTTTGGGTTTCTTCAGCCCATGTTTTGGCCCCTCAGCCCATTTTTGGGTTCCTCAGCCCATTTTTTGGCCCCTCAGACCATTTTTGGGTTCCTCAGCCCATTTTTGGGTTCTTCAGCCCATTTTTTGGCCCCTCAGCCCATTTTTTGGTTCCTCAGCCCATTTTTTGTCCCCTCAGCCCATTTTTGGGTTCCTCAGCCCATTTTTGGGTTCCTCAGCCCATTTTTGGGTTCCTCAGCCCATTTTTTGGCCCCTCAGCCCATTTTTGGGTTCCTCAGTTCATTTTTGGGTTCCTCAGCCCATTTTTTGGCCCCTCAGCCCATTTTTGGGTTCCTCAGTTCATTTTTGGGTTCCTCAGCCCATTTTTTGGCCCCTCAGCCCATTTTTGGATTCCTCAGCCCATTTTAGGGTTCCTCAGCCCATTTTTTGGCCCCTAAGCCCATTTTGGGTTCCTCAGCCCATTTTTTGGCCCTTCAGCCCATTTTTGGGTTCCTCAGCCCATTTTTTGGCCCCTCAGCCCATTTTTGGGTTCCTCAGCCCATTTTTTGGCCCCTCAGCCCATTTTTGGGTTCCTCAGCCCATTTTTGGGTTCCTCAGCCCATTTTTTGGCCCCTCAGCCCATTTTTGGGTTCCTCAGCCCATTTTTGGGTTCCTCAGCCCATTTTTTGGCCCCTCAGACCATTTTTGGGTTCCTCAGCCATTTTTGGGTTCTTCAGCCCATTTTTTGGCCCCTCAGCCATTTTTTGGTTCCTCAGCCCATTTTTTGGCCCCTCAGCTCATTTTTGGGTTCCTCAGCCCATTTTTTGGCCCCTCAGCCATTTTTTGGCCCCTCAGCCCATTTTTGGGTTCCTCAG
>JAUMJL010001527.1:0-126966 GCA_033558185.1 Dromococcyx pavoninus | reverse complement strand
GGTGCAGTTGGCTCATTTCCGGCCGCCGCCGCCGCCGCTCGTTTACCCCTCCGAGGACTCGGGAGAGAGAGAGTCGAGAAACAACAGCCGCCATTTTGTTTGTGTGTGAGCGAGCGACTGGCTTTGCCTCGAGAGGGAAGCGAGCGAGAGGAGGCAGAGAGAGGCCGAGCCGGACGGGGCGAGGCAGGGGGGGAGGGCAGCGCAGAGCAGAGCCAGGGGCCCGCACAGGGGGCGGGGAGAGAAGCGAAGGAGCCGAGACGACCCCCCCACTCCCCGTCCTCCCTCTCTCTTTCTCTCTCACTCCTTTTCTCTCTGCCTCCTTATCCCCACGGTTTCTGTCTTCTTTTCTCTCCACCCCGCTCTCCACACACGCCCAGAAGCGGCGGCAGCGCCAGGCAGGGGCAGCAGGGAGCCAGCGCTCGGCCCGCCCCCGCCCCTTCCCCGGGCAGCGCCGAGCGCCCCTTCCACCTCCCCCGGCCGCTCCCCCCCCCCCCATAATTTTACTATTACTTTAATTTTACCACCCTCGACTACCAACCTCTTGGTTTGCTTTCCCCACCCTCGTAGAGGCGAAGAGGGAGTCCCCACCGCGCCCCAAGGCGGGGGAGGATTCACCCTCGCTTTCCCCCCTCCCCGTGTAGCCCGTCGGTTCCACGAGAGAGGAGTCGGGCATCCCTCCCTTTCCCCTTCCCCACCCGGCGCCAGCGCCCGCAGCCCATCCCTGGCACCCGAGAGGGGGGGCGGTAGGCAGGGGGGGGGAGGGGCCGGCTTCTTCCTCCTCCTCCTCCTGCGCTGCTGTGGGATCGGCCCCTCTTGTCCGCTACTGAGAGAAAGAGGAAGGGGAAAAGAAGAGAAGAAGGGGAGGTGGAAGAGGAGGGGGGGGCAAGAGAGGGTGTTGAAACCCGCCCCCCACCTTCCCATCCCGCGGTCGGTGCTGCCTCCATCAGGACAACAACCCCTCCTCCTCCTTCCCTGCACAACAAGATGTGAAGCGGAGACTCCTGGGACTTATCCTCACCCTCCTCATCCTTACAGCTCCCGTCTCTGCAGCCATTAAAGCGACGGGCGAGGAAGAATCGAGTGGAGCTGGGGACCCCGCGCACGCCCCCCTGCCTGCCCCCCAGCCCCCTCGCTGGCCGTGGGGATTTTTTCGCAGGGTGGTGTTGGAGGGGGAAGGAGCTCCCGCTGCCGCTGCTAAAGGACGGTGATCTTTTTTTCTTTTTTCCTCCTCCTCGCCCCTCCTTCGCCCGCCTCCTTGTGGCGATGAGGAGGAGGAGGACGGCGCCGAGGAGGAAGAGGCTGATGGCGGCGGTGAGGAGGCAGCAGCAGGAGGAGAAGACCCCCCAAAGGATGAAGATGATGGTGACGGCGGCGAGGAAGCACTACCAGCACAACAGCCGGGATTAATTTTACGGAAAAAAACCCCTAAAATCCATCAGCCTTTTTAATTTTATTTTTTTTTGGCGACGGCGGCTTTGCCTGCCCTCTCCATCGCTCCTTTCGCCTGGGGGAAGCAGCCTCTTCCACTCCCTACCCAGCCCAGCTCCCACCTTCTCCCCGCTTCTCTGCTGCCGCTCTCCCGGAGCCCGAGGGGCAGAAAAAGGGGAACTTGCCGCCCCCCCCCCTTTTCTCCAGATCCTCCTCACTCGCCCTCGGCGTTATTGTTGTTGTTCAGCTGACTCGGGGCCCGAGAAGAAGGTGAAGCTTTTGGGGGTTCACCACGCCACCATCACCCCCACCGCCTCTCTGCTCTGAGGGATTGTCTAAAAAAGAATTAAAAATGGCCGAGAATGTGGTGGAGCCGGGCCCGCCTTCAGCCAAGCGGCCTAAACTCTCTTCACCGGCGCTCTCCGTCTCCGCCAGCGACGGCACAGGTCAGTCTCGGGGGGCCCGAGCCCTCCCCACCTCTCCCTGCCGCAATTACGGCCCTTTTCTCCCCTCTTCTGCCACAATCTCCTCCTCCCTTTTGCCTCTGTTAACTCGTGCCTGCCTCCGTCCTTTCAATCTGTCTGTCTGCGTTTAATGGCACGGGGAGGGTGTTGGGATGTTCCTGCCTTTCTCTTTTTTTTCCAAGTGATTGAAAGCAAAGCTGTTGGGTTTATTGTGATTTTGATCAGCTGCAGATAAGGCTTAGCAGTTGGTCGTTTTCGTGTCTTTCACAGCTTTAGTTATTGCTGAGCTCCTTGCTAAGCACATACCTTCAATGCCAGTTGCAGAAATACGAAATAGTCCTAAAAATGATGCTTTTGGGCACTTCATCGTTGAATTACCTTTGTACACACAAATGTGTCTTGTTTCTTAATTTATTTTACCTATACAAGGTTTTTCCTTACTGCTTATTTAGGAACAAGATTTATTTCTCTGCTGTTTTTCTTGTCTTCTTACATGCAGTCTGCTTATTTGATTTACTTTTTATAATCCTTCATGTTCTTCCTTGCTTAAAGATACCTAAAAACTGCTTCTCTGATTCAAATAGACTATCGACTGTAGAAAAAGATTGTTAAGCCTGGAATCTGGATCCCAAGCTTGGGGCATAAGGTTTATCGAGACTCTTACCTTCTTAGGAATGAAATGTTATTTCACCTTATTTGCATGAAGAATCAATATGGAGTATAGTTCATCTTGCATCTCCCATTTCTCTGCCACAGGACCAAAATGTCTGAAATTCCCCTGTAGACTTCAGGGCTGGGAAGATAAAAGGGGCTTTTCTGCAGTCCTGCAAAGGTCTTTGGTGATGCTGCGAAGGCAAGCTCGAGGTTGCAAATGTTAGGTGTCCCAAACCCTAGCAAATGTGAACTGGTTATACTGGGAGGGGGGAGGGAGTAACAAAGGGCTGTTCAGATTTTTAATGCTTCTTGTGAAGCAGATGAGTATTTGGTGTCATTTTGCTACAAGAGTACTTGGTTACCTGTCCCACAGGAGTTCCTTTGAACTCGCTTTAGGCTATGTGATATGGAGGAGGCCTCCTTCTGCCAGAGTCTGCTGAGTAGTGGCTTTTCTGGAGTCACCGGTGGTCTCATTCAACACAGTTAATAGCTAGCAAGAAAAAAGAAGAGTTGTTCGAGTTTGGGATTGTGTAGTATTTTTTTTTTAAAGCTTCTCCTATGACAGTAACCAGGTTTCAGCAGCCTGGTTTTGCTTGAGCAGTGAACGTTATTCTACTTGAAATCATCTTCCAAATTTTGATTTTTGCCTTCTCTGTTCTTGGTGAATGGTGTATTGGCTTTGAAAAGTGTGTAACTTCTAGATCACATAAGTTACAGACAATGTGATATGGAGGATGTGACTATTCCTAGTATCAACAGGTCTCTAGTAAGAGAGTGGAAGATCTTGGAGAAGCTGCTCTTCAACTGGAGTTAGTTGGTGGACATGGAAACCAGTACTTAATCCAGTAGTAATCTTTTTTAATTTGTCTTGATGGTGACTATCTTTCTTTGTTTAGAGAGGTGAAATAAAAATGTGTTTTGTGAGAGAAGTCCTGATAGTTGAAAAATATGGAAGTTAGAGGTGTATTTTGATTCAGATGAATGCACATATCTGAGTTAAGACGTTTTGGGTAATTTGTGAATGTGTTTCAGTGCAACGTGCAGATTTTCACAATATTTAGAGGCTTTTAATTATTAGCTTACTGGGCAGCTTAGTAAATGAACTTTTTAAAGTTATGGTGAAACTCTAGGGACTCTAGGTGAGTTTCAGTAGTGCACAAATGGGATAATTTTTCTCAAAGTGATTGCGATTGTCATCACCTGGTACCTGTGCAGAAGTTTATAGTACTGCAAACACTGTGCTACAAAAAAAACCATTAGAGGATTCTTACTCTTCTGTATTTTTTTTGTTGGTAATTTGCCACCTGGATTTGGGACAGTTCCACTTTCTGTATTTTTTAACATGATATCATTCCTGTTTCTGTAATTAAATAATCATATCTCTTAACAATAAATGTATTTTTGAGGGTTATATTTTTTCATTTGGTGCTTGAGAGACTGCAGATTTTTTGGTCTCACTTATGCTGTTGTTGGAAACTGCTGTGAAATTCACATTCTTTAACCTATCTGCTCCTTAAATTTTCTTTGAAATGGCAGTTTGAAGTTTACTTTTTAACCTATCTCCTACTTAAATATGCTTTGAAATAGCGCAAGCAGCTTTCATTAAGTAAATTCTGCTTATAGAATCTGTTGTAGTGTCTCCATTCCTTAGTTAATTATAGAAAATAAATAACATGGTGCTTATGTACTTACTCAAGCACTCTTTTTAAAACTGTTAGATCCACAGCATCATTACAGAGAGGGAAGGGGAGAGGTAAGAAACTTGCACTGTGGATAAAATTTTTTCCAGCACATGTGCATAGCAGGTCTTTCAGTGTGTTTCTTTTGCTGTTAACTTTTTGATTAATTTCTTAATCCAAAATACTGTTTTAGCTTGTTAGTCAGTCATTGTTTGTAGGGATCTAGTTAGTTGACTTGTTCCCAAACTTGCAGATATTAAGTGTGTTTATATTGAAGAGTAAGTTGAGTCTCTGATTCGCTCATGTTTTCACTGTAGACCTGGGTGATACTGATCTTCTGGGCTTGGAATGTACTAAAATCAAATGTTGGTGGCTTTCTTCTAAAGAGAAATCAGTAAAGATTGCTCTAATCTGCTTGATTTATTGACAGTAGCCAAATACAGCTGCATTTTTCACTGTTGTTGCAGCACTGCATCTCCTAATGTCTTAAATGATTCGAGTGTTGCCTGCTCAGAATTTGCTTTGCCAGAGAGTGCTGTATTAGTGTAGTTTTCAGTTGTTTTGTTAATGTCAATTCCTTCTTTAGGAAGCAAGAATAACATAGGCTTACAGGGAAGCTGACATGTTTGCAGCACGTTTTGAAGTAATTTAGGAAGTCTTAGTATTGTCAGTGTGGTATATTATATTAGAATCTTTGAATGGTCTCATTTTTTCCTTAAACCTTGTGTAGTTCTAGGATAGCTTCAGGAGCAGGACTGCGTGGAGGAGTCCCTTAAAATGCAGAGGTTTTTCTACAACTTTTTTTCTACTTAAATATTAAGCCTCTTGCAACAAAGAATTGTAATTATGAATATATCTTGTCCAGATTTAAGTGTCATGAGTCAGTCTCATTACAACTCTGCAGTGCAATCAGCTTTTGTTGATACAGTATCCTTAGGATGGTATGTGAGTTTGTGACACTGTATGCTAGCATGTGCTACATGGTTACATTGACATCAGTGCTTTGCCAGCAGCTCCTTTTGATTTCCACGTGTTTCACCTAGTCTCTAACAAAATGTTCTTAAACATCGTGGTGGCGGACTGGTATACACCAGTCTATTTTTTACACCTCAGTCTAACAGGGTAATTTGAGTGCACCCTGAAGAGTTACCTTCTTGAGTAAAATGAGTGGAGGTCTTTCATAAAGATACATTTTTAACTGGGTGCCTTAAAACAGTGGGCTGGCATTTTTTTGACAGTTTTATTTGTGAACCCCTTAATTTTTCCTGCAGTAATGCAGGTGCGCTGGAGTTGCCACATATGGATTTCTATGTGGTATATTCAGGAAGGGAGAGTTTAATCATCATTTAGGGCCCTCCCTTGGAAATAACATGTTTTCTGAGAACTAGGAAAGCATTTTGGGCTCTAGGTTCAGAATTGCTGTGTTTTGTCAAGGAATAAAAATGGAGTATGCTGTCTGGTTGCATGGTGTCGTGTTTGGGTTGCTAGCTCAGAAAACAGGATTTTGAGTGCTTAGAGTTTCTGGCCTGCTATAACATTGGAAGTCAGTTTTCTATAATTCGTTGGGCGTGTGTGTATGTATTTGTGGTATGTGTCTTACCACATACCTCCAGTTTACTATATCCAAAAGTAATTTTGTAGTTTTTTTTCTGAGTAATATACATCTTCAGTCTCCCTTTCAGTACCTGTCTCTTGTGAAGTTTGTATGTTCCCTTTTTTTTTTAGGAACTACTTCTGACGTTTAAAACTTCACTCTCTTGCATCAAAGGTGTAACACTTGTAATGAAACTACTAATGGACTACTGCAATTTGGACTGATACTCATCTTTTGTTTGTTCCAAGCATATCAGGATGTTTCTTTGCTTGAAATGAATCATATAAATCTTGTCTCACTGCCTTTTCCAGAGGCATATGCATGGATTTTGATGCTGGTTTTAGACTTTTTTCCTAGTGTTTATATATACTGCTTTTAAAATTAAATATTCTTCACAAATCTGTTTTCTGGCTAATGTTTAATAACCAGTCATTAGCCACATTTAACTTACAGCCATTGGTTAAATATTTTTATTTCTTCTCGAGAACCACATTTTTTGCTGTTGCTTTTTCCAAGTATTATTTGTTGAGATGAGATACCATAAAAAAGGTTTGGTGAATGACACATACTGTAAATTGAGTATTGTAATGGTTGATGCTTGTGTGGCCAAAATGGGCTGCTTTGCCTTATAGCTCAGTAGGTTCTCGAAGTAACTAAATTAAGAATAAATTTGACTTCAGATAATTTAAATCTGCAGGATTTTCTTTAAGAAGTAACCTGATCATTCATATGGTGCTTAGTAACTTAAGAAAGAAAATCTTGCAGACTTTTGAACCTTACAGATTTCCAAACTACTTTCTTACTCCTTTTTTTCCCCCTTTCACCAACTGGGTTGCGCATGTCTCTTGACATAGGTATCTGCTTCTTCTGAGCTGCGTTAGAAAGATACCTCATTTTCTTTAGAACGAATATCCACTAAAACGCCAGGACTATACATATCGAGATGTAAAACTGAATCTTGAGCATTGTAAATAAAAAAAACTCTTTGAGACTAGAAAACCAGTTTACAGTTGCACTTTAAAAATACACATTCACAAGTTTGATATTGCAGGGAAAACATTTGTTGCTGAACTCTTGGAAATTTAAATCTTGAATTAAAAAACACTACTAACTTTGCATCCTGTCTTTCATAGTCCTAGAGTAGGGTTTTGATTTAGTGTAGAGCGTCCCTAGTTGAGGTTAGTGGTGTATTTGCTGAAAACTAAAGTCGATCTGGGAAGCGTCTAGTGGGCTCTAGGGTTTAATGTGTGATTTTAAGGGATATGAGTTTCATAAGGTACTGGGGAAAAACGCTCAATTTCTACTGTAGGGATTCTGTTTTCTTTTACCTTTACTACTTGGAGAAAATTACTTCATTATCAGATTTTTAAGTCTCTATTATTTATTGTGCATTTGTGCATCTTCTGTATAGGCTGCTTGATGATCTCAAGTGTATCACCTCATTCTCTTGCTTAGTTGCCTTAGCAGGAGCAGCCTTTCAGCGCTTGTTCCAACAGTGTCATGATCCTACTTTAACTGTTCTCATCACCCAAACTACTGCCCCCCTCTGAGAGGGCTTGGCCAAAAGTCATTTAGCTTTATCTTTCGACAAGTGGAGTAATTTCGCTGTGTAGATTTCACTGACAGACAAACAGTGCACACCTGTGTCAAAGGATTTGGCTTTTCTGTCTTTACTTAAACTGTAGCAGCAGTCTGAAGTAAAATACATCTGTCTCTGCATATGGTTGTATGCACTCACGAAAAAGCTTCTGTGGCTACATGCAATCTTTATAACTTCAAGTAGAACTTGAACTAGGGCAGTTGACAGAAATCCTCTGCCCAAGCAGTAAGTGATGTCTCTGACCACATAGTTGACAGAGACACCTCCCACCACACCAGGCTGCTCAAGGCCCCGTCCAACCTGGCCTTGAGCACTTCCAGGGACGGGGCATCCACAGCTTCCCTGGGCAACCTGTGCCAGTGTCTCACCACCCTCAACGTGAAGAATTTCTTCCTAATGTCCAATATAAATCTTCCCCCTTCCAATTTAAAGCCATCCCCCCTCGTCCTATCTCTCCTTGCCCTTGGAAAAAGTGATTCCCCCATTTCTTGTAGGCAAACATTACTTTGTTCAGTTACTAAATAGCAATGTTTCCTTAAAGTAGATTGGCGTATGAATGTATTTGAAGCTGTCTTAAAAACTTGACACGCTGTATTCTTCGAGCACGCATTTTCTTCCGAAACTTTTTGAAGAAGATCAGAAAAGAGAGCATTGGTTTCTGATGAACTCAGATTGTAGTAATTTATGGTTTGGATGACCACGACAGGTGTGTTTACAGGAGCAGCAGGGAGATGAAATTGTGGTCCAAACTAGGCTTTTCATAAAAGTACAAGTTAGGTACAGAACCTTCAAAATCAGTGCAGATTATTTTCTGTTATTTGTGGTTGTGAGATGGGGCAGAGAAAGATTTTGCATTTTTGCATTTGCATCTTCATAAGAGATATAAGTAGAGCTTTAAAACATATCTGTTTGCTTCCAGAATAATGGTTTACTGTTTCTTGCTTTCTAGAACAACTAAACACAAGTGAGTATATAATCTCCCTTACAGCATACTCTTACAGTGTTAATTAACTTAAATAATGTAATTCTTGGGTAGGTTTTTTTTTTTTAGAATTCTAATAAAAATGAAATTCTGGCAAAATGCTGGTGTATGGCTTGCTTGGTGCAAGTTCTACTGAAGCTAAACTGCCTTTTACGTTTTTCTGAATAAAATGTCAGGAGCTCTGGGGAATCACTGGCTCAAGATAAAGTTTGATCTACTGACTTCTGTTTTTTTGTTTGCTTGTAGATTTGGTTTTGTGCATAAAGTCAGCATTGCTTTTTTGTTTTACTCAGGAGCAGTGTTGAAGGAACTGGAGTCAGTAGTAAGCAGAAAACTGACTTGACTTTTGGGTAATTGTATATGCAGATTGCATCATTTCAAAGTCATTGTTAACTTGACAATGAAGTGAACTTTGCTCTTTTCTTGAAACTGATTTGTAATCACTAATAAAATGAAACTAATTCCATGCGTGCGTGCACATACGGTGTTCCCTTCCTAGCTGTGTGTACCCATTTTTTACCCAATATAGCAGACCAGCAAGGCATCTTGTAGCTTTCCAGACTTGTGTACACATTTGTTCACAATTTATCAGACTCCTTACTGAAATGCTCTTCTTGCTAATTAACGATACTGCAGACCAACAGTAGGTAGCTTAAGGTGGTCTTACGGGAATTTCAACAGCATACACAGGATAGTCTTGGGAATAGGAATACTAATTCTGAGACTTTTCACTAAAGTTGTAAAGGTAGCCAAATGAAATCTATGCAAATAGCAACATGATCACAAGGAGATTAACTTTGTGACTTCATTTTGAAATGGAAATGTCAGACCTTCCTCTTATTTGGGCCATTAGTGGTGGTAAGACTGGGACCTTTGTGTTGTGTTAGGTAACAGTGTGAACAGGCAGGTACACAGACAGCGATGTCTCTGAGATTCCCCCTTAAGTAATGCTAAAGCATTAAACGTACCCTATCTCAATTCTTGCGCCCAGTCTTTTCCATATGATTACAGTATGTCTCTTTCCCTAGAACAGCTGCAATTCCATATTCCAGAATAATAATAATGGAGTTTTCACTATGGTTTTAAGTGGTAAACACCTGCTATCATCTGTATCTCTAAATATTGTTTTGTGAAGAACTGTTAATATGATAATGAAAATGAAAACAGTTTGTTATAAATACAATTTTATTCTGAAGTTGCACAATTCATGGATCAACCACAGTCCACTAAAATTGACATTTCTGTTGATATAGGTTTGGGTAAAGTATCACTTAAGCTTGCAAATTATTGAGACATTGCAAAATTGAGATTTTTTTTTCTTTAAGCAAGAGTTCATGTGTTCGACAGCAGTGTTTGATTAGGAATTAAGATAGCTTATGAAAAAGGGAGAGAGTAAGGTCCTAATTTTAGGACTTGAATAGATGTTGAATGATGTTATTGCCTCTTCAGTATGATTTTTTTTGTTTACGCTTGTAAAATACTTATTAGTTGTAACAACCAGGTATAAACATAATGAAATCATGTGCATTCCAGATGGTGGATTGGACTTTGACCAACAAATGTTTGGTTGTTTTTACAAAGATCTTTGCTTGAAGTTGTGCACTACCATGATGTGCTAATGTGTTTTGTGTCTTTGCATTTGTTGTCTTTCGGGAGGTTTGAGATTTTCCTTTTTTAGATGTGTTTTTTTTGCTCATATTGTTTGTAGTCTTACTTCAAATTATCAAGTTTCTTGACATAGTGAGCAAATTCAGGTCTTTTCTGGATTAGCAGGGAGGGAAGGAGGCAGTGCTTCCCCACTTTGTTGCAAGGAGTAGAATTAATACCAAAGTTTAATGCTGAAGACTTTTTTTACCCAAATAGCACAATAAGAATTCTCAGCTGCTGTTGCATAAGCAGTAGTGAAGACTGCATCATACTTCCATTTTGGGGGTGAGTGGTGATTAAGGTTATATAGGGACTGATGTCCTAGGATTTTGGAAACAGTAGTTGCAATAATGAATCTAGACCTTAATGTTTTAGGCTGATGTTGAATTTTTGCTCCTTTGTTTTACATCAAATTAGTAGATCAATTTAAGTCTGCATTTTGAGTTAGCAAAAACAATTTGGCAGAGTTTGTTACCATTGGGTGATTGTGGCTTCATAGAGGATCTGCATGAAAAGCCTTCTCCTTAGTGGGCTTTAATGACAAAACCAAATTTGATCTCTAAAATGCTGTATTGCAAAGATTTCTCATACCCACCCAGTAGAAATCTTAGAGTTTTTGCCTCTTTCTTAGACAAGTATTCCCCTCCCCCCAATAAAACTGCATGAACATGTCAGCTTAATTTTCTGCCATTGTGGAGGGCTTGGGAATTGATGATTCTTTATTAGGATTTTGTTTCAAGTCTGTGCTTCAGATTTCCTTCTGCATTTTCATGGGTATCATGAAATCAAAATAGTCTTATGAGAATCAAATAGTCTTATGAGAATGTTGTCTTGTCTTTTTTTTGTTTTGTGTTCAGGCTTTCTTTTAAGGGCATTTCAGACAATGCATTTTGGGGCCTGTAATGCTGGTGCTTGACTGCAAGCTTGAATGGCTGGTTTCTCTGGAATATTGGTTGTATGTTCTGGGTGCTTTCTGTGTTGCATCTAGGCCATGTTTGATTCTTGCATAGCTCTCATATCGCCATGCAGGGAAGATACTGACCTCAGCAGCTTATTGTTATTCTTTGTCGGAAAGCACAGCGAAGGTATCGTTTTCTGTGTAGCCTAACATCATCTGTGGCTCCTGTCAACCCTGTCACATGCATGCTTTCTATTCCATGTCCTGTATTAAACTCTGTCCACTTGTTTCATTGTGAACCTAAAAACTGTGATATAATTTGATGCACTGATAGGTTTCTGGAGCCCAGAATCATTTGTGCAAAAAGGTGGCTGTTCAGCAGCTTTTAAATTTAATATGTCTGTGTTCAGGATAAAATATAATAAATGGGATACAGGGACAGGAATTGTAAAGTCTCACCTCTGTACAAGCAGAAGTGAGGTAAGCACTGGAGTAAGTTGTCTTGCATGTCCAGGCTGCAGCGTTCTTCAGTCATCACTGTTAGCACAGGACGCTGTTTCTTCAGTTATACAAACTCGCTGAATGCTTGACCATCTCGAGACTGAGGGTCCAGTACACGTGAGAGTTTTGTAGCATGTGGGCAAGTTCTTGGAAAAACTAATATTGTTCACTGCAGCCTATTTGCTAGAACCAGGTGATCTCCAAATCACTAGAAATGCCTCTTCTGTTCTGAAAGGTGAATATACAAGTCTGTCTTAATCCAGAAATGAGAAAACTACTGAATCATGACTGCAGGCTGGAAAACACACAAACTAGCATGTGCCACTTGAACCTACCTCGACTTCTTTGCAAAGTAGTTACTATGGGTATATTTTCCTTGCATTGTAAGAGTTGTCAGAAATCTCTGCCTTGTCTTGCACGCTTTGAGTGGTTACATCAGTGGCATTGCCAGGTGCTCTTGCAGTAAAACTAGCTTGAAATAAATACTTGGTAACTCATTTGAAAATTGACCACTTGATAAAGCACTGATGTCTTATTGACTTAAGAATTTTGATTGCACATGCTGAATCTGTACTGTTTTAAAGTCCATTTTGGTGCTAGGTAGTTTTCTAACCCAGGCTGGCAGTTTCCTTGCATGTTGCAGATCAGATACTGTAAAAGGGCGACTTCTTAGTAGGACCCAAAACTAAGAAAATAATCCATAGAACGCAACGCAAGTGAGCACAGTGATTTTTGAGTTGCTTTCTGACAGGTTAGGGTGCAGTTCATGTTACTTAATCCAGTCAAACGGGAGTGCCATTGAAAGAAATGGAGCTGCTCCATCTCCTGTCTATTCTGACCCACTTTCTCACTGCAGTTCTAGTGGAGCCAGGGCAAGTCAGGCCAGTTTCTTGACTCTACAAAAAAAAAAAAAAGACTAAGTGGTCAGTAGTGGTGCAGTTCCTGAAAGGGAATTATTAAGTCACGTTGCACATTGATAATACCTCAGGTTAAGACTTCCTCATTACCCACTTAGATGTTGTATTGTGGAGGTACTTTCTTTCTTTCCTTTGAATGTTAGGTGGCATTGGCAGTCTATTCTGTATCATTTTCTCATCTATGGAAAAAAATAAACTGATAATACTATAAATAACATAATATGAAATCACTCTGCACCACTCTATGTAGACTGAGATTTAGCTCTATCTCTTACTGCCTCCATATTGTTGGATGATTTTGAGCTCTTAGGCTGGCTGCTGCCTGTTTTGTACATCCTATTTTTTATGAGTCTGATTATACCCTAAGATCTCTAGGTATTATGAATCGGGTAGAAAAACCTTTGCAGGACATATATGCCTCCCTATGCTTCCCACAGCTTTATTTTGTTAGTAAGAAATTTTCACGTGCATCTGTAATAAAAGAGATTGCAAGGCTAGCGGTGGACTCAGTGTACTGGAATGTCATTCAGTTCTGTGGATATTTATCACCATTGTCTTAAGCTGCATCTTCAGATCTTGTGTGAGTATTTGTGCCATTATTTTTACGTAGAATATGAGGTATCTGGCCTAGGTTTGTGAATTTTTGGATTGGTCATAGGTAGAACTATAGTATAGGATTTGGGATATATATATAGTACTTAAAAAGACTGGAAAGGATTGCAACTCTTTCTACATAATACACAAAGTCTTATTGATCTCTGTGGTCTTTTGAGACTGTATTTCAACCCTGTATCTGAAAACTTTTGCCTCCCGGCAATTGACTAAAAATGTAAATTTCCACAGTTGACCAGAGAACTGAAAGTTTTTCTAGTTCTGGTATTTGTCTGCTGGCTGAAGATGACTTTAAAGTTTTATTTTTGGAAAAGACTTACAAAAAGAACAAACTCACGCAAGAATATTGTGTTGTTGTATTTACCCCTTATGATTTTGGCTTATAGCTGATAGTAATCTTTCATGAGGAATCTTCTGTTGTGTATTCTCTAGCATTAAAAAACTTAACAAGTTGGTATTATATGGAAGGAACAGGTTGCATATTTTGGTGTAAAGAACTAATCCAACTGGGATTATCTCAGAACCATTTAGTTTTCAAGTTTGTGTGTGTGTTTTTGTAATGTAGCTTTTGATTTGTTGTGTTTTGAGACATCAGTAAAAATAATTAAAAACACTGAGTTATAATGACACTTCTCTTTCTGTTAATGGGTGGGACTGAATGACCAGACCAAGTAGCTGAGTAGCTTGTACCTATGTTCTTTGGTTGGATGTGAGCGAGTAAGCCTTGAAGCTGGAATTATTTCCTCATTTACAAGGAGGAGGAATTTCAAAAAGAATGAGGTGTTCTGACCAGCAGTTTAATATTTTCTTGTGAAGAAAGATGAGCAAATCTTCATCTCTCAAAACAAGAATTGCACTGCTCCTTTGCAGTGTTATTTCTGAAATCACCCAAAAGGGTTTTTCTAAGCAAATACACTGTGGTTCTTTGAAAAATGAATTAGTTCTTCATATTTAGACATTTACTGATGACTTTACAGGTGGTTTTGTGAAAGACAGTGGTCTGATCTCCATAAAGGTGAAGTGGGGTTTGGGGTTTGAGGAGGGGAGGCTTGGCCTGTCCTGGAAGCTGTGTCTGTTCAAGCAGCAGAAGCTTTTTCCCCCAGCTACAGCCAGTCACAAAACTGGCCTTTGAGCTGTTCAGGCATCTTTGCCTGAACAGCTGTTTCCCAGTTTGCAGACGGGAAGTTGCTGTGTGCTGCCATTACAGCTGTGTTGTAGGTACAGCGTTTGTGCTGGCTCATGTTCTTTCAAGACACTTAACTTTCGTTTTCAGTTTTGTTTGTTCATCATTAAGGAGACTATTTTTTTTCCCCCCATGTACAGCAGCCTCACTTGTGAATTACCGATTGTATTTTTTGACTCCTTCCTCAGTCATAGGCTGTTGGTTGGGTTATTAGCCAGGGTGCTTTCTGGATGATGCTTAAACATTTGCCTGTTATAGGCATCTGCACATCTTAAAATGCCTGTTGAAGCTTTTTTTAAACTGTCATGTGGAGGGTTTTTTTTATGGCTTTTTCCATTTACTTGATCTCCCCTCTAATCTGAGAGTCTCTTCGACTATAACACTTCCTATGTTCCTCAATATTTAATTCTTAAGTTGACCACTTAGCACTGTAAGCTGTGTGGGGGCTGTGTTTTGAGATGTCTGCTGACACTAAGCTTGAAATTCATCATTTTAAATGGAGGAGAACTTGGACAGAGCTTTATTCTTCTGATTCTTCCTTTGCTTCTGAATCTTCAAAAATACCAGTCATACTGAAGAATACCAGTGATGCAAATGTAAGATCAGTATGTGTTGCAAAGCATAAGTTTTAGCACGAGACTTCCATTAATGATGATTTTAATAGTTCTTCAGTGGAAATCTTCATTCTGTCTCTGGTGCTTTGCAGTAATGAAGAATATTTAAATGGAGTTGTTAAATATCTTCTGTTGTGGTATACCTTCATTCTTGCCAGCCTCATACCTTATTTTCAGAGTTCTTAAGTCATGATCTTATCTGTAATAACAGTTGCGAGATTGTAGGAACTCTTACTAGTACCGGAATTTGGCAGTTTGGGTATGGTGTCGTGTGAAATGCTTTGAGCAGATTTATAATGCTGATGAGCTTTTTGACTTACGTGCTGTTTAACTGCAGTCCTTTTTCCATTAATATTTGGATGAAGTCATCTTACCAGTTGCTCTAGAACTTGGCGTAACTGACGTTTCCTTTTAATGCAGTTGTGGAGATAATAAGTATTTTAGGTCGTTATCTAGATCTGAAATTTCTGAAAATGCAGTGCAATACCTCCTACAGAGCATCCATGAAATGACATTTCTGGCAGAAGTGCTGAAATGTTCTAATAGTTAACATTAAAACATCCTCTTTACTAGGTTATTCTGAGATTCCAAATATTAAGCTTTACAGCTTAGTTATGTGTAGCTACATCGCGTAACAGCTCAGCTTTTAGCCATAAACTTTCTAGGTTATTTTTGACTGCCATAGATTAAATACACATATTAAGGTGCATGCAGCTTTTGCAGACCTAAGAACTTCTTGTTTTCTTGAGCAAATTGATTCTAGGTACTGTGCAATATTCTTGTCTTTATATACCCTAGTTATCTTTCTCCACTTGGTTACCTTGGGGATTGCTTTGCGTGGGCTCTTGATGTTAATTTCATTTTTCACCCCAGTGTTTTTTTCACATCTTTGTGGCCAGGAAAGTTACTTTTATTGTTTTCTGACAGTGTTCGTGGTGGGAAGATACTGGCTGTCCAGAATTTTGCAATTCTGTGCTGGGAATGATTGGATGAAGATTTAAAAAAAAAAAAGATGAATGATGAACACCCAACAACAAAAACCCCAGCCAGCCAACAAACAAAACCCTATAACCAAACCTCTTTTTATTATTTTATTAGTAGTAAAGTTTTTTTGGAAACTATATGACTATATTAGTTAATGACTGTTCCAAAAGTGACAGTTCAGTGAAAGTTAAAAATTAAAGACAGTGCTTTCCTGTCAACGTCTTAATTCTTTGTAATACGGTTGTCTAATGCCATTGGCTGACTCTGTGGGATTTTTTTTAATACATTTTTTTAAATATATTTTTTTCCTCTCTTTCCTTCTCAAATTTCTCAAGTTGAGAGATACTCAGTGATCTTTCAACACAGTCTGTTGTAGGAGAGTGAAGTAGAATGATCTTCTCTAGTTTGACTCTGTGAGGCTTAAAATTAGTTTTATTGTGACGAAATGGATCCTTTTCAGTAATGAGTGGTAGGGGAATTTTGCTGGAACACAGAAAGTAAAGTTTTGCTAGTTACTTGAAATAAAAACCTAGAAAAAACCAAGATTTTTGTTCAACATGCTACTGATTGCTCTGACCTCATACAATATTTGTTTGTTTTTCAGATTTTGGATCGCTCTTTGATCTGGAACATGACTTGCCAGATGAACTGATCAGCTCCACAGAACTGGGACTCACCAATGGTGGTGACATTAATCAACTGCAGACCAGCCTTGGCCTGGCACAAGATGCTGCCTCTAAACACAAGCAGCTCTCTGAACTTTTACGGGCTGGTAGCTCCCCAAATATCAATATGGGGGTTGGTGGCCCTGGCCAGGGCATGGCCAGTCAAACCCAACAAAATAGTCCGGGAATGGGAATGTTAAACAGCATGGTGAAAAGCCCCATGGCACAGGCTGGGTTGACTTCTCCCAATATGGCGATGGGTGCAAGTGGACCAAACCAGGGTCCTTCAGCCCAATCCGCAGCAGGAATGATGCCAACAGTAAACAGTCCAGTTAATCAGCCTGGCATGGGAATGAACGCAGGGATGAATGCTGGCATGAATCCTGGAATGTTGGCAGCAGGCAATGGACAGGGAATGATGCAGGGGCAAGTCATGAATGGTTCAATTGGAGCAGGCAGGGGGCGACCTAATATGCCATACCCAAACCCAGGAATGGGTAGTCCTGGTAACTTATTGGCTGAGACTTTGCAACAAGGCTCTCCACAGATGGGAGGACAGGCTGGACTGAGAGGGCCACAGCCTGGAGCCATGAACAAGGTAAGACAAGCTAAACTTGACTTTTTTACCTTCATTCTTGTTGTTGACTTCATTTTGTAAAATTTATTCCTCTCTAGTATGGGTTCCGTAGAATAGGATCTTTTTCTTATAAGAGTCCTAGATTGTGTGGTAAATAGTTGATATGCTGATAAAGTGGAATTTGTGGCAGTCGTGGGACGTGAAAATTGAGTCTTGCACAAGAAGTAAGACTATTGCAGAAACCTTGTGACAATATAGATTATCAACAAGACTGAAAAATAACTTGAATTGTATTTTATTCTGTTTTATCCTTTGTCCACAAATGTATTTTCCCATCTAATGTGATGCTGGTTTTGTGAGCACGATGGGAATCATCAGGACCTTTTAGATGCTGTGCTGCTTTTTCCTGTGTGACACAGTGAGAGTATTTGTTGTCTGGGATCATGTGAGCGTTTTGCTGTAGCAGATGCTTCTTAGCACATACAGGTTTGAATGGACTGATATGCAGTGAATGCTTGCATAAACACGTGAAGACAAGTGTTAGATTCTTAAAAGACTGTTAATCCAACTCAGTTCTCATTTTAAGTTTACAAAGGTTTTGTCTACAGGACAGTAAACTAGAAAGCTGAAAAATCTTTTTTTTTATACTGGAGAGGGAAATAGATGTGTTTTTGTAGTTTAGGAGATTGGAAGGAAGTTGTTAATCATGAGTCACTGAAGAGAGGAGACCTAGTGGTTTAAGTGGCAAGGAGATGTCTAAATTTCATTTTTGCTGTGCACGCTTAGCTTTTTTAGCGCGGGGAGCCACTTGAGTGCATTTATTCTCAATTTTTTAGTGTTTTGATCAAAAGCCTAGAAAATACTGAAATGTTTCAGTTCACTTCAGGTGGGCATTTTCTGTTTCTTTGCTCTTGAGGGGAAAGATTTTCCAAGGTGCCTTGCAATATCTGAATAGATCTGTTGTGGAATGCCTGACGTCAACCCACTTGGAGGGCTTGGAATGATAAGTAACACAGGCTATAAACGTATTTGAAACAAAATACACATCATAATTTTGATTAATGGTTTTACTGTGTTTTAATGTATTAAGTAAAACTATTTTAGTGTCTAGTGAACATTATTAATTATGAATAGCTGTTTACTTAAGCTCAGTGTGCTACTAACAAGGCTTCTGATATGTATTTATATGTCTAGTAATGAGCTGATTTTGTGGTCTGGGTCATTCTGGATATTTTTGCCTCAGAGTTGTTGTAAAGCTTGATTTCTGCAATAGAAAATTTGCATGTAGTTTACAGTGGAAAGAAATATTTAACTACTAAGAAGTATTCTTGTATTGGAATTATATAGTGTCTCATTCATCGTTCCTTGACTGTAAAACAAGTTTACTTTGATCTTCAGAAAACTTTATTCAGAGGTGAGAAATTCATGTATTGGGTATTCGGGTGAAATGCAACTTCTTAATCCTTGCTTATCAGGGCTAAAGTAGAGTTATGTGCTAGTAGAAGTAAAGAAGGGATACAAAGTCAAGCTTCTGGCTGCTGTAGTCCAAAATTAAATTGTCTTTCTCGCTTGCTTAAATTCCAAAATGTGCTGTACATCTGAAGTAAGAACACTTTGTGCCTTGGGGAATATTCAGACCAAGTACATGATAACTTCTGGTTTTCAGTTCATAGTCTCTGACTGTTTAAAAATACTCAAGTTAATTACTGATGAAAAACCTTGAAACTTTTCATGTAAGTGCAGTGGGTATAGCCCTCATAAGGGAGCTGGAACTGCCAGATGAGAAAGAACAGTCTGAAATGGAGGCTGAAATTCCAGAATGTCTTCAATTGGTTTGGTTGTTGGCAGGGAGCCTGTGTTTCACTCCACGAAGTAGAGTTTGCAGAATCCGACAACAGCAGTGTCTGACCATTTTATCTCTCCACCCATCTGCTTTTGTGTTTTCCCACCTACAAATCTTCAAAAAGTAGATTAAAAAAGAGGACCCTAAGCTGTTGTTCTTGAAAGGCAGTTTTTTTAATTGGTTAATTTAGTGCTGTCTTGCTGTTAATGTGGGAGTTTGTGTTGTAACTTCTGTAGGTTTCCTTCATCGCTGCAAAAACTGTGCATTATCCAAGAGTTGTCCTTTTAGTAGGAGAAAAAAAAATAGACCAGGCACTCTGGTTGCAAACTTAGTGTGCCAAAGTCAGCCCCTTTAGGTGATGGAAGGATTTGCCTCTGAGTTCTCTCAGTAAAACAGTTATGTTTTCTGCAATGATTTGTACAGAGGAATAGCTTAGGTTTCCTGTGATGCTCACTAATGGGGAGGATATTCTTCTAACAGTAAAGATGAGCTCCAAATGAACACTCAATTTGGAAAGTAAAATTGATTGGTTTTTCTTTGTTTTCTTGTCCTATAGGGTTACTAAAGTGTTTTCTTCCTCTCCTCCCAAAACACTGGCCAGCAGTAGAGTGGAATATTTGCTTTACATATTAGCCATGTACTTCCCAGCTTTTCTAGTTGTGTGTGTTGCTTTTTAGGACTCACAATCCCAAATGTCAATGTAAATGATTGATTTGCGGTAGGCAGTCACTGTCACAAAGAAGCAATTCTGTCTGCATTCCATCTCTATGCCAGTTGTATGACAGGTTGTGTTGAAGAGCTAATCCAGGCTTGAAACTCATGTGGTCATTTAAAAAAATAAGTTTTAATTTGAATTGTTGTTCTGGTCCAATTTGTACTCATCATTTGGAAAGCCTAGCTAGTGCTGATATTGGGGAGGGGATGTGGTATAGGAGGGGATATTGCCAGGCAGAGGAGGGTGTGGGCCCAGCTTTGGTAACAGTATCAACTTAAAAATGCCTGTGAAAGTCTAGCCTAGAAGGAACTGTTGGAAGTTTGGAGGGGAGAGGAATTGTAGCAAATTCTGCTTTCGTGAATAGCTTTTTGTTTTCTGTGTGCTTGGTTGTGTGCAAGTTTGGAGGATGACAGACATGCTTATTACTCTTAAAATAGAGATTTGGAAATTGTTTGTAATGCTTTGATTCTCTCAATGGTAAAGCATTTTTTGAGCTTTTTATTTCACTAGATAGTTTTACAGCTTTGATTAAGAGTAAACAGCAAATTCAAACTGTAAGTTAAGAACAAGTTCATGTTCCCTATTTTGAAGCATTCTTCCTTTGTAATTTTATCTAGTTAAAACCTTCAGTTTTTTCCACTGGGTTCTCTTGAGAGTGCCTGGTTACAGTCTTACTGCCCAGCCCCTTGTCAGGGGAAGGAGGGTGTTTTGTGTACAGGTTAGTGTGTGCATTTTTGTGATAGCAGTGCTCAGTTACAAAGTGACCAAGTTCACCTGGCCTTCAGGTCATTTAAATTTCACCTCCTACTGATTCAATAAATGTTCTGTTATTGAAGTAATGAAGTGCATATGAAGGTGGTTCAGATTGGTAAAGGCATTACTACTACCTCGGCTGTGTGAGTAGTTCACTTGCATGTGAAATTACTTGAAATGTTTGGAGTTCCAGTAGTATTTCTTTGTTGCTTGGCTTAACTGTTTGAGTATACAAAGAGTTCTCTCCTATTGTGTTGGATACACTTGGGTTTATGATGCACTTGGTTTTATTCGCTTAACATCTGTTAAGAAGAATTGATGGCAATATTTTACAAAGACAAATGTAATTCTTCAAAATCTCTGTAACTTCCTTTAAGTAAAACAATAAGAAGTTTCAGAATAATGCAATTCTGTTCGAAGTTACAGAGAGATTAAAGATGATGCCACATTCAAATTGTAGAATTAGCTAAAGGAGAAATAAAAGCACCTTATGTTCCTTAGCATTAGCATTTTCAATGGCACGTTTTAGGTAGGTCAGTGTTCTTGGTCACCTTATTATTTTCATTAGCTGTTTGATTCAACAGATAAATGTATCCATGCTGTTTAGACTCTGAGACCAAGTGTACCATATGATCAAGTACAGTAAGCCATCAGAAACGTAGTTGTGTGTTCTGGTCCTTTGGTTTTTCATCTTTGAATCAAGGTGAAAAAATGGACAATAGCTCTACTTTGTCCCTGCATAAGGGAGGAATATTTACTTATAAGGAAGAAATGGAGTAGTAAAGACTTGTCTTTGAGTCTGGGATGCATAGGCGAGTTTCTTGCACAGATGGCACTGAAATAGTGCTAGTGTTTTGCATTAGGTGTCTTTACTCTTTGAACTTGACTGTATGTTATGAAGGGGATAGGGTATGTTATGTAGGGTTTATGTTGTGCCTAGGTCCAGTAATGCTCTACTGATGAGTAGAATGGCACTTGAAAGTGAGGTACAATAAATTCTTGTTTTTAAAGAGCAAGCTGTAATTTACTAAAAGTAACTTTCCTGTTTGGGGGAAGTTAATTACCTTCAACTTGTGAATATGTGGATATAGAAGGATAGTAGATACCATCAGTATGGTCTCAAACTGATGCATGCACTGAAGTTACCATATTAGAGATACAAAGCTGATGCTGCAAATGTGGGATTGTTTGGAAGAATGCTACTAAAACTTCGATTTCTTTACTTCTGTCTTTTCAAATCTTAAAACTGATCATTGCTCAATATTATTGGTTGTATCTAGTTGTCTTTCAAATATGAGACTGTCAGTGAAGCAGTTGTTTTTGTAGAGAAACAGTAGAATATTTGCATAACTGTAACAGGTATTCCTCCTTAGTTTGTACTCTGGTATCCACAGTAAAACTAGAGGCAGAGTAAATTATTTGACCGTCTTCTGAACTGAAGGTGTGTGTTTCATGGCATTAGAACAAAACTTTGGGGAGTTTATTCTACTTTTTTAGTTGTTCTTCTTCAATGAGCAGAGCACCTGACTAGATGTATCCGGTGCTGCTTGTATTTGAAGTGGGATGTTTCCTGAACTCATGTCATCCATCCCCTTTCCATGGTGAGAGGTGCGCATCTTCCACTATTCTGGTAATGAAAGTCCCTGCTTCTACTGGAGGCAGGAAAGTCAAGTTGTTTTCCACTGTGTATGTAGAAGGTATAACCGTGAGGTTACCTTTGCCATCTATTAGCAATGTGTCATCATCTTTTGCTGTTTTCCTTGTTTCTTCCCCCTCCTGTTCTGCTTTACAGTGATGTGGATTTCTGTCTGCTCTTCCTTGTGTGTAAGTCCTTGCATATTGTGTTGCAAGTAACATGAGGCTGTGTGGTGAAGAGGGGTAGAAAAACAGAAGGAATGCATAAGGGGAGGAACAGGAAGAGCAGTGGAAGGAGGTGGTGGCCGGGAAGGAGTGAGCAAAAGTTGCACTCACTGACTTGTAGCTATGATTCAGCCATGTATGTTTTTGTATGGTATTGCAAATGAAGCCTTGCAGTTGTCTCATGCAGTGGTACTAACACCGCCTTTCTTTCTGAATCTTGTGCCCTTGATTATCTTCCTCTTGCTCCCAATAGATTATTAATATGATGATGAACTGTCAGTCTTCCTGATTGTTTTCTGCTGAAAAAAATGACACAGGAATATTTTTATCTTCCTTCTGTAGTCATAAGGTCATCAATTTCTTCTTGTTTGATGTTTACTTTTATTCATGTTTCTCAACATGTCACAACAAATGACATGAACATCCTCCTGCTTTTTGTGGTGGGGTCACTGAGATCCCTTGTACCAGGTGAAAAATCTCCCAAATGACCCTTCTCTTGACTCAGTCTAGAGTTGCATGCAGGTGATTGGTGTCAGGTTGGTGGGTCTGTGACTGTGGCCTGATGGCTTTCCTGTGAGGTTCAGCTGTGGATCTGGCAGATGTCAGTCTTACCTGAACTGAGTGATGGCTGCTGATTTGTTCCAGAAGACCTTGAGGCATTTGTTTTTTAGCATCCTTCTTAGATGTTTCTTGAGTGGCTGTCTTTCAGAGTCAGTTTGGCATGCTTGTCTCCCAATTTGGACTGTGGCGTTCTCATCTTTTGCCTCTCCTGGAGGCTGGAACGGGGAACTGAGGATTACCCCTGTTGGGAGCAGCTGGGCTGAGCTGGGCAGGTAGCAATCTTCTGCTACCAAGTCTCTGGGTATAGTGTGGTGGAGGAAGTCCCCTTGGTGAGGTGGATGATGGTTCTCAACCCTAGAGAGAGTAAAGCCGTTTATTTCTGCTATGGAGACAGCTTTGTTTGAGGAAGCTGGTTTTGCACCCTAGAAAGTGCCAATGGCTCATGGTTGAGAAAATGTCAGATATCTTTGTGCTGGGCCAACTTGATTACTATGTTTGAAAAAGCCAGATGCTTCCCATAAAGTTTGTGTCCAGCAGTGTTGCAGGTACCAAGGTTGATTGGCATGGTCAAACCTCATCCCTGAGTTTCATTAGAAAGCTGCTGTTTTGGGTCACAGAGCAAAGGTGCTTTTTTTTTTTTAAGGCTGGGTTTGGGTTTTTGCCCCTGCAGTCAGGAGAGGGTTGGTTCATTGGTCCACAGTTATTCTGAATCCTTTGGTATCAATATATGAAGTTCCCAGTTGTCAGAATTGGACATCTTGATTTTATTCTCCCCTGTGGTGCCAGGGTGTGAAAAAGTGCCTTCAGCCTTCAATTCTGAATTGTTTGGTTAGGGATTTCTTTAAGAATGATAACAGTATAAGTTGCAGAAGTCATGAAGAGGCAGTGAAAGTTATGGGCAACATAGGCTATGCTTTACTGTACTCACTCTCAGGTGCCAGCTAACATTGGGAGCTCTGACTGTTAATGAACTTGAAAACTTTGTGTCGTGGTTTAAGCCCATCTGGCAACTAAGCATCATATAGTGCCTCGCTCACCCCCACACCCTTTGTGGGATGGGGAGGAGAAGGGGGAGGGGAACACTCATGGGGTGAGATACAGACAGTTTAATAGGGCGGCAAAAGGGAGACATAGTAATAGAATGTACAAAACAGATGGTGCATGTTACAGCTGCTCAACACCTGATGACCTATGCCCAGCCCATCCTGGAGCAGTGTTCACTCTGTTGACCCCCCACTTCCAACCAGAAAACTCCTCCCAGTTTATATACTGAGCATGACATTATGTGATATGGAATATTCATTTGGCCGGTTTGAGTCTGTTGTTCTGGCTGTGCTCCCTCCCAGCTTCTTGTGCACCTCCCCACTAGCAGAGCACAAGAGGCTGAAAAGTCCATGATTTAGCATAAATGCTACTTAGCAATAACTAAAACATTAGTGTGTTATCAACATCACTAAATACTAAATCCAAAATATGGCACCATACCAGTGACTAGGAAGAAAATTAACTCCCTTCCAGCTGTAAACAGGACACTTAGCTTAGAAATTTCTGGGTCTGCGGATGTATCTCCTTTCTGGAGCCAAAGGGATTAGCCTATTTCACAGGAAAACATATCTTATTTTCTTAAGGAAATAATTTCCACTGTCAGTCACCAAGTCTTGAACCTCTTGGTCAGTTTGAGGCAGAAATAATGATGAAGAGTCCTGAAAGTGTTTGCTGACTCCTTATGTTTTTCTTCTCTCTTTGTCTTCTGTTCACCTTGCACATAAGATCTTATTAGTTCTGAGGGAGAGGCAGAAAGGGTTTGAGTCTTACCTGTTCTGGTTTTGGCAGCGGCTGCCTCATTTGTTGCTGTATGTGTAGTCACCATATGTGTATTCATCACAGTCAAGACCCAGCAGGAGTGTAGCCAAAGGAGACAGAGGGAAGGAAACTTCTTTAGTTCTGCTTGATCATTGCATGGTTTGTTTGTCTGCCATGTGTAGAGATTCTTTTTATTGCTCTCTGGTGAATTACTGCTGTGTGATCATGATTGTTGCTTGTGTGTGCAGGAGGGGGACTGTCCTCAAGGGGGTTCAGTTGTACATATCGCATGTCTGAGGTGGCAGGTTCTTTGAGTTTTGTGTTCCTGTTCCTGTAGCTTGCGTCTGATCCTGCTTTATTTTATAAATGCAGATTGAAAGACTTTATAATGGGTTGGCAGATGTTACAGCCTGAAAAAGGGAAGTGTTTGACTAAATGCAGGTGATCTCCAGACATGTAGGTTACTTCTCTGTGCAAGTTTGAGAAGCTTAGTAAAGAGCAGAAGCAAGGTGTTTGTACTAGGTGAGAAGGCTTTGAGAATAGACATAGGAGTGACTGGAAACAAACCTACCAGTGGCGCTTGTGAGCACTTTTTTGGATGCAGGAAAATGCCCAGACTGAAACCAAAAAACATCAAGGAGATTGAACATTGTCTAGTCTAATGCTAATGTGAGTTGAAACAATATAGCTCTTAAAATTGGTTTTGTGCCTTTATTATTACAAGCTATGGCTCCTCTAGGGTCCTGCCTGAGTAACAGTGAGAATTGAGTAATCTTAAAGATACCCAGTTTTCCTGGTCCTCTACGGCTAGTTGTTTTGGTTTTAGAAGGCCAAATTTTCCATGGAAAATAGATGGGAATGCAAAGAATGGAAAAAATTGTAAGAAGACAAGCAACTTTATTGGCAAGATTGATCCTAACTGTTGTTTAGATTCTGGGACATTCCAGTGATATGTTCTGGTGTGCTAAAGCTGTTGAATATGCATATAGCTTATATGAAATACGAATCTACTTCCTCTGTGCATGAATAGTTCAATAGATTTGTTTTGTTTGTGGAGTTCCTTCCTGTCATCTCCTTTGACCTCTAGTACTACTCCTTGCAAACGAGTTACCGTGCCTGTGTGTGGTGATACCTGTGCCTGTGATGTATTCTTAAATTGAATACAGTTGTGTACTGAAAACCTAAACATGCATTGTTACAGCTGTTGGGAGTGCTGGCAGTTGGGTAGGAGGTTTTGGGGATAAACCCTGCTGATACAAATGTCAGTGATATTTGTCTCCATTTGGAGTCTGCACAGATGCAGAGTGGAAAAATTCTGCCAGGCTTGTGAGTTATATAGTCCATAGTAGAAATTTGTGATTAGGAAAGCTGAAATGAGAAATCTGTTGAACAAAATTTTTTATAAAGAAATTATCAGGCCAATTCTGACCAGAGTCACTTTAAAGGTTGGTAAGATGGCTTCACTGTGTTTGTAGGAACTGTCTGGTTGAGGAGTTAATGTTGTGCAATAGGTGAATACATGCACATAAAGGAGAAGGGGAAGCATGTAGATCAATATTGTGTTGCAGCTGGTTCGTGACTATGATTGCTCTTGCTTCTCTGAAGTACTTATTTGCCTTTTACATTGTGAACTTCAGCTGTGTTACTTCAACATCTTACCATTTTAATTCCTAGATGGGACTGATGAGCAATCCCAACCCTTACGGCCAGCCATATAGTCAGAATACCGGGCAGCAGATTGGAGCCAGTGGACTTGGGCCTCAGATGCAGAATAAAGCTGGGCTGCAGAACAGCTTACCACAGTTCCCAATGGACAAGAAACCAGTTCCTGCAGCAGGAATGCCTAACATGGTAAGTACAATGAGAGGTGTCTCCAAAAAATGTAGTAGACCAAAGTGGAGCAACAATGCTCTGGTGTTGCCATGTTGTAAGTTTTTGGAGCTGTGAATTCATGCTTCAAATCTGCCCATAATGCATTTGCTTCAATTCCTAAAAAGGCTGATATGGAGAGGGCTGAGTTATACTTTCTCTATTGATAAGCTGCACCTCTACTCTCTAAAAACCTGTTAGCAGAGAAAATGAAATGGAGCTCCTGAAGTGAGCTTTGCCACCTGATTGGACACCTCTGCTCTCCTCCCAGCCCTTCTCTTGTTGTTTGTGTGTTGGACCTCTTCTCGATGTAGCTTTGTCTTGAGGATTCTTTTCCTGCTTGTACTCACTGGCAATGCTTTTAGGAGAGAGAAGTATCTCTTTTCAAACAAGTCTTGCCTTGGATAGGGGATAGAAGCACCAGTCGTGTGTTCATTCCTGTTGTTAATTACATGAACATGTGCAACAGTCTTGATGCTGGACTTAAAGGAGGCCTACATGAAAGTTGTTGAGGGGCTCTTTATCAGGGCAGGTAGTGATAGGGTGAGGAGGAATGGCTTTAAATTGGAAGGGGGATGATTTGGATTAGACATTAGGAAGGAATATTTTACTCAGAGGGTGATGAGGCACTGGCACAGGTTGCCCAGGGAAGCTGTGGATGCCCTCTCCCTGGAAGTGTTCAAGTCTAGGTTAGATGGGGCCTTGATCAGCCTGTTCTGGTGGGAGGCGTCCCTGCCCATGGCATGGGGTTTGGAACTGGACAATCTTTAAGGTCCCTTCCAACCCGAACTGTTCCATGGTTCCCTGGCAGGTGTTGCTGTAGTAGGCCTCTAACTTCCCTGACTCCTCCTCATACTATTACTGCAGCAGGAGTTCAGGAAAGGGGAAGTGAGGCTGAGGGGAAAATATGGGTGACCCAAGCTTATAAATGACAGGCCTTAACATCAGCTTGAGCTTAACAAGGTAGCTGAACATATTTGCCTCATTGTTTTAGAAGTTGAAACCGGTCTAGGGGTATGACATGCAACATGTCCTGCTTGTTTTCCCACACACACACATAGAATTTTAATTTGGGAAATAAATTCATATTTATATAGAGAGAGCTTGTGTTTCTCCCTGCTTCAAATTCTACCACCTCATCCACAGGGTGGAGCGGTCTCTTATCTTAGTAACTGCTGCTGAAAAAAAGAACCATTTCCAGGTAGCTTTTGTACCTTTGAATTAAAAAGAGCTCAATCCCATGACTTTTATTTAATGATCTTAAGTTGAGGATGAAACACAGGAAGCCCAGCACAACCACTTGGTTATAGAAACCAGCCAAAACTTGCTGCTCAGAACCCCAGCTGTCAAGCTTGTGCACGGTGCAGAGCATGTAACTCTTGAAGTTAAATTAAATTGCTACCCAGCTGAACCTAGGAGTGAAAAGCTACTGCCATCACAGCTATCATTCCATCATATTGGAACGTATGCAGACTCAGGGGCCTGAAGGATGAAGTCTCCCTATAAAATGAGAGGTTAGTACTAGTGTGGAAGAGCTATGGGATAACTGGTATTTAGGAATGCAGGTAGCTGAGCTCTAAACTGGAGATCTCCAGAAACATCCTCTAAAACTTTCTGTGAAGAGTCTGTTAGAAACTAAAGACTGATGAATGAAAATTAAACAAGCAACATGGTCCCTGAGCCGCTCTTCTTTGCTGAGTATTTGCCAGACGTCACCTAGAAGAAACGTGAAGTCTGAAGAAATAAAGAAAAATGTGGAATAAGTAGTGGATGCTGCTGTACTTGACATTAGTTGAAGTTGTGCTTCAAATCTGTCAGAAACTAGGAGATTCTTTTTTTTGAATGCCTATGTGCAATTTCCCAATGGAAAAAGGTTTCCAGAAATTTATTCTCCTTTTTTAGGAGCAATGAAATTGAGGATCCTTGTGCTGAAATAGAGGGAAATCTCTGTTCGCTTTAAAAGGTGCTTTCTTCTGTTAATGCAAAAATTGTTGATGCAAGTTTCTAGCTTCCCAAATGAGGAGAATGTTTAGAGGAAATTACTGTTAATATTTTCTGGTTGATCTGGCACCGCAGTTTAACCTGTGAGCATGTACAAATTTAAGTTCTGCTGGTCACTCAGACAAGAGTTAGGAATATGAAGGTGATGGGGTAAAAAGTTGTGGTTGGAAAGAGAATTATTGCTGGGACTGTTGCTAAAGGGGTTGTACTTAATGTGGGTCATCCAGAACTGCAGAGAGGTGGGGTATTTCCTAAATCATAGAATGTAATAGTTGTTTTTCTTATTTGATGATGATGTTGTTTACTTGCTAAATGGATTGTTCTCAAGAACAGATTTATTTCTGTGAATTTCCTTTCCAACTTCTCCAGAGCCAGCAGCAGGCTCCCCAAGTTCAACAAGCTGGAATGGGGCCAGCAGCTTCTCAAGGAATGGGGTCTGGAGCACCGACAGCAGATCCAGAAAAACGCAAGCTCATTCAGCAGCAACTCGTTCTCCTCTTGCATGCCCACAAGTGTCAGCGGCGAGAACAGGCCAATGGGGAGGTGCGACAGTGCAACCTCCCTCACTGCCGAACCATGAAGAATGTCTTGAACCACATGACACATTGCCAGGCTGGCAAATCTTGCCAAGGTAAGTGAAGAAGTAGTTATATTAATGCAATCAACATTTGTAGGACTGGAAGGGATCTTAGAAAGCAATGGAGAACTAGTGGATAGCTTGGAAAGTGAATTTTTTTTAACCTGTTTGTCCCCTTAGTAATGGAAATCATAAATCTCTTATGAACCTTTAAAGTTTAGTCAAGTTAGAGAGGGCAAGATAGCACACAGAGATGAATGAAGATCTTTTGCTTAACTTTGAAACTCACTTTAGGATCTTTTGCATGCTGTCTTCTGATAGAGAGACAAAGTGGAAACCTGCAAGGGGGAGTCAACCTGTTTCTCTGTTAAAAGGAAGGGACAAATCTCAAGCAGTAGCTAGCCAGGAATTAAGCTGCTACTGCCACTAGTGAACTCTTAGTTCATCCTAGGAGCCAAGGAAAATGTATGATACCTTTTTGGTAGCATAGACTTGTCTGGGTCTTGCCAGTTGCTGGCATCTCAGTTGCTGATTTATGTGGCATTATCCTGTGAGCAAGGGAGGCATAGGTTTGGGTGTTTAAAAGAGCCACGTTTAGTTGAACCAATAGTACTTGAAGTCTAGCTACGTTTTCAGGGCAAGTTAATGCTGAACTATGTCAAGTAATACTTTACTGAGCTATGTTGATATAGATGTGTGCCCTGAGAGAAATAGTTGCTCCAAATCCAGTTTGTGTTGACCATAGGGATACTGGCAGTAGTTTGTAAAAATATGTTTCATTCCACTCACTTTCTCAGTGGCACATTGTGCATCTTCCCGACAAATCATCTCGCACTGGAAGAACTGTACGAGACACGACTGTCCTGTGTGTTTGCCTCTCAAAAATGCTGGGGACAAAAGAAATCAACAATGTAAGTCTGCTGGGAGTTCTGTGCATTAGATAAATGTAAAATGCATGTTGGAGATTTAAACTTTCTTGCACCCAGGCAGTAGTGGTGATGCTCTTGAACCTGGGAACATGTACTATGATTTTCCTCTTTCTATAGAGTTACAGAGTATTATTCTGTGTCTCATAGCCAGTGTTTATGGAAGTTGTCAAACTTTATTGGATTTTCCTAGTAAGAGTGGTAAGGGGGAACAAGTTATAGCTCTCAGCCTTTTCACTACCAATTCTTCCAGCTGGCCAGGTTCTGGAAACAGATGTGCACACACACAGAGGATTGTGTCATTTTGACCCTGATGATATTTTGTTCTGTATCCATGCTTTGTTTGCGTCAGGTGTCTCTTCCCCCTCCTCTCTTTCTCCTTGGTCTTCATGCCAAAATCTTTGGCAAGATTTTTTGTCATTTTGTTACCTCTATGGTGTTTTTTTCTCCTTTCTTAATGTTAGTTTGGGCTCTTCTGACTTGTGAGCTATTGTTTTAAGAAAATTTAAAAAGGCATTACAGTGGCTATTGAAGGGCTGTAGATACCCTTCTGCTTTTAGCTTCTGTGACATGGTTGTCCCTCTGTTTTCAGTTTGAAGCAAACAGATGTGTCCTAAATACTTAGAGTGGGATTTCCTCTCAGCAGCAAAAAGGGAAAGCAGCATTGTTGGAATGGCTGGTCGGGTCAAAACTTGTCTCCCTGTTTCGTGACAGGTTTTCCAGACCCAGCCTCTTTTCTGAATGCTCCTAGATGATGTTTGGCTCTAAACAGCAGAGAACTCGTGTTCTTACCCTTTTTTCATGGACCATTTCGGCTACCTTCTGCTGTCCTTATTAACTTGGCATGTCTCTTCCAGCGCTGCTGGGCGGAGCTGCAGTAGGACTTGCAAATGCTGGCTCTGTGGGCGTGGGGCAGCAGACAACGCCCAGCATAAACACTACCAGTCAGATAGACCCCAGCTCCATCGAGCGAGCCTACGCAGCCCTTGGACTGACCTATCAAGGGAACCAGACGCAGACACAGCCCCAGGCTCAAGTGAAGAGTCAGCAACAAGGACAGTCACCACAGGGTCTGCGCCCTATGAATCCTATGAGTAAGTTTATCTCTTAGTGTTAAACACAAGCTACTGGCAACTTTCCCATGCTATATCTAATACAAATTTTCTTAATCTACTGTCTTAATAGAGCTAGTTAATTTGTGAAAGGTATTGCTTTGAAGTATTTTAGGCTTGAGATAGCAAGCTACTCAGGGGAACGGGAACATTAGAGGACTCAGATGCCTTCCCTTGGAAAGTAAGTTCTCTGGGAGAAATAGTTTCTTTGGAAAATGTTGTGTGGGTTTTTTTGAGCAACAGTTTTTCAAAGCAGCTTATTTAATGTTGTTTTATAGCTTTTAAATTGTATTGTACTGCAAGTTTCAGACCTTTTAAGAATTTGTAATTGGAAGTGCATGCACTCCAATGCCTGTATTCAACTGTACATCCTTTGTCACTCATACTACAGCATTTTAGTTATATCTCAGATGTATAATGCTTTAAAAATGAAAGGTAGTAAATAAGACTTTCTGAATCCTGTCATGTGGACGCATGTAACTGTAAACTGCTTTGGTGGTTTATTCATAGAATTGTAGAATGGTTTGAGTTGGAAGAGACCTTGAAGGTTATCCAGTTCCATCCCCCCGCCATGGACAGGGACACCTCCCATCATACCAGGCTGCTTAACACCTCATCCAACCTGACCTTGAACACCTCCAGGGATGGGGCATCTAGGACTTCCCTGGGCAACCTGTGCCAATGCCCCACCACCCTCATTGTGAAGAATTTCTTCCTAATGTCTAATCCAAATTATCCCGCTTCCAATTTAAAGCCATTCCTCCTCGTCCTATCACTTGTAAAAAGTCCCTCGCCAGCTTTCTTGTAGACACCCTTCAGGTACCAATTGCAAAATCAGAAAAGATACTTGGAATTAATTGCAAATGAAAATTCTTAACTCAGCTGTTGCTGGTGTCAAGTGGAATAACTTTTAACCATCAAACCTAATGTTGGTAGTTTGACATAACATCAGAGGAATTTTACTCACTCCCAGCTCTTCACTTGAGTTCTTAAGTAGAGGTGGGTTTTTTAACAGAAAAGAGGAAAGTGAGTTGGTAGAGATTTATCACAAACTTATATGGGATTGCTGTGATCCTGCTTCTGTGCTGTATGACAAGCTTTTGTACAGAATGAGTGCTGTATATGCACAGGAATTCCATGGGGAAGGACCTGAGTGATTGCAAAGGAAAGTAGTGGTGGGTTGTAGGCTACAGTTTGTGCTGTTTCTGCACCAGAGTAAGTGCTGCTCCTGAGTTACTCAAGAAAATGCTGTTGGGTAGAGTAGACATGTTAATGCCATAACTGGTCCTTATAGGTTGTGCGTGACTTGTGTACTGCTAAAAGTTTGCCTTCCAGTGTGTAAAGTGGTTTTCTGAGACGTGAGGGGAGGTCCTGAGAGCTTGGTCTTGAAGCAATTAGATTAAAATAATGATTTTCTATTGTCCACTGAAGTATTTTACAAATAAATTAACTTAGAATCTCCAAAACATTATAGTGAGAGTCTTGAAGCAATATGGTTCCCTGGTTTGGTTTGTTTATTTATAGGTGCAGAGTTTGGCCTTTGCATTCTTACTGGGCATTGCTTGTAGAGCCAGAGTGGGTGTCTAAGGAAGGAATTAAAATAAGCAAGATGAGAATCATCAGGTCATGACCTACACAACAACTAGGGCTAGCTGAGGAGAAACAGCAGGATATGGTGAAAACTGCAGTGTGAAGAGATGCAGTCCTAAGTAATCAAATAAGTTGTTTGTTTCAGCAGTTGGAAAAGGAGAGTTAAGGCAAAGGTTTACAGTTGTCTTTTACACCAGCTTACTCTTAACTAGCAAAGTTGGTATGTGATATTAGACTTGACATGCTTAATTTCAGTGGATTTCTGTTCTATGCAGTGTCTAATTTTTCTTGAAATACAAATTCTGTATGATTCAGATGTTCTAAATACATGTGAAGCTTGCTAACTACTTTCATGATGCTCTCAACTTGAATAGATACCCAGAAGTCCCAGACAGAAATATACTGTGTTTTTCTTCACTATTTGAGTCTTAATTGTAGTGTGTGAATAAAACAGTTTTCTATTGTGGTTGAGATCTGCTGTGATTCAAAAAAGTGGATTTTGATATGTAACAAATTACTAGAAGTTTTTTCTTGCAAGGGATTGTCAGATCTTTGTTCTTAGTAAAACACTGGAGTTGGTTGTAGAATCTTTAAATATGGACAGGGTGTGAGAGGGGACCTGGTTAGATGTAGGTGGTAGCTGATACTTTATGTTTTTGAAGCCTTTGTGAATATATATCCAGAGCCTCTGAATGACAAAAAAAATCCCAAACCAGTCACTTCTAAACAAAAAGCAGAAGCAGTTGGTAATGCTGTGTCTTTAGTTAGGGAGTCACAGAAAAGGACTCCGGTACATAATGTTTGCAGCAAACTGAAACTCTTTGAAAAGTTTGGGAAGATATGCCGAGGAGTATTGTGGTGTGATGCTTTACTTGGGGGTTGCCAGTGTTGGCCCTCAGACCTTTTGTAAGTTGGTAAAAGGAAGAGGATATTTAAGCTCCCTTCGCAAACGTCAAAGTATTTCAAAGTCTAGACCTTCATTATTGCTGAGCAATTACTGATTTTTGCACAGTAAGTGGGCTGTTCATTTAAGAATACTTATTCTTCTGTTTTCTAGGTGCAAATCCAATGGGAGTGAATGGAGGAGTAGGGGTTCAAACCCCTAATCTGCTGCCCGACTCAATGTTACATTCAACCATGAATTCTCAAAAGTAAGTTGAATTATTCTTTGCACCCTGGTGATTTTGTTCAGCTGCAGACACTGATGGTTGCCCATAACAAATGGGGGAAGGTGATGTATGTAAGGATATTGCACACTTACACTGGGAGGGACTAACTGATGCTTGCTGCTCAAGAACAGGTGGAAAAGAAGCCTTGTAGTTGTGATGCCTTTTTTATTCTTTCTAGAGGTCTTGGTGTCCATCTTCACTTTGTCACTAATTGCAGACTGACCTTTTTAGGCCACAGTTTATAGGCATTATCTGCTTTAGTAGCTGGGCAGATCTGAAACTCCAGTACATTTACTGATCAGGGTGGCATATTACAAACTGGCCGTTGAGCTGCAGTGGGAGTAAGGGACAAGTTATTCACCGGGTGTAAAAGCAATCCTTGTGCTTAATAACCTCATAGCATTTCTTGCATAAACAATGTGGTAAATGCTATTGATGGCGCTCTCTTTGGATTTTGTAGCTTTTGTTCCAGTTTCCCAAATCCTTGGGTAGGACAGCATGTACTTTTTCTCAATGTTGTTTTGGTGCCTGTGCAGCTATTTCTGCAGAGTTTGTCCATTGATTAGGGAATGGCTGAACTAGCACTTTGTACTAACATTTTTCTAAAAGAGGCTATGACTGTAAGATGACTAAGCTTGGGATAGACTTTCACCCTCAATTCTTGCTCTGTTTTTGAAGCCCCATGATGAGTGAAAGCGCCAATGTTGCCAGTTTGGGAGCCATGCCAACAGCTCAACCATCCAATACCGGCATTCGAAAGCAGTGGCATGAAGACATTACTCAGGATCTCCGAAACCATCTTGTTCATAAACTGTGAGTAGCTAATATCAAACCATTCTCCTGTTAGTTGTGTTGCTGCCTCTGAGGTGTATGGGACAGGAGAAAGCCTGACTTACAAAACCAAGGTGTGAGTTTTGTCAGGGGCCATGAGAAGGGAAAGAAGAACAAAAGGTGCATTTGTACTTTCTTGGTCATTAATGGAGCTGCATCTGCTGATTTGGGGCTGTTGTACTGGAAGTGTCCCACTCTGTGCTCAAGCCATCTACATGGGAGCAGTGTCTTCTGGGAGCAGCAGCTGTGCCTCAGTCTGTCAGAAGATTCACTTGCTGCGTTTTTTTTGTTCAGATCACTGGGGTTAGTGCTGATGTCCTAGTTTGGGAAAATCCTAATCACCTGCATGCTTTTTATTTTTTCCAGAGTCCAAGCCATATTTCCTACTCCTGACCCTGCAGCACTGAAGGATCGGCGTATGGAGAATCTGGTGGCGTATGCTCGGAAAGTGGAAGGGGATATGTATGAATCAGCAAACAGCAGGGTAAGATGCCATCCTCCGTCATCCAGTCTTGTGTGTCTCTGCCTTGATCGCATAGTATTTGGGTAAGAGGAGTAGAAGCACAGATAAGCATCTCAGGCTGAGGAAGTGTGTTCCAGAGCTGCTGGATGTGGTCTAGGAACCAGCCAGCTCCTGGCTTCTGCCTGAGTATGCCAGGAGTCAGAGAGGTGCCTGTCAGAGTGTGCTTTGCCTGAGACTTCTCAGGGTTCCCTGAAGGCAGGATGAAGCTCTTCACTGCAGTTCTCCCAGTGAAGCGTTGGACATGAGAAATGTCTGGTGTTGTCCTAACAGTTGCCAGTAGTGCCCCTTTTCCCCTCCTGTCGGCCTGGCACCCTCTACTAAGGGAGAGCCACTAAAACCCAAGCCAAAATGTGTGTGTGTGAGCCTGGATTGCTGTGATGGCTTGTCTGTACATAATGTGCATGTCACCGCCTTTCCTGACCTGTGTTGCTCCCCAACAGGCAGAGTATTATCACTTGCTGGCAGAGAAGATCTATAAGATTCAGAAGGAGTTGGAGGAGAAACGAAGAACCAGATTGCAGAAGCAAAACATGATCCCAAATGCTCCAGGCATGCCACAGGCTCCCATGAATCAAGGGCCCAACATGGGACAGCCCCAGCCAGGGATATCTGCAAGTAAGAGTGGTTGGGTTACTGACTACCTGGTGCAGAGGAATCCTGTACTGTACTGTCATTTTGGTAGGCTTGTGACCATTTTGCCCTTCTTGTTTCACAGGAATCTGGCTTGCTCAAAGTTAAACAGAACTTTCTCCTCTTTGTTCAGAAGCACTTGCAAAACCTTTGCCTTGCTTATGCGTTAATTAATGACCATAGATTATCTAAAAGCATGTAGTATTCTGAACAAGTTGCAATATTGTAAACCTTTACACTTAGCTTGAGGGGGAGTGGAATAGAGATTAAGTTGCATTCTTAACATCATAAAACTTGAGTCTCATTGAATTCACTTCTGAAATTAATTTGATTTAAAGATAGCTTCAGTTACCATAAGAAAAATATGTTCTCATAATATTTAGTTATGTGGTGTTTAAAATGAGTATTGCTATTGTTGCCAAACAAAAGAGTGTGATGCCTGGGGTGCATAGGTGTTTATGCCCTTGAAAGTTTAGATAGTGCTTGTTCTATGCCACATTTATTTTCTTGGACAAATGGCATTTCCAGCATGCAATGAAAACCACATATCACTCTTTTTCCCTGTGCTGTCTTCTGTTTCACAGAAGTTCTGTTATTTGAACTGACCTTCCTAATGCAAACCAGATTATTATTATTATTATTACTACTATTAGATTCCCTGCTAACGAAACATTTGTGTATTTAGAATAAGATTGACTTTGGAGAAAAGTTAATGATCAAAACTATCATGCTACTGAAGAGTATAATGTCCCTTTACAACAGGAAAGGACGAGGTGCTATAGGCTACCAGGTATCTGGTATAATTTTATTATAAGAACAGGTAGCACTAATTGGAATGATATTTTTAGTTAGACAGCAGAGAAAGGCATCTCTAACATTGTAATATTGTACTTCCAGTCAAGTCCTGTAAATAATTTAAACACAGGATTTTAAAGTGTACGTTTCTAAATAGAACTGCATCCCTTACTCTGATTTAATTGTAAAATAAATCTAATGTCTTTTTAAACTACTTGAGCCAAAATCTGTTTCAAGATGGTGGGTTTCATTTTTTTTTAGTGATTCTAAAGTGATAGCTCTGCAGACTGAAACAGTCTTTCTTAAAACTAAGTGCAACAGCTCTGCAAACTTACCTTCTAGAGCACACCCCACTTCCCTTTCTCTTCTTTCTCAGAAGAATAGGATTTTCTCCTTCATTCGTTCAGTCCTACGTGTTCTTAGATACTTTATAGTTAATAATTGAGTTCTTAAGACACCTCAGAGAACAGATGTGAAGCTGCCAATGGCACTCTAATAAGTGGCTAAGAGGATCGGGTCAAAATTGGAATTGGTCAACTTGAGGAGGCAAAAAACTTCCTGTTTTTTTTCCTAACACCACAGAAAGATCTAGTAGCTCCAGGCATCTGCTACAAGACTCCTAAATTGTCCTTTCTGCCTTTTAAAATGTGAATGGATCTCGGCAAATCCAGTTCTGGGTCTTTTCATGCTTGAAGTCAGAACAGCATTTACTGATCAAGATCACCAAGATTCAAGCAAAACTGATAGAGATTGGTGTGCTGTGATTTTATGTGCTGTAACTTCTGTAGAAAGTTGATCTTCAGCAGACGTGATGCTTGTGGTTACTTACCATGTACTTCAGTAATTCTCAGTCTTTAGATCTTTAATAGATACCCTATTGAACCATACAGTTCTCAGTATTCTAAATCTAGAGATGCAGTAACAGTTTAGAGCAGCCTGTAGAAGGTCTTGTGGCCTGGAATGTTATAAGCCACAGAGTTTGTCATTATACCTCAATAAGATACTTCAGATTTGTCCTCAATTTCTGAAAGGTGGTTCACAGTCAGGATATTTCTACCAATGGGACATGCTTATATTTTCAAGGAAGTTTCTGGGTTTGCTTCACTTTGAGGACTCCTCAAAAGTGTTTAGAGCTACTGGACTGTGTCCATGCATTTTTTTTCCTTTTACACGTGGATTTTAGTCAGCAATTCTCAAAAATGTTTGGTGGCTAAAACCTGGTGGTCTTCTAAGTGCTGTAATCTTATCCTGCCATTTTTCCAGATGGTCCTCTTCCTGACCCAACCCTGTTACGTGCCAATGTGCCAAACCAGATGATGAATCGCATGCAGGCACAGCCAGGTGAATACCTGAATAAAATTCACTACCGTGATTGTGGAAGGATCTTGAAATGGGGCAGCTGTTATTGAGTGTCATAGCTGTTTTTCAGCTACCCTTTTCCCATTTGATTAAGAAAATATCTTTCTGTATTATATAAGGCTTAAATATTATACAAAAACCAGCATTTCATGATCTTGTGAATTTAAGAGCTGCCTGTTTGCTACTTGCTTTGTTAAAAAACTTGATGCTTTTGTAAGTTCCCATTGTGTCAGCTTAGGATGGTGGGGTCAATCAAACACGGTGTGCCCAGTCAGCTTAGGTGAGGGCTTGTTAGTGGCAGAAGGAAGATGGTGAGAAGGAAGGGGCAGAGCCTTTTATACATATTCAAGGGTATTATAGCAAACATAAGTATTTAAAGCAAACATTTACAGTTTGGGATTCAATAAGTGAATTTCTAATATGTAATCGAGATAACTTGCATTATCTGAAACAGTTGGTGGAAACAGGTGCTCCAGGGATTGAAAGCTAGGCTGTGTTCTGAAGGAGCTTAGACACTTTATGTTTGGAATTGCTCCATGTAACTGGTTGATAGAGGAAGAGATTTCCCTTATTAGCATCGTGTTCTTGAAATGTGGTTGATTAGAAAATGAAGTTGGGAAGAAACTGACAGCGTTTCTTCTCCAAACGTTGAATGATGCCCAAAGGAGAATTCAGGCCTTTTTTTATAAGTGTTTTTTTGGCACAAACACGCAGGAATGAACCAGTTTAGCCAGATGAACATGCAGCTGTCGCCGATGGGACCCCGACAAACCCCTCCTCTTCAGCACCCTGGACAGCTAAGCCAGGCTGGGGCCATGAACCAGGTCAGTGTGCATTCAGGCCAGGGCACAGGGCTCGCGGGTTGGCTTCTCTTGGCTCTGGTTTCCTTCAAACACACTTTAAAAAAAAACCAAACAAACAAAAACAAACAAACAAAAACCCCAAGCAAAACAAATAAAAAAAAAATCAAGCATTTATTCATTCTATTTACCCTTTGGTTCTGCCTTTTGCATCTGCACTGAAAGGTAAAAATTGCCTAAAATATAAGTTTAAGTAGCTTTTTGTGGTGTTGTCCTTAAAACAAGAAACAAAGATAAATGCTGAGTCACAGTTCCAATCTGAAATGAGTAACCTTTTCTTTAGCTCATAAGGGAAATCATAGAATCATAGAATGCTTTGGGTTAGAAGAGACCTTTACAGGTCATCCAGTCCAACTGCCTTGCAGGAGCAGAGACATCTTTAACTCAATCAGGTTGCTCAGAGCCCCATCCAACCTGACCTTGAATGTTTCCAGGGATGAGGCCTCATCATTTCTGGTTTTTGAGAGGAGTTATTGTAAGCTTTCCATGTTGTATCCCACAGATAAGTGACAAGTATTAATTTCTGCAACAAGGTAAATGTTTTTTGTAAAATGTTGTGGATGTGCATACACATTGTGTTGAAACAAGTTCCTTTCTTTCCCAGCAGATGGGATTTCCTTCACGTATGCAGCAGCCAGGAGTTGGCCAGTCTTCTGGTCAGAATCAATTTCTACAACAGACCCAGTTCCCTGCTTCTTCCCCGGGAATGAACACAGCAAGCATGTCTATGACTCAGCCTGGCAATCAGACACCTGTTTCTCAAGTAAGTTTCTGATTTCTGGAAGTTGTCTCATTGATCTGTCATATATTGGTTTCATTGTTCAGTTTATAGTAATGGATAACAACTTGTTTTCTCAAGATGCTTTTGTAATTATAGTCAATTGAATTCATTTATTGAGACTCTGCATTTTCCTGATGTAGCACTGGGAATAGCAAGGGTGAAACGTTGGTTTGTGCTCAAGCTTAAGTTTACGTGTGACAGGTATTTTTTTAAGTTTGGTTTTATGGAGCAAAGAAATTGTTACTCAGCATGCAGTCATTAAGAATTTCTTGTTTAAAGGTGAGGCAGCATAGCCTGTGAAATAAGAGATCGTGGAAAGATAAGTCGTAAAAGGCAAGTCTATCCAGGACCAATACGTGTTGCTGGATTTGGGGGATAGGAGGGTTATTGCTACTGAAGATCTGAACCTACAGTCTAGCAGTTTCCTTTCTGTCCTTTCCCTCTCCCTTTTCAGCAAGAACCTTACAGGCCAGGAAGAAGTAGGGCACGTCAGTTTGCTTCTCGTTGGTGCTTCTTCCTAGTTTGCAGGCAAGATTATTGTGGAGTGACAGCTTTTTTTTCCTTGACTAGTACAATATTTTTTTGTAATCCTGTAATGGTACAGTTACAGCTGTACTTATTTCTGATGATAAATTCAGTTTCTAGTCTTGGGGGTGGGGGCATGGATGTACTAAGTGTATTGGAATGCGGTGTTTCACTGTGGTGCATTGTCCTATATTCAGGATGTATAAACCTGCAGTTTTAGAAAGAAATGTTTTGCAGACTGGGAGTGTAGATGTGCCATTCTTTAAGCGTAAGTTATTCTGTTGAAACATCTCTTTCAAAGCTATTTTAAAGTCTCTTCAGCTCTTTGTGTGGAGCAAAGTAGATTGAGTAGAACATTTCTCCTTTTGAAATAGGTTTTAAAAAATCAACAGATAGTTTTGTCACATTTTTAAAAGTGTGCCAGTAACTATGGAAAGCAGCCATTTGACAGTAATTACTCTTCTTTTTTATTTCAAGTCATTTCAACTGTGTACCTGTTTTCCCACAGGCACAAATAACCAGCGCTTCCTGTCCTGTGAATTCTCCTGCAATGGCTCCAGGTTCTCAAGGGAGCCATATTCACTGCCCACCTCTTCCACAGCCTCCCATGCACCGAAATTCACCTTCTCCAGTACCTAGTCGAACCCCAACACCTCACCACACGCCCCCGGGCTTGGGATCACAGCAACAGCAAGCAGCAGCAGCTGCCACTACTGCCCCTGCACCTGCTCCTCAGGCAATGCCACCTGGACCACAGTCGCAAACTATGCACCCCCCTCAAAGGCAGACTCCAACGCCTCCACAGGCACAGCTGCCTCCGCAAGTGCAGCCTCCAGTTCCAGTTACCCCTTCTGCAGAGCAACAGCAGCAACCCTTGTCACAGCAGAGCACGACTGCATCTGTTCCCACACCAACAGCCCCGCTGCAGCCTCAGCACCCCACAACACCTGTAAGGAAATACTTTAATTTTGCTTTCCCTGTGAGTGTTTAAGTGTAAAGTTGACTTTTCAGTTGGTCTATTTTTGGGTGAGTCTGTGATAATAGAGGTAGCTCCTGACATGTTTAATACCAAAATATGTTTCATTGAATTTAGGAAGTAAACTTTTTGCATTGAGACAAGTCTGTATGTCATCTGGTGTTTCCAGAGAGGGAATATTTTTCAGAATTCTAGTGGGTGTTTTGAAGTTCACTGTGAGACATAAATGAGGTCTTTAGTTATGTATACATTTGTATAGTGGTGGGGTACAATGGGGAAACTGTGTAATTATCTATATAGTGGGCCTTCCAGTGCATGTTTCTGTTGCGTGTTTTTCTGTAGCTGAAGTTGCATAGCAGTATGCTCATCAGGTGAAGCAATAGAAGGGCTAGAATGTATTTAAACTTGTTGGAAACATAGTGAGTAAAAGGTAGGTTAGGGAAAATGAAGTAATTTCATTAGAAACCTGTTCGTAATGTGTGTGTTGTACCCACAGCTTTCACAGCCAGCTGTAAGTATTGACGGGCAGGTGTCCAATCCCCCATCCACCAGCAGCACAGAAGTGAACTCTCAGCAGACTGTTCCAGAGCAGCAGCAGCCACCCTTGCAGGAAGTGAAAATGGAAATCAAAACGGATGAAGGGGAACCAGAACAAACTGAGCTGCAAATGGAGGAGAAATCTGAGGTGAGATTTTCAGCCAGTTGCTGGGTAGAATATCTTTAGTGCTGCTAGGTGCTCTCTGTCTGTGCAAGCATTCCTGCCAGAGTTCAATGAGAGCTGTAGGTGCTATGTGCTGCAACTTTGATTGTTGTCTTCCTCTGCTTCTTCCTAAAGCAGGGTCTCTGCTTTTGTGGTGAAGTGGTGGTAGAAGCCAGTGACCACAGGAAAGACCATAGTAATGTAGCTGCAGCTGTGAGGCTTTTTAGTAAATGTCAGTGTAAGAAGGCACTTGGGTCAGTCCTTCAGATTATATTGGCAGCTGTTAAAATAGTGTTAGAATAGTGGATATGTACATGTTGGGCTGCTTTACTGGGCTCTGACAAGTTGTCACTGAGGACAGCTAGGAGTGTGGCCGCCAGCAGTGTCATCCTGGCAGCCCCAGTGTAGGAGAGGCTGTCAGACCTGCCTTGAAGCTGGCTGAGTACTTGTGTGTCTGCTTGCAGCTTGGAACTGGTTAGCAGCTCATCGTTGCTACTATTGCAGTGTCAAAAGATGCATTCTAGCACATCTGCTCAAGTTCTAGACAAAGTTTGACTACAAAGTAGAGCATCTTAATCCTAGGGGAGAGTGGTGGATAGATTTAAAGGACAGAAATATGGATGGGTAGCTTCTCAGGAAACTAAGTGACAGGCTCCAAACTACTTTCCAGGTTAAAGCAGAACCAGTTGTGGAGGAATGTAAACCAGACACAATGGAACAAGAAGAGAAGAAATCAGAAGTGAAGAGTGAAATACCAGAGGGGGAAGAAAGACCTGCGACTCCAGCTGCCCAGTCTTCTCCGGCAGCTGGGCAGTCTAAGAAAAAAAGTAAGCAGGAACACTGTTTTGACTGAAATTTACTGCATCTCCCCTAAAGAAATCTTCAGGGAGTGAGAAAAACTGAGCTTTTTTCATTGGTACTCAGTGGGCTTATATGTATTGTTCTTTGTGGCTTTTGGACAAAAATGTCGAATAACACGTGCTTGTAGTTGGCTTTGGGCAAGGTCAAGGTTGTAGTACTCATTAAGCCTTAGTAAAGTTGTCACAGTGGTAGAGATTTGAAATACTCCTCAGTTACAGATGTTCTAGTTGATTTTTTTCCTTGAACCCTCAGAGAGGCACTCTATTTAATTTAGCAACATTCTTCTATTATAAAAGCAAGATTTTAATTTTTTAGCCATTGCCTCGTGTCCAGGTGATCATTTTAATATCCTCCTCAAACTCAGTGTTAGAGAGGGTAAACAAGCCATGCTAAGTAACTTAAACCTGTTGTCTGTAGTCTTTTTCCACAGTCCTCACATTTTCCAGCAGGTTTCTTCCTTACAGCTGTTTCTGCTCTTTCTGATGTTGATTGTTTTTCAAAAGTTTTTAAGCCAGAAGAGTTGCGGCAGGCGCTTATGCCAACACTGGAGGCACTTTACCGTCAGGATCCAGAATCTCTTCCATTCCGACAGCCTGTGGATCCTCAGCTACTAGGAATTCCTGTGAGTATTTTAGCAAGATATTTTCCTGGCTTTAATTCAAAACTACTGGATTATGACTTACCTGTTTGAGAATAGTGTAAGTCTGTCTTGTTAACATTTTTATATTGATGAATTTGAAGAAGTTTAGTTTAGGCAGTAGGGTCTGACTTAGGAAAGCTTATTTTTTTTCAAAAGTTTGTTTGGTTCTGTGTTCCTTGTGATAAGTAAGCAGCTATACCATACATTGAAGTGATTACCAGCAGGTTCCCAGTGCTGTGTGGGTTTTTTATAGATGTTGCTTCATGTTTTGATGCTTCTATTGCTGAATTCCATAGGTGTTTCTCATTACATATAAAACTTGGCTGAATGTGTGGGAAGTTAAGCAGATCAAGGCCACTTAAAATAAATCAGACATGATTATTAATCTGTTAAAAGCAAGGAGGAGACTGTTCAACTTCTGGGTTTTGTTCAGGTCAAATTTTCTACTTGTTTTAGAATTGTCTTTAGAAGACATTACTGTCCCTAAAGGATCCTTAAAAATCTCTCTGGTTTGACCACACAAGTTTACTATTTATACACAAATATATATACATAGAAGTCCTACTTGGGTGCTTTGGGCAAAATTTTTTTGCCTGGAAAGTTTATTGTTTGGTTTTGGTGTAGGCTTTTTTTTTAGGATAGATACTGAAAAAATTCAAGGCCTGCTGTATTGTAAGCAGACATAAATGTTGCTAGTGTTCTTTAACAAGCTCTCAATTGGCTGTCATATGCTGAGGACTTTTGTAGAAGCGATTCTATATCTACTGGAGGAAATTGGAAAAAGACCTTCTTTAGAGGAAATTATATCTTTTCTCATGTAGAAGTTATTTCATTTTGTTTATTAGGTTGTCTGGTCTACTAGAAACAGTCACTTTCTACTAATGCTCTTGTATATCCTCAGATCACGGTGGTTGCAAAAACATTACCATTTCCTACTTTTTGTAATACTTGTTTTGCTAACTAAAATCAGAGTGGCTTTATTTCATCAGGAGTGGAAGAGCCTTAGAAATAAAGGAGTAATGTAAAGGAAGGACTGGGGAGTGATGTGGTATCGCTTAGAGATTTCATTGTGTGCACAAGCAGTTCAACAACCAAATGAGGGAGAAACCTGTTTTTCTTGATGCACTGCAGCAGAATTTATATGCTGAGAGTGCACATGCTGTCATGTCACAACATAGGTCTGGAATAGTGTTTTGATATGCTGTGTATTCTTGCAGGATTACTTTGACATAGTCAAGAACCCCATGGACCTTTCTACTATCAAGAGGAAGCTGGACACGGGACAGTATCAGGAACCATGGCAATACGTAGATGACATCTGGCTCATGTTCAATAATGCCTGGCTGTATAACCGCAAAACATCCCGGGTATATAAGTACTGTTCCAAGCTGGCAGAGGTGTTTGAGCAAGAAATTGACCCAGTTATGCAGAGCCTTGGTTATTGCTGTGGAAGAAAGGTAAGAATATAAATATTTTTAGCCTGCAACTTGCTTCTTGGTATTGAAGAGGGGGGAAATACAGCAGTTGCAGTTGAATTTTGAAAGTTTACTAGGAGTTAGGAATCTTGAGTAATCTGATTTTGAGGTTTTTACAGATCATCTAATTCTGTGTAGTGCTTAAATCAGCTGTTCATATACAAGCCCTCGGGAGGAAAAAAACTTGGGAACTGAAGACATTTTGATTGGGGCAAGCCTGTTTGTTATTGCGAATTCAACAGATGTTTTTGTAACTGCAGAAGGAGTGCTTTCTGTTTCACTGTATATTGAGACTGTGTTTCCATTGTCTTGTTTTGATATGCTTTCCATCACTGGAGAAGAGCAAACTTGAGAAAAACAGACCACTAAACATTTTTTATGACTCTAGCACTTCTTACGCTTGCTGTATTGCGAGATCTGTGCACAGAATAATGTGGAAATAATTGTTGTCTGGGTCATGCTTTCTTCCCATGGAGAGCAAGTGAAAACACGTTTGAGTACTAAGACGACTCATTCTTCTTTGCAGTTGGAGTTCTCACCACAGACTTTGTGTTGCTATGGCAAACAGCTATGCACAATCCCTCGAGATGCCACTTACTACAGTTACCAGAACAGGTAAGGAAAACTCAGTTGGTGTGGTTTTGTGCATGCTGCAATCAATCTGTTAAAAGGCATGCATGTACACCCTCTTTATATGTGTACACCTTTGTTTTTCAAAATAAAATAATGCTGGAAGTGCCCTTGAATAATTCAACTCTTGTGTTAATGATTTCTTTCTGCAAAAGAAGTTCGCCACAGTCTTTGCTCTTCGTCTTTTTTTTTTTTGCAAAAATGTGATGTTTTACTTAATTTTTATCCTGTAGTCAATTAAATCATCAGTTATCTACAAATCAGATATAAAAGTCTGTCTTTTATTACCTGCCAGGCACCAGTATTGTTCATGCTGAACACTGAGTAAACAATGCAGCAAGTTTATTAATGCTCATAATACCCATAATAATTGGGAATTCTGTTTTTTTCTCATGATGTTAATGCTGAAGAGCAAAATTATTTTTGTGGTGCAGATCTTAATTAGATGATTTGTATTGAGATCTTTAGATTGCTTGCTTTTTCTCCCCAACTTTCCTTAAGGGGGTTGTCTTGTAGTAGCTGTCAGCAGCTGTGTGAAGTAATGTCACTTCTACAGCTCTATTTTTTGGGGGGGGTTATTTAAAGATTTAAACCCATTTCACTTCTGAAAGAAATTTCTTGCTAGGTGTCTTTTTGCCAGCTGGGGAAGCGAGGCAAGAAGAAGCAGGGAAATACAATCTGTAACACTCCCAGATACCTTGGCCTGTCACCAGAATGTGCCTGTAAGAGCAGAGGGCTGGTTACCTCCAAACTAGGTCTCCTCCATCAGTTTAGTTTCTGCTCTGTGTTCTTTCCAACACTTCAAACAAACAAAACCACCAAACACAAACACCAAAGCTTTTACCTGAAAGTTAAAAAGATTCTGCAAGAGTTGCAGCTTTCTTAAGCACCTCTTCAGGTGAAAGCAGCCAAAGAGTTACAGGAGTTATATCTTAACCTTTTTAAGCTTTGTTAAGATTTATAGTAGTGAATAGGGGACTTCAGCAGTGAAGAAGTAGAAAATAAGCTTATAGTATACCGTAATAACTATTGTAGTTTTAGACTTACATAGTGTAGAGCTTTTTGTGTCATAAGTCAGCATTTCCACTTACATTTATTATGCTAGATAGACTGAAAGATTATTACAAAAAAGACATACTTTACATGTCTTCAAACATTAGAAGGGAATGTTTGCACTCTAAGAGGTGCGTACATGTGATTTGTATATGATGTTATATGCACACATGCCTATATATCTATAGATTGATATGTACAATTCTAGAAAGTACTCTTCTCTATCTCAGATGAAAACTGGGAGGGAATGTTAAGAGAACTGTTTTTTAGCTTAACATCTGTTATAGTGTTGGTTTGTGTGGCTTGCTGGACTTTGCTTTTATTTCTTTGTAATTTTAGAAGTCTTGTGCACTCAGTTAAGATGCCTTAGTAATGAAAAGGTCACAGTTCTAGAACATTTTTGAGGGCTACAGTAGATTCTTGAATTAATCACTGTTCTATTCAAGTGTAAATAAAATATTTCTCTGTAATGCTTGCTATATTGATACCCGGGCTATGGCTGAGTCATATCAATGTAGAGCTTTATATGTGTAGTTCATGTCAGGTATTTAGTTAACATACAGTTTGACAGTTCTATAATTAATGTCTAAGATTTTGAGGGTAGATTTTATTGTTCATTCAGCTTTCCCTTTCAACTGGGAGAGCATTCTGTGGCCTTTCAGCATTTATAAGTTTAAGATGGAAGACAATCTCTCTTCCACTGATCTTCTGCAGATCCTCCTGCCAACAGAACTGCTGTGTTGATGTACAAGTCAAGAGTAGCAGTTCTACCTCCCTTCTGCTCTTTTCCCTTTCTCATTTTAATTCTTTGCTATACGTGGCATAGATTATTAAAATGAAGAGGTTATCGGTATGCTAAATGGAATACTCTTGTTTAATTTGCTTTAATCATTTGCTGCTTGTGAACCCATTTGAGAGATTTAATGCTAATCTGTGCTTTGCCTTGGCTTTCTGCTTTGTGTTGTCTTGTCCTGCTTCTATGTTTTTGTTTGCATCCTGCAAATCCCCATTTCTTTGTTTTGCTCATGTGTGTGTTATTTTTTTATTTTTCCTTCATGCTTGTCATTGTCTGCACTTGGCTTTGATTGCGCAAAAAAAAATCCAAAACAAACCAAAAAACAAAACAACCAAACACAATGTGGGGCCCATAAATCTGCATCATTGAATATCCTTGTCGCCGTTGACGACCTGCTCTCTGCTCCTGTCCCTTCCTTGGCCTGCTGTGATTGGTGGCTCCATTGCTTGGCTTGGGCTGTGTTGTGTGGACGGAGCAGTTCACCCAAATATGGCCTTCTTGCTGACAGGTATCATTTCTGTGAGAAGTGCTTCAACGAAATCCAAGGGGAGAGCGTTTCTCTGGGAGATGACCCATCACAACCTCAAACGTGAGTCAGTTCTCTTACTTGGCCTGTGTCTTCATAAGCTGTATTATGGTCTGTAGTGTTTTCTCAAAGGGAAGGAGTTTAGTTTCAGGTAACCCTTGCTGTTGTAGAGGGTGGATCAGACAGTCCTCATAAAAGCCTGGACTTGTGCTGTAGGCCTTTTTTTTTTCCCCATTAAAATCAGGACTGACTGAGCTGTAGTGAGAAATAAGCATTTAGTGCTTAAAATTGCAGCTATATCAATAGAAGTGAAAAAACATAATCCCTTTTTTCTAAAAAAAAAAAGTGCAAGTGTATTCTACTGCAGAAAAATAACTGCTTGCAGACAGGTAGGTGACAGACATAGTTTGAATAAGTCAAACATACCATTCTCTTTATAGACTGGCTATGCTATTAAACCTGTATTCAACTTCAGATCAGAAGCAGGCAACCTCCTTTTGCCATGCAGGTATTTTACTTGTTGGAGTGCCATCTGCTTACAAGAAATACTGTGCAGTTGAAGAGATCACAGTAAAGGCTGTGCATGGATTTTGTTGCCTTTTACATGCTGGTGGCAAACTGTTGGGACAATCTTTGATTCTGATGTACAGTCCTCACACTTCCTCCAAAAAATCTTGAAACAGAATTATGGGAGACTAAGGAAACCCCTGAGGGATAGATGAGTGCCAAACAGTTACTCTTTGAGCTGTTCAAAAAAGCTCTTTGAGGAGAAGGAATTGCAGGAGCCCTGCAGAAAGAAGCAAGTGAGGAACTTGGGAAAGTCTGAAGCCAGAAGGAGAGTTGTCAAAGTTGTTAATCGGTCAAAATTCAATCAACTTTCACTGGAAGTAGGAGTTGTTGTTAGCAGCATGTTACCAAATCCTGGGCACACTGACGGATGTATCTAGAATTGTAGTGAAAAAATCTACGGGGGTTTGGGAAGACGTAAGAGTACATCTGCCTGTATGGAAGGAAAAAGGAAGGAGTAATGTTTGTATGCTGCTCAGTACAATGGGCCGTGTCCCTGTGTTCAGTATGGATTACTACTCTACTAGAAGCAAAGATCCAAACTTTAATCAATATTGTCCAGTTTTGCTCTCAGATGTGGCATATGAAGTACTTACATATGAGAAGCAAGTATCTGTATACATATAAATCTGTAGATACATAAACATCAAATATCTTCATGTTTATGTATAATTTATTGTTAGATCATACTTTCTCAGCAGCTATCTCATACACATAAGATGAGATGGTTTGCCATGAGCCTTTGAGTCAGGGTAGAAGGCAGCATAGAGCGCTTTTGAATTTAATTTTTTTACAGTAAATTTGAAAACACAGATGCTGGATACAATTTCTTTCAATAATGAAAACAACCAAAAGCTCTTTGAATACAAGCAATAACAAGATGGTGCTTCCAGCTCCTGGTATTCTTTTTCTTAGCTGATTTAAATGCTTCATTGCTGTGTGGTGAAAATGGAGGATATAGGCTGCACATAAGGAGCAAGTGCACTTTTGAAGGTTTTCTCACCCACTTATAAGCTTTCTCTTTGAAACTCATTTTACTGGGGCATAGAGAACCTGCTTCCTTCCTCTCTTCCCACAACCTCTAGTTAAAATGAACAAAAGCAAAAAATATGTCTGTTGACAGTTCTACTTGCTGTGTTGTAACAATAGTTTGAGGTAATTGGGAGAATGAACCTGCCTCATTAATCTGGTAAGGAACTCAAGTATTCTGCAGGTGGCACTATTCAGAATAAACACTGAAATAAAGGGATAGGAATATTAAGGTATGTCATGCAAGTTGGATTGGATCTCTTTGTTTCTCAGAGGGGCACGTACTGATCATCCCACATTTTACAGCACCCTCCTCAGGGTAAATTCTTGCAAGATCTGGGTATTCTTGTGTGATTTTTTTTTTCCTTGACTATTTGGAACCAGATTAGTGTAAAATGTACCTGGGACCTCACCGTCAAAAAGATAGAATTTCTGGCCTTGCAAATGCTGTAGGGAAGGTCAAGTTAATATAGAGTAATGGCCAGGCTGGGGTTGCAGGATTTGGAAGCTGAAATTTATCATTATGAAGTTAAGCTATGAGGCAGGCCAGGAGAATCTGAAATAATATAACCTGCCTTTCTCAGTAATCAAAGATAATTGGAATTCTCTGCCTTCAGAATATCAGAGAGGCATATCAAATTGTATTGCTCACTATGAAATACTGATCAGACTGGTCCAAAACTGACATTAGCAACAAGTTTTGCCATTTATCCTGTAGTAAAGCTGAATAAGTGATCAATGTTGTTCTTTACAAACTATTGCCTTGTAGGAAATTATTCTCTACAAGCAGAGTCAAGGGCAGCGTGTATTTTAGTTGTTGGTCGCTTTGTGAAATACAGCTCCTTTTCTTGTAGTGCCAGTGAGTGTTTAAAAAATCTGCTTGCAAGTTTTGTCTTGGTGTGTGGATGTGGGTGGTATGGCATGAGTGTATGTTGCCTTGTGTTAAAACTGAGTTTTATTGCCTGTTTCTCCGTAGCACAATAAACAAAGAACAGTTTTCGAAAAGGAAAAATGATACACTGGACCCTGAACTGTAAGTAACGCTGTCACACTTTGAATGATCTTCATTTCTTTGCAATTTTGTAAAATATATGTTGTTCATTCACCATCAGCTTTGTCAGTGTTCCCCAAGTTGTATGTAACCCTTAGCTGGCTGAGGCTGCTCAGTAAGCAGCACATCTGGCGTTCTGTCCTGAAAACCCAAACCACCACAGCTATACTTAAGAAATATGTAATGTTGTTATGTATGGGTGGAAATTATTGTGTTTTGTTGTCTTGAATGTGAATTCAACAGAAGGGTAAATGCAGTTACCTCAGCTTTGAAACCCTGTTGCGGCGAATGCTCAAGTCTCTTTGGAACTGATTTGGTCACTTGGCAGTAGCTCTTTTTATGCTGTTGACTTTTCTAGTTGTCATATTTTACACGCAGCTGTAGTAGAAAAAAAAGTTGTTAAATATGTAGCAACCAGTTCTACTCTGGAAGTAGAAATGTAGGCATTCAGTAAAGTCAAGATGATAGTGACTCAGCTGCTTTTCTTTATATTCCTGATGGTTTTTTGAAGCTACTACATGTTCCTGCGTTACACACCTATGCTGCTACTCTGCAAACATTACCTTCATTCTCAAATGAACAAGGAAAAAGGATATGTATGCTTCCCATGCCAGCCTGCTAAGGGCATAAGGGTCAGCTAGTTCTTCTGTTTTACAAGGGCTGTGGGAAGGAGAGAATAGTATCTTGATTCATAACTTTCCTTTCCATTTGTTATAGTGAAAATGCAGCCTAGTGCTAAAGTACAAGTCTGACTTAGAAGTATAATACCATGTGCCCTATATAGATAACAGCTATTCATTCAAGGTCTCAGACTTTTATAAATATACATGTTCCAAAGGAGTCAAATTGTCCTGATACATGAAGCAACCTTAGGTGTTTTGCGGAATTAAATTCACCAGCGTCTGTGAGGTAGTCCATATCACTTACCTCCGTTGTCCTTAGATCTCTGCTAGTCTTCCAAAAGTGACTTTGACATAGCTTCTGTTTTCTATCTTCCCACCTTTCTGCAGTATATTTGCAATGTACCCCAGGATTCAAGCATAGTGGGGCAATTAACAGCCAACTATTTCTCCTGGTTCTTCACTTCTGAGACCTGTGTATCCATTGTCCTCTCTTCATTATAGCAACAAGCAGTTTACAGATTTTTCTCCTTAGCAGGGCTTCACTTTAAAAAATGAGTGAAGTGGATGGCAGTCAGAGAAGCAAATGGTAATAGTACTGTGTCCCTGTGCACTCTACCTGACTTGAGCTGACATTCTGAATTCATTCTGAAGGCTATTCTCAGCATAGATGTATCCTCTGTGTTAAATAGGCTCAAGGGCCTAAATCCTACAACTCCTCTAATAAAATGTTACAAAATATGCAAGCAAGTAATGACACTACTTACCTTGCTTCCTTTTCCCCCTTTTTCCTTCTACAGATTTGTTGAATGTATAGAGTGTGGAAGAAAAATGCACCAGATCTGCGTTCTTCATAATGAGATAATCTGGCCTTCTGGGTGAGGAGTTTTTCCTGAAGTAGAGATTATATGATAGATTTACTAGAGTTTGTGCATAAACTTCCTTATACTGATTATATATTAAAGAGTGTCTAATGGAAGAAGTTGCATCCCTGGTTGTAAATTTTACAGAATGCATAGGGTAATGTCAAACGTAGGCATCACATATTACTATGTTTTTAATTTTAAGTGTTTCTAACATTCCTGTTTTGTGTGGAAGAGGGCCCTTCAGCCTAATGTTTCAGCCTTTTTTTGTTTAAAGGTACTAGTCCTTTGTGAAAAGATGTTTTTAGTTCAGGTAAAAATTTCATACTGGTCTGTTTTCTGTAAAAATCATATTGCATTGTCATCTTGAAAAAAAAAGGTTAACCACTAAAGAATTTAACAGGTGAATTCACTTTTTGGATCTCAGTGATGAAATTATATCTGAAAAACAATCTTGTCTTCTTTAGATACTTTATAGTTCTTGATCAAAATGCTTTTTTTTCTCATTGCTGTAACAGTGTTTTAAAAAACCTGATAAATGATTTATAGGTAAAGTTCTCTAAGAGTTTAAGGGTTCCCTTTCTTGACAAGAAAGCTGTGACTTTTACCCATTCTGTTGTCCATTGCTGCAGAAAGAGGGTGGACATCCTGTAACTGAGGAGGAATCTGCCCATTATTTTATGCTACAGCATGCTTGGCCATTTAGACAAAAATCAGCCTTTTGCTTTCTGTATTGCAGTATCTTACTCTCATTAGTGACAACAGTTTGAGACTATTTGTTCCAAGAATACTTTAAGCCAATATTGTTAGATCTGTCAGTGGAGACCCTGTATCCTGAACTTGCAGGTGGTGACATGGATGACTGACAGGAGATGTACCCCCTGGAGCTTAGATCCTCCTCTGCAGCTCTGAAACAGTCGAGCCGTTTCTGCTGGCACTATTCTTTGTACTGTCTTTTATTTCAAATCATAGTTAATATATTCTCCAGACCAGCTAAAATCTAGTGAAATATTTTGCTTCTAACTATAAGGTGCTAAGGAGCTTTATAGTCTGACTTGGGGTGCTTTTTTCCCTTTTTTCCATTTTTGCTTCAGCTTTGTCTGTGATGGCTGCCTAAAGAAAACAGGACGAACCAGGAAGGAGAACAAATTCTCTGCGAAAAGTAAGATTCTAACACTTGCACCAAGAAATCTTAAGTAATTAATGAGTGGGGAAGAGGTGGCTTTGTGTTGGTTTCAGTTTTTTGAGTTAGAGGGTACTTTTTGTCTGTTCTGAACATCAGTTCTGTGACATTCAGAATGTTTACATTAAAAGGTGGTGTAGTTGGTTACTAGTCTGCTGTAGAGGGTTAACATACTGTTTTAGAGCACTGCTAATGCAAGATAAACATCCTTCTGTCTTATTTGCAGTATTAATAGCATTGGGAAGTAGTCGCTGAGTGACTGCAGATTAACATTTATGAAAACATGTTCAAGTCACCGTGACAACTGCTGCTCTTAAGCTTTGACGGAGATAAAGTTTGCATCAGCTGGTGGCAAAACTCTATAGACATTTCCTCTTGATCGAGGCAGCTGATTTGAAGGCAGTGTGGGAGGAAATTTGTGCAGTTACTGTCCATCTGGTTTGTAGACAAAATAAGTCTTTCAGAAGCTTCTTAGGTTGGTGTACTGCTAACATAGTATTTACATTTCTACTAAAAAAAATAAAATCCACAGCCAACAACTATAGCATTAAGATCCTGATACTATTTAATACTGGTTAGACAGTTACATTTTAAAGTACTTCTTTGGAAAAAGACAAAGGAGGGTCTCAAAGACTCCATTGTCTTGAAGTTTGGGGGATGGCTTACAGTTTAGTCACAAAGTATTCTCTTTAACTGTTTTTATGAAATGGAAAGCAAACTATTCAACAAACGATTTCAACATCTGAGTCTTCTTCCAAAATCAAAACTCCTTAGATTCACCAAGAATTCAGGAGGAATGCAAGGTTTCTTTCGCCGTTTTGATCAGTTTTTGTTTCTGTTAGCCTGTATGTATTGCATACTTCATGTAATATAGCAATGCTTTACCAAAAGGTGTCAAACTGAAAAAACGGCAAGCTGATTGTCAGACAGGTAACTCTGCTAGAAGTAATGGACAGTGAGACAGGCTCTGTTACAGTGGAAGTCTTTAAACCTAGAGCTGAAAAGGAGCTTTGTGTCAGCTAACATTATGCTTGTACTTATATGTGAAGATTGTTTGAGAAACTTGTAACTATGTTACTTGCAGATAGAAGTTGTATTTAGTTGTTCTCTCCATTATTGGAATATATTTTTTTAACTGGAGAGATTACCTTGGCTAGTGTGGCTTTACAAACAGAATATACCTCCAAATGCAACATCTGCACTTGAAGCTATGCCTGAAAGCAGTGTTTTGTAATCCAGTTTAAGTAATTAATAGTTTTTTTCAGGAGGATCCTTAATTGTGATTGACTTTTAAGACAGATAGAAATTGGGTTGAAATACGGGTTGTTTCTTCATTCAAATAATGAGTAAACCATAAATATGCTTGCAGGTGAAAAGAAGCTCACCCTGTCTAGAAGTGTTAAGTGTTTAAAGATAAAGCTTTAGTTTATGATAACATACTGCATGCATTTAACATCTGAATTGACAAATCACATTTGAACCGTTTAGTTTTGTATATATTTAGAGCTGTGTTTTTGTCCTGCAGGGCTACCGGCTACAAGACTTGGTACCTTCTTGGAGAACAGAGTCAATGATTTCCTAAGACGACAGAATCACCCTGAGGCAGGAGAGGTTACAGTTAGGGTGGTACATGCATCTGACAAAACTGTTGAAGTAAAACCAGGAATGAAAGCAAGGTATGTTCTTCCCATTTTTAATTTTGCTTTCTTTTGGGGGAGGTGGAAGCTATTTGAATTTACTTACATGCTATTGTTTTGAAAAAAATATAGACTGTTGTATTCAAAACGTTAAAATTGATCAGTCCTTGACAAACAGGTGTCACAGCAGCGTATTCATTAATTATGATGAGCATCATTTTTTTCATAGTAAAAAGTGAATGGCTTGCATTTTGAGTAGTCTAAGCATTTAACTTAAAATTGCACTAAAATGACAGTTACAGTAGCCCTCATCATTGTTGCGTTTACCTAATGACCTGTATTCTCTGATATGTGAATGTACTTGACATTCCTCTTTACTCTCTATAAACTGCAGGTTTGTAGACAGTGGAGAGATGGCTGAGTCTTTCCCTTATCGAACAAAAGCACTGTTTGCCTTCGAGGAGATTGATGGTGTAGACTTGTGCTTCTTCGGGATGCACGTACAGGAGTACGGCTCAGATTGTCCTCCACCCAATCAAAGGTGAGGAGTTGTGTGAAAGTTTATCTTATTTTGGCACTGTCTTGGTTGGGTGAACCTTCTGAAGTTCTGTATAAAGCTTTGGTGTTGCATATGTGAAGACTTTTTGTGCTGTTAGCTTCTAGAAGCAAAACAGCTTCTGTCGTCTCTTACCGAGGACGTTCACTGGCAGACAGTGTTGCCTTAAGGATCGGTTGTCAGTATTCTCAAGGAAGGGATTGCGTAGTTTTAGAGAGATGAGGTTAGGAGGTTGAGTTTATAGAGGTAAATGAGGGTCAAAGGCTTTGAAGATTGTTATTGTATTGGATGCTTCAAATGTATAAAATAACGTGAATAAACTTGTACAACTGCATTTGAATCCTGTGTTTAGTTTTGTGCCCCTCACTACAAGAAGGACATCAAGATGCGGGAGCATGTCCAGAGAGGGACAACAAAACTGGTGAAGGGTTTAGAGCACAAGCCTTATGAGAAGTGGCTGAAGCAGCCAGAGTTGTTTAGCCTGGAGAAAAGGAAACTAAGGGGAGACCTTATTGCTCTCTACAGCTGCCTGAAAGGAGGTTGTAGCACGGTGGGGGTTGGTCTCTTCTCCGTGGCGGCTACTGATAGGACAAGGGATCTGCCTCAAGATGCATCAAGGGGAGATTTACATTCGCTATTAGGAGGAATTTTTTCAGTGACAAGGTTGTCAAGTGTCGGAACAGGCTGCCCAGGGAGGTCGTTGATTCGCCATCCCTGGAGGTGTTTAGATGTAGATGGGGACATGGTCTAGTGGCAGACGTAGCAGGACAGGATTGTTGGTTGGACTCGATGATCCTAACGGTCTTTTCCAACTGAAATTTTTCTGTGATTCTGTGAAATCTCTGCTTCTCATAATTTTGTGTGCTTTTTTTCTTTAGACGAGTGTACATATCTTACCTTGACAGCGTTCATTTCTTCCGACCTAAATGCTTGAGGACTGCTGTCTATCACGAAATACTAATTGGATATCTAGAATACGTCAAGAAACTAGGGTAAGTCTTTCCCAATGTTTTCTTCTTTGAAGCATTTGTGCTAGGTAGTTCTTAGTACAAATGAAATTACTGCATCCAATTGTGTGGAATATGGTACCTGTATATCAACCAGTGATAGAATAAATTGGCAACAACTGTACTTAGCTCAGAAGGAGAAAAGGCAAAAAAGGACTGGAGGCTATTCAGGAGAGGCTTATGCTTCAGCTGTTTTAGGTTTCTAAACCTATATAGAATTTCCTTAAGTCTAAGTAGAAGAAGGGAGCTTTTTTATCTGGACATTAAAATTTTGCTGGCGTTGTTCGTAGTGCTGTCTGTGTAATGCAGCTGCTTTAATCCAGTCATTCCTTTGGGCTGGCAAGCAAGTTCTTACCTGTGTTTATGAGGAGAAAGGTAAGAGTGTTCTATTTGTCCTGATTAACAGATGTTTAAGGCCAGTAAGAAATCTTGTGAAACAAGTAGTTGAAGTTGTGAGAAACTGAGAAGTTAGAAAAGAAGGGAGAGAGTGTTCTACGGTCAGCACAAAAGAGAACACAGAACAACTGAAGACATGAGAAAGGTGGATATTAAAAGGCCATGATTACTGAAGTAGAAAAGGAAGTGAAGTAAATGTCAATCTATTGTCAAAAATACCTGGTGTGGCTTGGCACACCATGAAGAAGTTGAGGGACAATGTTTAGGGTAGTTGCATGAGAAAAATTAGGGGAGTTAGACTGGAGGTAGGTGGTGCTGTCTTCAGTCGCTCATTGAGATGTGCCTGACTACTTTAAAGATATCTGGTAGGCTTCTTACACTACTTTTTTTTAATTAAAAAAGCAGATTTTTCTGACTTGTGAATCTGCAGAATTGCTATGTAGAGCTCAGGCTTGGTTTTACTTACTGCTCTTTTCTGTGCTAATGGGTAACACCAGGTTCTCATTTTGGGAAAACAACATTGGTCACGCAATATCATCTCTCCCTTCTCAGGCAGAAGGAATGACAACTGTCTCAGTTTCCAGGGTTTGGGTAGGGTTCTGCAGAGCCGTTTCTCAATACGGCAAGGGTGATTAATTCTCAAACTTGAGATCTGATTATTCCTTTTATTGGAGTTGTTTTCAAAAACTAATAGAAAAGAACTGAGGGTGGAGAAGCGATTTTTGTAGTATTATATTCCCTGCAGCTGCTACTGTTTGGATATCATCTGTCTTCGTAGTACTCACATTGTACACACAATAGTATAGGTTGACATTTTATTCCTAGATATAATTGTGAGACCTTTTAAAACTGATAATCAAAAGTTAAAAAACAGAGGATTTACAGTAGAAAAGTGAATTGTGTGTTCAATAAAAATCTGTTTTTAAAATGTTGCCTTTTACTACTGAAATACCTATCCTCCATCTTCCTAGTTTTTGTTAACTGGGAGGTATCAGATTTTTTTACTAGACTGGAAAAAAACATGCACGCTTTATATAAACTACTCTGCATTAAGCATGACTTTTAAAAAAATCAGTGAAAAGATGGTAATGCTATCACATGAATTAAGCCAGAATGTTCACTAGAATTAAAATTTTGGAGACCTGTAATTCTTGTCCATCTGGTAACACCAGCCAACTTTGTCATGGCTCCATCTCGTGGTAGAGAGGAGAGCAAACTCTAGTATTGATTGTCAGAGCTCACATATACTTTTTTTGTCTAATAATGCTAGGTATACTACTGGACATATCTGGGCATGCCCACCTAGTGAAGGAGATGACTACATCTTCCATTGCCATCCTCCTGACCAAAAGATACCCAAACCCAAACGACTGCAAGAATGGTACAAAAAGATGCTGGACAAATCGGTGTCAGAGCGCATTGTCCATGATTACAAGGTTTGTTAAGTGTATGTTTGTACTGGGGGGGGGGGGGGGGGGGGCAGTGGAGGGTTTGACCAGTATTGTCTTGGTATCTTCCTTACCTTCTGCATTGTGCTTGCTTCTTGGAGTTCACTGTATTAGTTCTAAGTGAATTGAGCACTAAATGTTGATAGACTTAAAATAGATCCTCTTCAAAGCTTATGGCTTCTGAAATCATTGCAACAAACTAAATTCTTGAGAAATACTGTGGAAGAGAGCAAATCTCATTTCATTAATACAGAGAAAATATATGGAGTCTTTAATCTTCCTAAAATTGCAGGATTAGGCTTGCTGACACAGAAGTATGTAGAATCTTTGGAATTATCAGGACTTCAGCTAGTGTCAACAATATAGTGATTATATTGTCCCATTTGGTAGGTATGCATATTGAATCCTAGAACGTGGTCATGACTTCTGTTTCTTCAGAGTGGGAATATTTGAAATATACTTAATAAACGGTTACTAATGCAGTTTTAAATCTGTGTGTAGAATGCGCTGTCATAAAATGAACTGAAATATTAAGCTTTCGTTTGATCTGCTGATGATCATTTCTTGAAAAGGTTGCCTTTACTTTTATGGCTTGTAATATTGGTAACCTCTTTTTCAGGATATATTTAAGCAGGCAACAGAAGATCGTCTAACAAGTGCAAAAGAACTGCCTTATTTTGAAGGAGATTTCTGGCCTAACGTTCTAGAGGAGAGCATTAAGGAGCTAGAGCAAGAGGAAGAAGAACGGAAGAGAGAAGAAAACACTAGTAATGAAAGCACGGATGTAAGAATGCTTCCACTATTTCGTGATCTAATGTACAAGGATAATTAAAACAAGGAGGGTGGGCAGGCACTTCGGTTAACTGGCTTTTTCACCTTTCTAGCTTCTCTCTAATCTGAACCCCAATTTTATAGATTAGAGCTGTTAAAATACCACTAAGCTACATTGCTAATTAGAATTTTATATATATTTATATATATAATCATTTATATGAAAGTCAGTTAGATTGAAACAGCTGATGGTTGAATATTTTGCTGCTGAAAGCTATTTATTATCAATTTTCATGCTGCAACCTCAGCCTGACTTTGAAGTTTTTTCGTTAAGCTTTAGGGTAGTGGCTAACTCTCTTCTTTTCAGCTTAGATGTTGTAATACCAATCTCCGCAGAGCATTCTGATAAAACAGAGCGCTGTGGTTTAGTGGTATACTAAGCATAGGATTTTTGGTAGAAAGCTTTAAGGCTGTGAGGATCTGAAGCATAAAATATTGCTGAATTGTAGGGCTACTTAAACATTTCTTGCTGGTATCTTCTACAATTTTTTTTTGAGAACAAACTGTCCTCTCACATTACACAAAACTAAATAGGTATGCCTCTTAATTCAACAATAAATTTGAAAATGAACAGATATGCAGAATTTATGCATCTGCCCATCCTTGGACATTCTGAGCTTTTATGGAAGAGGTAATGAATCTGGAGTAAAGTTAGTAGTTTTGCTTACACAGTAGTAGTAAACTGTTTAAACACTGCTGCTTCGTCACCTTATTAAATATTAGATTTTTGTTTGGGTTTAGAAGTAATCATCTTCCTGAAAGACCTTTGGATCAAACAAGTTAGGTTTAACATTACAACTAGAATTTGTAGTTCTCCTGTGCCACTCTTTGCAATACCTTCCTTCAAGGACTTTGAGTAAACTTAAGTTCAAGAGTAACCTAATAATTGGGCAGCTTGATATCAAATTTGCATTAACTAACATCTTAGTTATGAAGGTATTATTTAAAGGTTTGTTTTTCACTTGGTGTAGTTCCTTTCTTTCTAATACACCAGAAACCAGCTGTGAGAAATCTGACCTAGCTCTGTGTGTGAGGTGCTGGTCAGCACTTAGTTGATCTGTCACAGCAATTTGGCCCCCAAAATCCTGCAGTGGGGTAAGCCTGTAGCATGTTACTATTAGTCTTTATTATTAAAAATAATTTCAACTCTTTATTGACACCGTGGCTCTCTTCTTGAAAATGTGGCAATAATAAACTGTACTCTCCAATGAAGTGATAGTCATTCATGTTCGCTGGAAATTTCCATTGTGACAAAGTTGTTATAAGCTTAGGAAAAATGCTTATTTGGATAAGAATTGCTTTGATCCTTGGTCATCATATGCTGTAGTGTTTTGAGGGGCCCTCTGAGAAGAACAGAGAGGAATAAACTGTTCATTGCTAATTGATTACAATTGAAATTAAGCTGACCCGTTTGGTCCAGCTGTTGCGGGATACGACAGGAGGAAGGTGCATACTAGAAATGGCACTTCTGATGCCTTTTGGAATCAGGAGTACAGCTTCATATCAAAATCAGTTTAATGCAGTCTGTCAAAGAACTGTAACAAACTAAATCTAGATGGATTAAGTTTTTCTTACCTCTGTGTAAGAAAGATACCAGTTGTAATTTTCAATTATTTTTAGTTTTGAATTGCATTGAGAATCCATCTGCTGAAACCCCCTTGTGATTATCCAAGAGGTGCTTCAGTGTTCAACTATTGCAGACAAACAGGTTTCGGTAAATAACATTTTCATTGCACCTCCTGAGCATTTATGCTTTTAATATTTTTAGGACTGTGTGTTGCTGATCTTGATATCTCCTGGAGTGATTCTAACAGAATTAATTTAATGTTTCAGGGGGACACCCCGGTAAGTGTTTTTAGAGTAAATTATCGTGAAGTATGTTTTGTCCTGCAGTTATAGAAGATGTGGAAGTAATAAAATGTTGAAGTGGTGTGACTTAGATATCTGACATAAAATGCCTTTAAAATTAATAGGTGAGCAAGGGAGACAGCAAAAATGCCAAAAAGAAGAACAATAAGAAGACAAGTAAGAACAAGAGCAGCCTGAGTCGTGGCAATAAGAAAAAGCCTGGCATGCCCAACGTGTCCAATGACCTCTCCCAGAAACTCTATGCCACTATGGAGAAGCACAAGGAGGTAAGTGTTGATAGAATGAGAAATATGTATTTTACTTTAGTAGAGGGGTGTGCAAAGCTTTGATACTTCAGAGTCCTGCCCTGTAAATTACACAGGTTTGGCTGGAGAATTAAATGACACACCAGACAAATACCAGTGAGTCTGGCCATTCTTTGCTATGAGGGCAGTGGGGATAAATACAACTGTGCTTGTACAGAACTTCCTAACAGTCTAGATTGTCTACTGTTACTGTGAGTCCAGTGCTCCTTGCCTCATGCTTTTGAAGAAGGTGAATCTACAGGGCACCAAAAGGTTTGAAGTTTCCCAGTCCTTACAAGCATGTCATTCAAGTGCTAGTTGGTCCTGGAATTGTCCAGTCTGTGTAATGAATTTTGGTGACCAAAACATCTTGGTAAGAGCTGGCATATTAAGTCGTCTTACTTTTCAGGTCTTCTTTGTCATCCGCCTCATTGCTGGCCCTGCAGCCAACTCTCTGCCCCCCATCGTTGAGCCTGACCCACTCATTCCGTGTGACCTGATGGATGGGCGTGATGCTTTCCTAACCCTTGCTAGAGACAAGCACCTGGAGTTCTCCTCACTACGAAGGGCTCAGTGGTCAACCATGTGCATGCTGGTGGAACTGCATACCCAGAGCCAAGACCGCTTTGTTTACACCTGCAACGAGTGCAAGCATCATGTAGAGACCAGATGGCACTGCACTGTTTGTGAGGTACGCTTGGTGGAGTTTTACCAACTCCTGTCCCCCATCTGCCCAGAGGGCTGTTTACCCAAACTAATTTCTCTGTATTAACTGATGGAAAAATATCTGTACAGTTCATCATCTGTACAGTTCACCCTCTGGCAGTTCAGGAAGAAAGGAGAGGAAATGTTCTCCATAACAAGTGATTCTACTAGTCTGCTACTTGGTGTGATTTATGTATTCTGCTTTGAAGCTGTGCAGAACTTAACTGGAGTTGTATTTCTTAAAGTTCATTTAAGGTGCTGCTGCTTAAGTAATTGGGGAGTGCAGCAATTTCTTGAGTTGTAATGGTAGGATCAGTTGTTTTTTCTGAAGAGCAATACTTGCTGTCTTCTTCCAGAGTCAGGAGTGTTGTGCTGCAGTATTTCTGTAAGTAGGGCTCTCCATTGGTTTACTGGATAGAGGTTTTGCCATGCTGGAAGTGAGATTCCTGTACTTGGACAACATTATGCTACCCTGTTGTCTTCCTGTAGAAGGCTGCAAACAGCATTTTTGTCTTCAAAAGTGTTTGAAATAGCGAAGTGTTTGAAGATTGAGTGCAGTGGCCTGGGTCAATGTAGTGCCTTCCAGAAGGTGGACTAACCTTGAATTTGGCTTGTAACTTAGTTTTTCAGTCTGCTGGAAGTAAATGACTGTCTCTGATTCAGTTCTGAAAAGCTCAGATTAAAATTGATGCTCCCATTTCCTTATTTATAGTAGAAAATAATTCTAAATTTCATTTGGATTAATGAATCCTGAGATCTTGGATCTTTTTCTTAAAGATCAGTTATTGAGCCCACACTCATGTACTGTTGTTTTCACAGAATTAAAATGCTCTTCTATTTTTCTGTCAACACACTCTGCTGTTTAACTCGCTTGAAAATGCAGCTTTTGTTCTCTTTTCTTCTTTGAAAATTGGTACCTCTCCTGCCACTCTTGCCCTCTTCTGTTGAAGCAGCAGCAGATGGGCAGTTGTTTGTTCCCTGTGTGTTTTTCTTCTCCTTTCCCATCAGGGAAGAAAGGGAATTTTCTGGCCCAGCTGAATAATGTGACTTATTAGCTCAGAGCAAACTTGGTTTTCAAGATAGATATACAGATTTATATATATGTATGTATAGATTTCAGGCACCTGTACACCCGCTCACTTTCCCTGGCTATAATTTGGATTTATTCCTTCTCCAGTACCTCAACATGGAATGAAAGATTGATATTTTATTTTTTTCCCCTAGAGCAACAATTTGCGTGGAACAGGCTGGGAGCAATTTGTTGAGGTGGCATGACATCGCTTGTATGGAATTTCAGGAACACTGATAACTTTTCCTTTCTTGTCTTTCCAGGACTATGACCTGTGCATCACCTGCTACAACACTAAAAACCATGACCACAAGATGGAAAAATTAGGCCTTGGTCTAGATGATGAGAGCAACAACCAGCAGACTGCAACCACCCAGAGCCCTGGTGATTCCCGCCGTCTGAGCATCCAGCGCTGTATCCAGTCTCTGGTCCATGCTTGCCAGTGTCGTAATGCCAACTGCTCGCTGCCGTCCTGTCAGAAGATGAAACGGGTTGTCCAGCACACCAAAGGCTGCAAACGCAAAACCAACGGAGGGTGCCCCATCTGCAAGCAACTCATTGCTCTCTGCTGCTACCATGCAAAGCACTGCCAGGAGAACAAGTGCCCAGTGCCCTTCTGCCTCAACATTAAACACAAGCTCCGTCAACAACAGCTTCAGCACCGTCTGCAACAGGCACAGATGCTCCGAAGGAGGATGGCGAGCATGCAGCGCACCGGCGTGGTAGGCCAGCAGCAAGGATTACCCTCGCCAACACCTGCCACCCCAACAACCCCAACGGGCCAGCAGCCCCCAACACCGCAAACCCCACAACCCCAGCCTCCGCCCCAGCCTGCCTCGCAGCCTCAGCCGGTGCCTCCTAACAGCATGCCACCCTACACCATGTCGAGAACTCAGCCCCCCAGTGCTGTGTCCCAGGGCAAGGCGGGTGGCCAGGTGACTCCCCCAACTCCACCCCAGCCACCTCAACCGCCGGTTCAGGGTCCTCCTCCGGCAGCAGTGGAAATGGCCATGCAGATCCAGCGGGCAGCAGAGACCCAGCGTCAGATGGCACAGGTTCAGATCTTCCAAAGGCCGATTCAGCACCAGATGCCCCAGATGCCACCTATGGGAATGAACCCTCCACAGATAGGCAGAGGTCCTGGTGGTCATATTGATCAAGGCATGGGGCCAGCGGGAATGCAGCAGCAGCCACCGTGGGTGCAGGGGGGCTTACCCCAAGCTCAGCTGCAGCCAGGTATGCAGAGGCCATCAATGATGTCAGTAGCCCAGCCAGGTCAGCCGATGAATATGGCACCTCAGCCAGGGATGGCTCAGGTACCTGGTGCCACTCAGCCCAAACAACCACCTCTGCCCCAGGCGGCCTTACAAAACTTACTGCGGACTCTCAGGTCTCCCAGCTCACCCATGCAGCAGCAGCAGGTGCTTAACATCCTCCACTCCAACCCTCAGCTGCTGGCTGCTTTCATCAAGCAGCGGGCGGCCAAGTATGTGGGATCCCAGAACCCGCAGGGGATGACGGGTCAGCCTGGTATCCCACAGGCTCAACCGGGGCTGCAGCCGCAGCAGGCCATGCAAGGGCAGCAGGGAGGGGTGCACCCCAACCCGACCATGCAGAACATGAACCCCATGCAAGCGGGAGTGCAGAGGCCCAGCATGCCGCAGCAGCAGCCGCAGCAGCAGCCGCAGCAGGCCATGGCTGGGATGAATCCTCAGGCACAGCAGATGAATATGAATCACTCGGGGATGGCTCCGCAGTTCCGAGACCTCCTGATGAGGCGGCACCAGATGATGGAGCAGCAGCGCCACCAGCAGCAGCAGCAGGGAGCAGGACCGGCACTGGGGCCGGGAATGGCCAACCACAACCAGTTTCAGCAGCCCCAGGGTGTCGGGTATCCTCAACAGCAGCAGCAGCAACAGCAGCAGCAGCAGCGAATGCAGCATCACATGCAGCAGATGCAGCAAGGAAATATGGGACAGATAAGCCAGCTTCCACAGGCGATGAGTGCAGAGACAGGAGCCAGTTTGCAGCAGGCTTTCCAGCAGAGGCTGCTTCAGCAGCAGATGGGGTCCCCAGCTCAGCCCAATCCGATGAGCCCCCAACAGCACATGCTCCCCAATCAGGCCCAGTCCCCGCACCTACAGGGCCAGCAGCTCCCTTCATCGCTCACCAATCAAGTGCGTTCTCCGCAGCCTGTACCCTCACCGCGGCCCCAGTCTCAGCCCCCCCATTCCAGCCCATCCCCTCGGATGCAACCTCAGCCTTCTCCACACCACGTCTCCCCGCAGACCAGCTCCCCCCATCCAGGACTGGTAGCGGCCCAGGCTAATCCCATGGATCAGGGGCACTTTGCCAGCCCGGACCAGAGTGCAATGCTTTCCCAGCTTGCTGGCAATCCTGGCATGGCAGGCCTCCATGGTACAAGCGCCACGGAACTAGGGCTCAGCTCTGAGAACTCAGACTTGAATTCAAACCTTTCACAGAGTACACTAGACATACACTAGACATATTGTAGCATTTTGGGAGCAAAAAAAAAAAAGAAAATAAAAGAAAAAACTTATTTTCTCAAGACTTTTTGTACTGAAGACAAATTTTTTTGAATCTTTCTTAGCTAAAACAACATTTTTCCCTGGAACACATCTGAACTCTGCAGCAGTAGTTTGTGGTTTTAAAAAGCAAACCAACAATGAACCTGAGGGACAGTAGAGTACAAAGAATATATTTTTGTTATGGCTGGAATCATGACCAGTCCTTTTTCTTGGGTTTGTTTTTTCTTTTCTCCTCGTGTGCGTTGGGGAGGTCGGGGGAAGAGGGTGGCCTTGTGGCTGTTCACCAAAGGTTGCCCTGCTCATGCCTCCAATAGGTTTTATTTTTTTTTAAATTAATGAAAATATGTAATATTGATAGTTATTATTTACTGAGGCAGATGGTAAACATTCTCCCTATGCTGGTTTTTCTTCATGTCACTGCGAAATAAAACCACCAACAAAAAAACCAAAACCACCGCAGGAGAACCTTTTCCTAAAACTGGAGGACAAAAGGGTTTAATGTTGCTTTAAAAAAATACATTACATATATAAATATATATATAAAAATAAATACCGATCTTTTCCTCCTTTGGTTGGAAAGACATTGATTTCTTCAAAAAATGTAAAAATATTAAATAACTCGGTCCCCTCCCGAAGTCTACTTTTGTCCTCCAAGAATTTTCTATACAAGAGTGAGCTTAAAAAATAAGAAAATCTTCAAGTATTAAAATAATTTGTACATGTAGAGAGAAGACATCATTTTTTGCAAATACACAGGGGCAGCTGCCAAATGGATGTAGTATATATTGTGGTTTCTGTTTTCTTGAAAGAATTTTTTCGTTATTTTTACATCTAACAAAGAAAAAAAACATAAAAAAGAGGGTAAGAAACAATTCCCACCGGGATTATTTTAACCTGAGAAAAAAATGTCCCTGGGGTTTCTTCTTTATGCTTGCTTTCTCTCTCTCCCGTGCCCCTTTCCCCGCCCTCTTCCACTTTCTGTAAAACTTGAAAATAGAAAGCAAAAAAAACCCTCAAATGTTGTAAATCATGCAATTAAAAGTTGATTACTTATAAATATGAACTTTCGATCACTGTATAGACTGTTAAAAATTGATTTCTTATTACCTATTGTTAAATAAACTGTGTGAGACAGACAGCCTGTTTTTAATGTTTCCCTTCTCTCCCACACGTGGTGCTTGTTCTTCAGCCGGTGGGGGTAGCAGAATATGTGCTATGTGACTCAAATGTTCGCTGTTTCAGACGTCAGAGAGCTTTTTAATGTATATGACTGTTTTAAAATGAAAATCTCTAATAAGGGACATGTGGAGTAATAAGTCTTCTAAAATAGATGCTTTTGGTACAACTCTGCATTTGCATTTGTTCCCAGCATGTGTCTTACCAAAGAAACAAGGTCCCACCTCGACAGTTGTGCCACTCGGCTGTTGTTCCCCACCCCATGCTATTCAAGCAGGCAATGAGCAGCTGACCCTCAAAAGGACCTATTTTGCATTCTGAAATGAGAACTATTGTTTGGATATGTGATATTAAAAGATCCTATTTCACTTGGAATATATCGTATACCTTTTGGCATCCAACTGTGAGCATGAGGTAAGCTTAGTGCGGGTGTCCCATAAACACGGCACTGAGGTGGCACATGGGTGCCCTATCACCTCATGTTGGATCTGAGGATCTGCCAGATGCAGGGTGTGTGGTCGGGTACTGTGGATTATATATTTTGGGGTTTTCCTGAACAGAAATGCTTCAGCTGTGGAGCATGTATGTATGAAACCCAGTTGTGCACTGCCTGTAGTTGTGTGCATGGGGAGTGAATCATAGAATTGTAGAATCACTTGATTGACTTTTGAGATCATCAAGTCCAACTGTACCTATCCACTACTAAACCACATCCCTGTGCTCTTGATCTACCCATGTTTTAAACACCTCCAGGGATGGTAACTCCACCACCTCCCTGGGCAGCTGTGCCAGTGCCTGACAGTCCTTTCAGTGAAGAAAATTTTCCTGATGTCTAATCTGGACTCTCTGGTGCAGCTTGGGGACATTTCCTCTCATCCTGTTGCCTGGGAGAAAATCACGTAATCCCATCATGTAAGAAATGTGTGTTCTGTCCTGGCTGGGTACTGTGTGTGCGGCTGGTCCATTGAGGACTTCCCCAAATACAGTCTTATTCCATGCGTGTATATACAGTGCTGGCTGCAGAGGGAATAACTCATCTGGGCATTACATACCTGGGACACCTGGATGTGACCAGGGCACCACATCTGCTTAACAACCAGGTGTGTGGTGAGCGTAGCCACAAATCCCATAAAGAAGAAAACATGAGCAAACTGCACTCAGAAGACTTGGTGGAAGATGATAGAAGGGGAACCTGGACGGATGGGAGCCTCTGCCATGTGCCAAACAAAAATAATGGTGTGTTTCAACATACACAGATGTTAAAGGCTGTTGAAAAATGGGAGTAAAATGCTTGATAATTGGATATGAACACAAGTAGGACAACGAATCTTGTATTAATAAAAAGAGGTTTGGTAGCAAGTTGTCAGCAAGAAGGTGAGAAGTTTCTGGAGGCTTAAGGAAAGAGCTCTCTGCTTTGGTGTTCTCCCTTGGATAATTCTGGTCTTCTCCGGGAATGATTGCTATTGACCTGCTCTAAAGGAGAGCACAAAATAAGCACCTGTTGAATGACAAGGGCAGCAGCCTGGGCTGGTCTAGATTTGTGTTCTTCATTGAAAACTCTCCTCTTCGTCCTACCCACCCAAGCAAAGCCCATTTTTTCTTTCAGTCTTGGGGGGCTTCTCAGAATAGAGTACAAATAGCATTTCTTCCTGACTGCATACTGGCAGATGAAGCATAAAGTATGCCCAGCTTTCAGACTTGGGTGCTTTTCATGCATCCCAGCTTAGCAAACAGCTTTCAGTGGTGCCTCTAGATTAGCATGCAAAATGTGTTTTGAGTTTGTCCTGGCCTGCACAGGAGCCTCTGATCCACTCTGAGGGGGGAGAACCCTCAGGACCTTGCAGAGCAGCTTTGATTCTGAGTGTTACAGAGCTTCCAACTTCGTGTTGCCAACACAGCGACTTGCCTAGAAGATGCCACGGGGCATTTTCGGTGATGGCACAGCTGCTGTGTCCCTCTTTGAAGATGCTGTCTCTGAGCCAAGTTCAAACATTTTATTGGGGTGGGATGGATGGTAAATGGTCCTGATATTCCATGGGGCTTCTTTCTCTAATTTTACTGGAGAACTAGAATCTACCAGCTGGGAAAATACTACAGCTGTCTGGGGAAGTGGTAGGACTTCAGGATGGAAACAAAATTAGGATGTCATCACTGCTGTGTGCTCTTGCCCATCAGTTGCATCCAAGTTAAGAGTAGGTTATTTCACTTCTCACCTCTGTTAGGCTCTTGGACCAACAAAAAGAACTCACACCCAAAGTTTTAGCAATCCAAAGATTTGTTGTCCAATTATAATGATGCTATAGTCAAATAATATGCAGTTTAGTGATGTAAACTGCGTCTTCCAATGCCCCTTGGAGTCCTAGGGTCAATGACTGAAGTTGCAGGTGGGGAGGGCTTGCAGCAAGTTAGGGAGTTGCATGTTGTTTGTGGTTTGTCCCTCAGTCTTGGCATCATCTGTTTGTAAATACTGCCCTACACCTTGTTCTTTCCTGGTTCGTTGTTCCACACAGTACAAATTTATCATTATGTAGTGTTTTACCTATGTTGCATACTTGTTCTTTGTTACCACTAAAGCTGGTTTTACCCAGCTTCCGGTTACTCTGATGACTTGGCCACTGGTGAACTGCTTGTAGCCCTGGGCCTGCAGTGTCATCCTATGCCTGTATGCATCAGGCCTGCTTTTGTTTTATCAAATTCCAGGACCATAGATACCCTATTCTACACAGAGACACTTGTTATTACAGAATCACAGAATGATTAAGGTTGGCAGCCACCTCTGGAGATCATCTAGTCCACTACCCTGCTCAAAGCAGGGTCACCTAAAGCAGGTTGCACACAGTTGTGTCCAGACAAACATCTCCAGGATGGAGGTGCCACAGCCTATCTATATACAATATGGACATTGACAATACTGCAGGGGAGACCTGGAGCATATCAAGCATCACTTGATGCCTCTAGATGCAATGGGCATAAGTATATGTGCTGAGGGATCTTCTGCTGGTGAGGGGAGAATACTTGAGGGGGAACAGATGCAGCCTGCAGGTCAGCAATTGATTGCTGTCAACAGAGATTCAGCTTTTATGACCATGGGTCCACAGAGCTACGTTATATGGGCTCCTCCCTGGTACCTGTTGTTTGTTAGTTATTGTACAGCAATGCCTAAGTAGTAGGTGTCACACCAACTGATTGTACAAAACCTAAACCAATGCTGGTAACAGTCATCCGTTCATTGGGCAATCGTTGTAGCAGCAAAACAAGCTACAACACAGCTCCTGGCAGGCCAAGACAAGTCTAGGCAAAGCCTGACCGGGCACAAGTTAGTCACATAGCACAGGGCTTGCAGCCTCTCACAAGTGGTGGTAGCACCATGACAAGGCTCAGGTACACAACGTGACAGTAACAGCCGTTCTAGCTTGTGCTTCCTTTTCCAGTGCTTGACCCAGTGTTTGCTAGACATTTAGCTCCTCTGCAAGAAACTCCGCCTCCTGTTTCCACAATGGTCTTTTTACACACATCATGCCCGTGACTGTGCTGCTCCCCATTCCAACCAAATTCAAGGACTCTGGCCCAGCTTCTTTGGACACTCTGGAGCAGGTCTCCTATATTGAAAGACAGCATTGCCCAGAAGCATCTGCTCCTAATGTCTCGTTCTTCCTAAGTGTGTGCAGAGGTCTCCTACCCTTAAAAGGAGCTTTTCTTTGAAGAACAGCCATACCTCGCCCTGGCTGGGGAATGTTTGTTTTTACAGACCCTCTTAGCAGCTGCCTTGATACAACATAACCCTTGGATAACTGTGAGTTTGCAAATGAGCCATTTCCTCCCTCAGTTTGTCAAAACAGATGGAGTGCTACAGATCCTGGCCTGAGACAGAGAAAAGCCCAGCCCTGGAACCACAAGTACACAACTTGTGGGCTCCATCTGCAGTGGTTTCAGCAGCACCTATGCTTGCATCATGGTTGAAAAGTCACTAAGCAGCTCCATCAGCCTTGACAAGCATGTTGTGTGCGTTGGCATTTGCCTGTCTGACTTCAATTCGGAACTTCATTTAGAAAAACAGGGGGGTTAATCATACAATCATACAATCATAGAATCATGAAATGGTTTGGGTTGGAAGGGACCTTAAAGCTCATCCAGTTCCAAGCCCCTGCAATGGGCAGGGACACCTCCCACCACACCAGGCTGCTCAAGGTCCCATCCAACCTGGCCTTGAACACTTCCAGGGAGGGGGCATCCACAGCTTCCCTGGGCAACCTGTGCCAGGGCCTCACCACCCTCAGCATGAAGAATTTCTTCCTAATGTCTAAGCTAACTCTTTCCATTTAAAGCCATTCCCCCTCATCCTATCACTCCTTGTCCATGTAAAAAGTCCCTCCCCAGCTTTCCTGTAGCCTTTTCTTCTGCTGTCATTGCCTTCCAGTTCTTGCTATTTTCCCAGGGACTGCAGGGGCATGGGGAGAAGAAAACCACTCACTGACAGAGCTTGTGGTTGCATTCCACACAGCTCTGAGATCCCAAGATGTGCCACAGCCTGCCACCACCCCACAATCCTGGGCAAAGCAACAATCTGAGATGTGCCAGCTTCACCAGGGCTTCAAAGATGGCAATGGGAGTTGGTGACAAATGTAATTCCTCCACCCGACCTAAATCAATGACACTCCCTACAACAGGGAGCGTACAGCAGAGCCATTGCTGATTGCCCATCGGCTGCCCACAACACCAGTTACAGAACAGGTTTCCCTTTCAAACATCCAACATGCGCAGGATCCCTGCCAGGGAGTTATGGTCAAAACCCTCTTCTAAGGGAATGAAACTTGTGCAATTGAAGCAGATCATCCAACATAAGTAGGATATGGAACTGTTGGAATAGGTCCAGAGGAGGCAATGAAGATGCTTAGAGGGCTGGAGCACCTCTGCTATGAGGACAGGCAGAGAGAATTGGGGTTGTTCAGCCTGAAGAAGAGAAGGCTCTGGGGGACACCTGCCTGGTGTGGTGGGAGGTGTCCCTGCCCATGGCTGGGGGGTTGGAACTGGATGGGCCCTTCCATCCCAAACAATTCCATGATTCTGTGAACGTGGGGTTGTCGGTTTGAGTTTCATTGTTTGTTTTTTTTCCCGTTGATTTAGATTTGTTGTTTACATGACCCCCATAAGGCTCAGAGAACTGCGAGCACGCCTGGGGCGGCCCAGCCAGAACTGCATACTGCCCTCTGCCTTCCTCGGCCATCGCGCAGGGAGCGTCGGGAGGCGCCATGGCCGCTCCGCCCCCGACTACATTTCCCGTTGTGCCCCGCGGCGAGAACAATCCACGCGCTGATTGGCTCTGCTTCCCCGCCCTTCCACCAATCAACTGCGCCGCTGGGGGCGAAGGAGGGGGAAGCGCTCCCCGCGCGCGAGGCGGACTGGCGGCGTACCGGGAGCGATGGAGCGGGACCGGGGCGAGGTGAGCGGTGGCCGCTGGGCCCCGGACCGCGCCGGGGCGAGACGGCTGCTTCTGCGGGGTCACGGCGAAAGCCTGGGGGCGCCGCGCCGGGCTGGGCCGCGCCGACCACTGGGTCGGGGTGCGCGGCCCAGGCCGGGGCCCGCTGAGCCCGGAGCGAGGGGGCAGGGCCTGGGTCTGCCGTGTGCCGTGGGGGAGGGGGCGGGGCCTGAGTCACGCGGGGCTCTGAGGGGGGCTGCGGGCCCGGAGGGAGGGGTCAGGGCTCGGGCTGCCCTGTGCCCTGAGGGAGGGGGCAGAGCGTGATGGAGGGGGTGGGGCCGGGACCACCCGGTGCCTTGAGAGGGAGCGCGTCTTGAGGGAGGGGCGAAGACTGGGCAGCGCGGTCCTTGGAGGGAGGGGGCCGTACCCTGAGGAAGGGCGGGGCCTGAGCTGCTGGGTGCCCTATGGGGGGCGCGCGCTCTGAGGGCGGGGGCGGGACCTAAGGGCGGGGGCGGGGCCGGGTCCACCCGACGCCTTGAGGGTGGGGAGGCGGGTGCCCTGGGCCAAGCAGTGCCCTGAGCAGGAGGGGCGACGGGGGACGATGGGGGATGGGTGCCCTGGGGCCCGGGTAACGCTGCCCGCGGACGAGAGGGGACAAGGAGTTCTGGGCCGCCTCCCCCCGGCCCCCTGTGATTGTGGTGGTGGTCCCGATGAAGGAGGTGCTGAGTGTGAGCCACGCGGGCTGTGCCCCTGCACCCCCTCGCCGCTGTGGGAAGGCTGAGGGTGGTGCTGTCCTCGCCAGCTCTGAGAACTCCTAACGTGTTATCGAGTCTCAGGCACATTTGGTAGATGTGATACGACCCAAAGATCTTCACTTCATGTGGGCAGAAGGAAGATGCACCCCCAGATGAGGGTGGTAAAGAGATGAATGTGGAGGTTTTTGAAGGCGTTCAGGCCTTTCAGACTTCAGGAATGCTGCTTGGGGATGTGGATCTGCAGGAGGGCAACTCTGTCTTCAGAGAACAACCTGGTTACTTTGGGTCTGTTCTGTGTGAAAGTCAGGGATGATGTGTGGAGACAGCAGTGAGTGAAGTATGATCTTCATGTGTCTATAACCGTACCAAGGAGCCAGGGATGTGGAGGGCACTTAGCACTGGACACCGATGGTCTTATCACTGATCTTTTGTTGTTTCCTGTTTGGATGAGCAATTACAGAATCACAGAATGGTTGTGTTTGGAAAAGACTTTTACGGTCATTGAGTCCAGTCATGCATCTGGCCCTGCCAAGTCCACCACTAGACCATGTCTCCAAGCATAACATCTACTTGTCTTTTAAACACCACCAGGGACGGCAACTCAGCCACCTCCCTGGGCAGCCTGTGCCAATGCTTGTCAACCCTTTCAGTAAAAAAATTCCTCCTAATATCCAACCTAAATCTCTGCTGGCACATCTTGAGGCCATTTCCCCTTGTTATGTCAGTAGCTACCAGGGAGAAGAGACCAACCTCCACCTCGCTACAACCTCATTTAGGTAGTTGTAGGGAGCAATGTCTCCCCTCAGTCTCCTTTTCTTCAGACTAAACAACCCCATCTCCCTCAGACACTCCTCGTAAGGCTTGTGCTTTAAAACTTTCACCAGCTTCATTGCCCTCCTCTGGACATGCTCCAGCACCTCGGTGTCCTTCTTGTAATGAGGGGCCCAAAACTGAACACAGGATTCGAGGTGCAGCCTCACCAGCGTCGAGTACAGAAGAAGTTGCCTCCCTAGTCCTGCTGGCCACACTATTCCTGATGGCTGCCAGGATGCTGCTGGCCTTCCTCTCCACCTGGGTCACTGCTGGCTCATGTTCAGCAGGCTGTCAATCAACTCCTCCAGGTCTTTCTTCTCCAGGCAGCTTTCCAGCCACTCTTCTCCAAGGCTGTAGCGCAGCTTGGGGCTGTTGTGTCCCAAGTGCAGGATCCAGCACTGGGCCATGTTGAACCTCATGCAACTGGTCTCAGTCCATCGATCCAGCCTGCCCAGGTCCCTCTGTAGAGCCTCCCTACCCTCAAGCAGATCAACAGTCCCAACCAATTTAGTATCGTCTGCAGGCTTACTGAGGGTGTACTTGATTCTCTCATCCATATCATTGATAAAGATATTGAACAGAACTGGCCCCGGTACAATCACCACTTGTGATTGGCTGCCAGCTGGATTTAACTCCATTCACCACAACCCTTTGTGCCCAGCCATTGTATTGTATCCGGGTGCCTCGTGTGGCTGTTCCTATCTACCTTGCTGTTCCATCTCTCTCTGTGCTGATGCTGACTTCTTGCTGCTCTTTCATTCAAAGGCTGCTAACACCTTTTCCCAGCTTCTTTTGCACTTATTTCAAGCCCAGTTGGAGATTCTTCTGGTCTGGACTTCTGTGCTCTTTCTTCAGTCCGTTCCTCTGTACTCTCTTGCTGTAACAGGGTGGATCCTGTCTCTGGCTGGACACAGTAGCACAAAGAGGTGTTGAAGATATTTAGATGTGGAGACATCTGATTGTAGGAAAAGTCTAGTAACAAATGTTGTCCTGATGTTCTGGTTATGCAGCCTGTGAACTGAGGTCAGCTCTGGACTGTGCAGTTTCTGAAAAACACAAACTTTCTCGAGTCGAGTTTATCCTGCTGACACCCAGGCTGTACTGATCTCGTGAGCTATAGTGGACAGAGTGTGCAGCTCTGTGCTCTGCGCTGGAAGTTTGCGGTGACTTTAGTGTTGATGGTGTCTGCATTGCTGTGCTGTAACTCTGTTGGGAGAGACAGTGCCTGGAAGGATGCAGACTCCTCTGCATTCGTCAGTGTGACAGTATAGTTCCCTGTATTCTTTCCATGTTCATCAAACCTTTTTCTATGTAGCTGCAGCCCTGTGGCTGTTTGTTTGCTCTCTGTAAAGAGACCTGTTGCAGGGGTAATAGCTCCTCTGCTAAGGATTCAGACTTCTGAAGTTGTTACGTGGACTGAATTGCTCACCCGAAGGCCTCTCCCCGGTCCAGGAGACCCCCTGACAATGAATGTGACTTTATTTTGGGGTGTGGTGTAAAATGCCTATTTTAAATCAGACTGACTCTTTTTTTCAGTTGGTGTCCTCCCACAAAAATTCATCTTTGGAGCAGGGAGAGGAGGAAGGTGAGGATGAGGAGGAGGATGAGGACTTGGACATGTTTGGGGGTTATGACAGCTTCCGGGGCTACAACAGCAGCATGGGCAGTGACAGCAGCTCCTGTCTGGATGAGTCTAGTGACGACGAGGTGGCTGACCGGGAAGCTGGAGAGCTTGCGACCTCTTCCGTGCACCAGCAGTCCACAGGCCGGCTCGCAGAGGACAGTGGCTCCGAGCCAGGTACTGCACTGTGTGCCAGTTCTACCTAAAGAACATGTATGATGAGAAGAACAAGCGCTGGGGGAGGCTAAAGGCTGCATGTCTGCATCCTGAGTGTGCCTTGGGAGCAGCACTGGATTGAGATTGCATTCTCTGGACAAGTTGCTATGTGTAATGAGGGTTATCTGGGCTCAGCTCTGTCCTTGTATTGTGTGCCACCGTGCCAGCTGCTCATGGGTTTGTGTCTTCCTTCTCTCAGCTGTGTGCGAGATGTGTGGGATTGTGGGCACCAGGGAGGCTTTCTTCTCCAAGACCAAACGTTTCTGCAGTGTCTCTTGCTCCAGAAGCTACTCCTCAAACTCCAAGAAGGCCAGCATCCTGGCCAGACTGCAGGTGAGTCAAAACCCTTCCTTCTTGCCTGGGGACAGAGCAGGATGTGCCTGTATGCAGGGGTGGGTGGTTACTGTCTAGTTAAATATCAGCCTGCCACTACCAGTAGTTGTTCTTCTTGTCTGAAGTCTCCAGAAAAAGGTGGGTCTTCCTAGAAGCTGGAGACGGACACGGTTATATTTTACCTGCTGTTTCATCTCATTCCTGGGAGCATTAGTGAAAACGCTGAAACCTGAAAATCACCCTAAGGAAGAGATGCATGCCCTGCTGGCCAGTCGCAGGGCCTGCCTTCCTTTTCTCTCCTGTGCCACTAATGTTCCTAATGTTGCTTCTTTTCTAGGGGAAGCCACCAACAAAGAAAGCTAAAGTTTTGCACAAGGCAGCCTGGTCGGCCAAGATTGGGGCCTTCCTGCATTCACAGGGCACAGGGCAGCTGGCGGATGGGACACTGACAGGCCAAGATGGTGAGTGTAGATGAGCTGCTGGAGTCACAGAAATGGGGACACCTGGAGAGCTGTAAGCTCCAGGGTCCTCTTTCTCATCACCGCCTTGTTCTGACGCAATGTGTGTGGATCGCTCTGACACAGGATGGTAGGACACAGGGCACAGCTCTTGCTCACTCTCTGCTGGTGCAAATGGAGCCTGGTGGGTTCCTGCCCATCCACTATTGCAGCCATACTCGCTTCTGGTGCCGCATGGACTTAATCGTAAGCTCTGTAGTCACAGTCCCACAAGGTACTGGCGAAGCTGATTTTAAAGATACCCTGCCACTCACTGCCTTTGGGAAGTTATATTTAAGCCGAGTCATTCACTGATCAACTCAGCAGCTGAAGGAGTAGTTTGCTGCTTTAGTGCAAAAGTGAGCCCCATGGGGTGGCTGCAGGTATTGATCCCTGAGCAGACTTCACCTGGAGCAGAGCTGCAACCTTGGATCGGGAGCAGCTATGCGATTACCATGGCAGTACTTCATTCAGATTTTCCAAGCACCCTCTGAAGAAGCAAGCATTGCTGATATGACCCGGCAGTGTTGCTGATGAGTGGCAAACCTGCTAAGTGGTTTAGTGCTGACAGAATGCAGTCTCCTCCTGGAGTGCTTGAGCATTGGGCTGGATTTGACCTCATTTCTTGCCTCTCCTGCCCCTCCTTTTCCCAAAAGCAAGTCACAGCAAGGTTTGATTAATAATATATTGTGCTTCTTGCTGGGGTTGTTCCCCCTGCACTCATAGAATCTAGTTCCCTGCCAGGGAAAATGCACTGCAACGCAGAGTCCCTGTGTGCTGGGGCAGAGGGCTCCATCCCAGAGCAGGCCACAATATGACTGCAGGCTGTAGTCATAGAATTGTAGAATTGGTTTGGGTTGGAAGAGACCTTAAAGATCATCCAGTTGCAACCCCCCTGCCATGGGCAGAGACACCTCCCACCAGACCAGGCTGATCAAGACCCAAGTCCAGAGGTAATTGAGCATTCTGTGCCTTTTCTGTAATCTCACCTGATTTTCTGCTCTTGTGTCTGCTTACAGCACTTGTCCTGGGCTTTGACTGGGGAAAGTACCTGCAGGAGCACGGCTTCAAGGCAGCTCCCGTCAGCTGCTTCAAACATGTGAGTTGGTCTTTGCTGTGCCTTGCAGTGCGTGTAGGACATGTTATGTGCATGGGGCTCCCCTGTACCCCTATGACAGGTGGTGGGGAGAGACCTGGGGAGATGGTTATTCAGCCTCAGTTGATGCAAGGAAAGAAGTTGGGGCCTCTCACGACTGAGAATGGGAGTCCCACAGAGGGACCAGGAGTTTTGGGGAAGGAAGCAGAAAGGGACTTGTTAGAAGCACTGCCAGTGGTGATGGCTGGGGACAGAATCAATTCTGACTGGGAGGGAGAGCAGAAAGCTCCTGGTTGCCTTTGCAGTTTATGTGGGTGAGCACAGCCCAGGGTGATGTACAGGGAGGAACTCGACTTGTGTGGGCCTGGCAGCAGCTGCCCCTCCAGCATGTCTGGTTCCTGTCATACTGATTTGCAGTCCTTTAGGGCTCAGTAACGAAGGCAGATACATGGAAGAATGGCAATTCTTAGGTATTCTGGCAGCCCCAGCCTCTCTGTGTATTAAGACTCACTTGTTTTGTACCTTTTGAATTGTGATCTATGATAATGCTAACAAAATTTTGTTTTTCTTCAGGATAGCTCGGGAAGACACTGATTGATAGGGATTTTAATACCATAGAGGAATAGCACCAGCTACTTTAGGATAACAGGACAGCTGGCAGTGAAATAGTTAAGTGTTGCTATACAATATTCTGCCTTTTGGGATCCTCTGTGAACACCCCAGTGAGCTGTTGGGACAGTTCAGTTGCATTTCAAACTGTTGGCAGATAGAGGAAGGGTAAGGTGTGTAAACCTAGACCTCAAGAGAAAGTGTAGCTACCTAAAACATATCTCTGCAAGCTAGAACGAGGACCTGAGCCCTGCTCCAGCTGTCAGCGTCCCTCTCCCAATGTGTCTGCCTCAATTCTTCAGGTGCCGCTCTTCGATCAGTGGGATGATGTGGTGAAAGGTATGAAAGTGGAAGTGCTGAACAGTGATGCCGTGCTCCCCAGCCGTGTGTACTGGATTGCGTCCGTCATCCAGACTGTAGGTATGTCTCCAGTAGAGTTCCTGACAGCTGGGGGTGGCTGACCTCTGAGGGAAGCCCTTTGGAGACCTGGGTGTAGCTCGTCAAGCAAAACATCAGGTCTTAGGAGCTCTGCAATTGCCAAGAGATTTTGGAACAGGAAATACCACAGTGTGGGGGTGGGAGGAAACCAATATCTGGTTGCTGGGCTCTTTGCGAGCGTGCTTCTGCCTCCAGAATGATTGGAGAAGCTCTAATAACCTATATGCAGAGCTCTGAAGGCCAGGCTGTAGGGAATAAGCCTGTGGTGCTTAATAGGGAGAGGAGAAATTCTTGGCTTCTAATGCTTTTCTCTGGTTGTTTGCTCTGTCCTGTCAGGGTACAGGGCCCTTCTGCGATATGAGGGCTTTGAGAATGATGACGGCCACGATTTCTGGTGCAATTTGGGCACAGTGGATATTCACCCCATCGGCTGGTGTGCCATCAACAGCAAAATCCTTGTCCCACCACAAAGTGAGTGTGGAGCGAGAAGGGTCAGCATGGGCCTGGGCTTGGTTTATGCCTAGTGCAGTGGGACAGGTGCTCCCACTGTGGGACCCCCACTCCATTTGTGTTCTGAATTATATGGAACAGAGAGCTCTTTGGGAAGCTGGAGACTGCTTGGACTGCTCCCTCCATGTCTCCCTGTGGTTGCCCTGACGGTGCTGGATTCGGAGCTGTCAATTTAGCAGAATTTTGGCAAGCTGAGATTTGCTTGGTACGGTTCAGGTGTTTTTGCTCTAATCATTTCCACATCTGGATTAGTGGAGTTGGGTGTCTGCTTGGCCTGGTCTGTAACGGTGATCTCTTGCAGCCAGGTGTGAGGGCAAACTTGTAGAACAGTCTGCCTGAGAGCAGGTACAGGATCTGAAAGAAGGCCTTTTAATGCAGGTGGACTTTCAGAGAAGAAGAAAGTTATAATGTGGTGTTGTAATTTCTTTGGTCATAAAGATGTGTGTTTTCCCTGTGCCTGTGTAGCCATCCATGCCAAGTACACTGACTGGAGAAGTTACCTCATGAAGAAACTGGTGGGAGCCAGGACCATCCCAGTGGATTTCCACATCAAGGTAAGTGTGGGGAGCTGTCATTTTATATGTCGGAATGAAGGCAAAGCCAAGCGATGTGCGTGCTACACATCCCTCCTTGTTCTGATCTGTGCAGCTCCTCTGTGTGTCCCCATGAAACCTAGGCAGGGGCAGTGAGACACCTGCCATGATCCAGTAGGTAATGACACAGGCCTTATCATCAGCACAACCATTTCTCCTTTGGGCTTTAAAATCTGTTGTCATGTCAACCTCTGCTGGAAAATAGGATGAGTTTGTTTTTTAGCTGAAGGGAAAGGCCAGCACAGCTCCAGCCTGATCTTTCCCTGCCCCGTTTCACTGGGGAATAGCTCTGAGAGTCAAAAACCTTTGCCTTCAGTGCTGGTAGCACAGTAGCCTGCAGGGAGTGGGAGTAGCACAGGCTCCCTCAAAGTGCTGTGGCCTTGCCAACTCTATAGCTCTTGTGGTGGCTTTGTGTAGGCAGCACTGAGGTTAGACCTTGTTGGGGAGAAGAGACACTTTTATCTCCAGCAACTTTGTAAACCACAGATCAGGAAGACAGCAGGCAGGTGATGAGATTTCTTATAGTTAGTGACACTGAGCTGGAGAGCTTAATGGAGTCAGTGTTATCATAGAATGGTTTGGGTTGGAAGGGACCTTAAAGATCATCCAGATCCAACCAGGGACACCTCCCACCAGACCAGGCTGCTCAAGGACCCATCCTACCTGGCCTGGAACACTTCCAGGGATGGGGCATCCACAGCTTCCATGGGCAACCTGTGCCAGTGCCTCACTATCCTCATAGTGAGGAATTTCTTCCTCATGTCTAATCTTCCAGTTTAAAGCCATTCCCCCTTGTCCTGTCACTCCTTGGCCTTGTAACAGGTCCCTACCCAGCTTTCCTGTAGCCCCTTCAGCTACTGTAAGGCTGCTATGAAGTGTCCTCCCAGAGCCTTCTCTTCTGCAGGCTGAACAAGCCCAACTTTCTCAGCCTGTTCTTGTAGCAGAGGTGCTCTAGCCCTTTGAGCATCTTCATTTCAACCTCTGTACCTGTTCCAACAATTCCATATCCTCCTTATGTTGGGGATTCCAGAACTGGACACAGCACTCCAGGTGGGGTCTGACGAGAGCGGTAGAGGGACAGAATCCCCTCCCTCACCCTGCTGACCACTGAGCTTCTGATGTAGCCCATGACACGGTTGGCCTTCTGGGCTGTGAGCACACATTGCTGGCTCATGTCGAGCTTCTCATCAACCACATGTGTTCCTTTGTTGCTTTTCAGAAAGCTGAGAGGATGTTCACAGCTTCTTGTTCCTAGGCCACAGCGTGTAGCTAAGAGCTCATGCTCTCATAGAAGCTCACGCTGTCATGGAAGCCCACTTCCCATGGAAGGGAAGTGTTAGAGGGAAACAGATGGCAGTATCTTTTTCTTCCCAGCATCCCCACTCCCACCGAATGAACAAGAGGTGCAGGGACACCTTCCCTACAAGGTTCTTCTGGATTCAAGTGTAGGCTGTTCTGGGTATGCGAGTCTGTTTTGAGCTGTGGCTCTACATTGCTGCACATCGTCCTGGGATTACAGTGCCAAAATGTCAGGTGTTCTATAAACACCCTTGGGTATTTGTGTATGAGTGGGGCGAAGGCTGTATCAGCAAACTGAAGGTCTCAAAAGTCAGCCAGTGACTCTTTGCCTACACTTTTGGGTCAGCCTGCTTGGTAACTCTGACATTGGAGGTGGAGTTGGCAGACAAAACATCATATTGCATAACCTCTCATCAGGGTGAAAAAGTGCAAATGAGGGCCTGACATCTTTTAAAGTCAGCCGAAAATCCTGGTGCCTTTTAGGAAGCTACACTTCTGACTGCGTCCATCCTTCAAACCCATACAGTCTCTTTCATGGCTGAAAAAGGCATGCAGTCCCCTGCTCAGTTGCTGCTGGACGGAAGTGGCATCTGTTTCTGAGCATCAAACACCAGGTGCTGGCTGAGCATGGCTGCGGGCGAAGGTGGGGATAGCTGTTCTGGGGCCACAGGACATGGGAGATGTAGGGTGCATGTGTCCCACTGTGCTGTCATGTGTAGGGCTGGCAGCTCCCCATCCCCCTGATGAACCCACTCCTGTGCATCCCTTCCCAGAGGTGTCTCCCAGTCAACTTTGGGCAACGCAGGGGGCTGGCCGGCACGTCCATGGGGCATGCTGTTCTCTGAAGTGTGTGGAGAAGGAAAACACTGAGTGCAATCGATCTCAACTCCTCTGTTGGTTTTGTCAGATGGCGGAGAGCATGAAGTACCCATTCCGGCAGGGCATGCGAGTGGAGGTAGTGGATAAGAACCACGTGTCCCAGACACGCATGGCAGTGGTGGACACGGTGATCGGCGGCAGACTGAGACTTCTCTATGAGGACGGCGACAGTGATGATGACTTCTGGTGCCACATGTGGAGTCCTCTCATCCATCCTGTGGGCTGGTCACGCAGAGTGGGACACGACATCAAGAAGACAGGTAGGGATCAGGCCACCACAAGCATTTTCTGATTTGCTGTGAACTGCATCAGACCTGCTGTTGACACCAGTCTTGATGTGCTGGGAGCCAGTCAGTGACCTCAGGACCTCACAGATAAGGTCTACACAGTTGTGTGTCTGCTGCTTTTCCCCCTGGATAGATAAAAACCCAGTGATCTGCTGCCCCAGGTCAGGCCAAGAGGACTGTAGGTTTCTTATCTGAAGCAGGTAGTCTTTCTCCACAGGGTGAGAATGCAAAGTCTGCAACATCACAGATGTTTGTAGTCTTTTTGAGGAAATTTGTGCTGGCTTCTGTAAGACTGGATGCCATCAGGTTGTGGTCTTTGAGGACTTTACAGAGAGGAATTCTTGATTGGCTTAGACCTGCAAAAAAAAGCAAGCCTTAAGCCCTGTTGATCGTTTTGGTTGTGTCTCCTTCCCTTGCTGCCCCTCCCTGATGATAACAGCTGCTTGTAGAGGTATCATCACTAGCACTCAGGAAGATCATCCACCTGCTTTTGAGCAAGCCCAGAATCACAGCCCACGTTATGAGAAGGTGTAGAGGGGCTGACCTGTTCTTTTTATTACTCTTCTCGTGGTCTCTGCTCTAGTTCTTTTATAGCAGTGAGCTCTCATCAGATTATTAATAGTCAGAGTGTTTTCTTCCTGCAGTTGCTGCAGGTTTCTTACTTCTCTTTGTTTCTTCCATTCCTCACAGAAGAAAAACGCAGTGACATGGCAAACCATCCCACGTTCCGGAAGATTTACTGCGATGCTGTCCCCTATCTGTTTAAGAAGGTAGGACAGGTCTGCTTTTCCATGCCTGGCACAGCAAAGGAAGCAATGGCACCACTTCGTTCTTTGGGTGTATGTGCTGGGCTGTTGGACAGCAAGGGGTTTGGGGTATCAAAGATGGTGTGGAAAGATGTGGAAAGATGAAACAACTAAAAGACAACAGACTGAAGGACTCAAGTGAAGGATGAGCGGTTGCTTGGAATTTCGAGTTAGAGAGGGAAGATGATTGAGTTCAGGCAAGGGGCTGTATCATACCAGTAAGAACCGAGATGAGATGCTGGGCCTGGCTCTGTGAGTGACCAGAGCCTTGGCAGGAGGTTGCTGACACAAACACAGCATTGGTCTGCCTTCCTCTTTGTATTTCTTGTAATTTGTCTTCTTTTTCCCTCCCTATTGGGGTTGAGCCATGTAAAGAAGCTCTAATCCTATTTGCACGTGGCACAGTTGGTGTTGGGATGGGACTGTCTCATACCCCTGTCAGCACGTGCTTTACCAGAGTCTCCCTTAGGTGCGAGCTGTCTATGCTGAGGGTGGATGGTTTGAAGAAGGCATGAAGCTGGAGGCCATTGACCCCCTGAATCTGGGCAACATCTGTGTGGCCACTGTTTGCAAGGTAAGTTCAGTGGACAGAAGGGGATCTACTCTGTCTAGGATAATCCAACCTCTCCTTAAGTCTTTGCAAATGAATGAGACTGAGTAGGACTTTGCATGAGGGAGAGGAGAGAGCTGTCAAGAGCAGTAGGCAGCTGGAGTGTGGAGGCAACTGGGCCCTTACCTCAGAGGTCTGAGAAGCTGATGAGACCAGCAGTTGTCCATGGGTGCCTAAGTGGACAGCATGAAGATGAGCGTGCTTGGTGTGCAGGCTAACTGTCCAGTGTGCATGACTGGCAGCCACCCTTCTTTCACGCTTGGGCATGCAGCAGGAAAGGTTTCTTCTCCAGTTTTTGGAGATAGAAAGGCTTCTGTAATGCTGCCTTGAGGACAGATAGGAGAGGGGAGAGCTATGATGTGACCTCTAGGTGGGGAATGGGGTGTATCTGTATCAGCAGCATTCGCTGGTACAGGAAGCTGAGGATGGACATGTCTCCTGCAGCCTCTCTTGATGACGTGACAGTGAGCTCCACTCCTGTGCTTGTGTTGGGAAGGAAATTACTTGAGTAGTTTTCTTCAGTGAGGTATAGCATCAATTTGGGCTTTTCCTGCTCCGTCAAGAAGCTGTTTGCTCTCATAGAACCCAAGCAAAGGACTTTGACACTTGAGATTTGGCAGGGGTGTGCTAGGAAAGCTCTTTGTGTCTGTAAAGTGTTCCCTTCAGCCATTGCTCAGAAATGTGAAGAGGTTGGGGCAGGTGTGCCTGTCACATTTGGTAGCACCTTTGAGTGACAGGATGGGACAAGTCTTGTGGCTGTAAGAAGTAGCAAGTCTGAAGGTGGTGCTCTTCACTTCTGCCCAGTACCAAATTCATGACATGGCTGGTGTAGGTCTCTACAGAGACCTGGCTGCTGGTCTCTGGGCTGCCAGTAAAGTCTGTTTCTGGGGGAGGACAGAGCTCCTGACCGTTTGTGGTTGAGTCCTTTTCACAAGGCTGTGTTGGTCATAGTCCTGCAGAAATTCCTCCTTTGGGATTTAGCTTATGTCAAATAGCGTATCAGGAGAAGCCACTACATGCCCTGGAGCGCATTACATTGCATTTTACTATCTAGCAGCGATTGTAATCCATCTGTGGAGACTCTTGGGAGGATCTTTTGAGAGGAGAGGCTTTAGAGCAAAGCTTTTTAAAGCGAAGCTCTATGCTCATGCCCTTTGCTCCCATTTCAGGTCCTCTTGGACGGGTATCTCATGATCAGCATTGATGGAGCCACATCTGATGATGGCTCTGACTGGTTCTGCTATCATGCCTCCTCACACGCCATCTTCCCTGTCAACTTCTGTCAGAAGAACAACATTGATCTGACCCCTCCAAAAGGTGAGACTTGGACTCTGCCCTGTGGTACAAACCTGTGTGCAGAATATGCTGGGCTGTGCTTTTCTGAGAAGTGTCAGGTTTAGATTAATCAACCCCACAATATCCCTGTTTTTGAGGGAGATGGGGCTTGTTCAGAGAGCCAGTCCATTTGAACTCTGCCGTATACTGAGTTTTGGTGCTTTATGGAAGGAAGTAACATCTCCAGAGGACATTAGTGGCATGGTGGTTAGCTCCTAACAGTGGTAGAGGGGTACGATCCCCCAGCTGAACAGAATCAAAGGTTTAAAGGGCAAGAAGGGTGGGAAGGGATGAGTAGAGTCATTGCTGGATGACTCAGTACTTAAAAGTGGCAGGAGTCATCTCTGTTCTTCTCATGTGAATAAATCTGAGACTAATATTTCTACAAAATCCTGGGAGGCAGTCACCTTAGGATGTTTTTACTGCCTCATCTGGCCATACCCAAGAAGGTCTGCTCTGAATTTCTGCGTGGCAGCACTTTTATGCAGTGCTGTTCTGTCTTTCTTTGATGTTCCCACTGGTGGGAGAAAGATTGGTCTTAGTGGTGTGTTTGGAACATACTTCTTCCTGCCTGCTGCTTCTCCTCACCTTTCTTTGTCGTTCTCTGTGGTCTGGCCATGCGACTGACAGGTGTTCAGAGCTGCAGCTGGCGCTTTTCTGTATTTTCCCACTGGACTACTGTGGAATCTGTGCAATAGATTTACGTCCAAGATTAGACTGTGTGTCCTAGTTAATGGAAGAGCTTTCTAACCCATTGCCATGCCTCCTTCCTGCCTCTTCTGCCTTTTCTCAGTTGGTCTACCCAGTGACTGCCTTTTTCCCCATTGACCGTTTCTTCCTCCTGCAGGGCAAGATGCAAAGACCTTCAACTGGGAGAGTTACCTGGAAAAGACTAAAACAAGGCCTGTTCCAGCACGGCTCTTCAACACAGTGAGTCCTGCCAGGGAAAAGAGATGTGTAGGGAATGCTATGCTTGCAGTCAGCAAGGAGGAACACAAGAGCTCTGGCTGTCCCAGAGTGGTTGAGGTGGAGGTGATCTCTTGAGGTCATCTCTTGTCCAACACGCCTGCTCAAGCAGGATCCCCTGTAGCAGGTCACCCAGGGCCATGTCCAGATGGCTTTTGAATATCTCCATGGACGGAGACTACAACCTCCCTGGGCAACCTGTGCCAGTACTCAGTTGCCCCTCACAGTAAAAAGTGTTTCCTGGTGCTCAGAGGGAACCACCTCTGTTTCAGTTTGTGCCCATTGCTTCTGGTCCTGTTCTGGGCACCACTGAGAAGAGTCTGTCTTTGTCTTTGCATCCTTTCTTCAGGCTTTTATACACGTGGATAAGATCCTCCTAAGCGTTCTCTTCTCCAGCCTGAAAAGCCCCAGCTCTATATGCCTTTCCTCACAGGAGAGAAGCTCCTGTCCCTTAAGCATCTTTGTGGCCCTTTGTTGGACTCTTTTGAGTATGTCCGTACCTATCCTGTACTGTGGAGCACAGACACAGCACTCCAGGTGTGGCCTCACAGGTGCTGAGGGGAGGGATCACCTCCCTTGCTCTACTGGGAACATTCCTCCTAATGCAGCCAGACATGCCATTAGCCTTCTCTGTCCCAAGGACACATTTCTGGCTCATGTTTAACTTGATGCCCACCAGGATCCCCAGGCCCCTTTCTGCCAAGCAGCTTCCCAGCCTTTCAGCCCCCAGCATGTGCTGGGCCTGGCGTTCCTCCCCAAGTGCAGGACTTTACATTTTCTTTTGTTGAACTGCATGAGGTTCCTGTCAGACCATTTCTCCAGCTTGTCAAGGTCCCTCTGGATGGCAGCACAACCCTCTACTGTATCAGTCTCTCCTCCCAGCTTTGTATTACCAGCAAACTTGCTGAGTTTCACATGACACTCTCATGTCACCTAGATAAATTAATGAAGATGTTGAACAGGACTGGACCCAGTATTGACCGCTGGGGTACAGCCCTAATCACTGGTCTCCAACTAGACTTCTTGCCACTAATCACCACCCTCTGGGCCCAGCCACTCAGCTGGTTTTGAGTCCACCTTGCTATCTCCTCATCCAGCCTATACTTCCATCAGCTTCTCTATGAGGATCTTACGGGAGACAGTGTCTTCCTGAAGCCAGGCTAAACAATATCCAGTGTCTGTACTGGGCTGCTCTTTGTTGCCAGTCTTAGGAGAGCCCCAGGCACAGAAGTATGTGCTGTCTGTAAAGCCCCTGTGTGGCTGATTGGGACAAGCAGTGTCGCGCGTTTGTGGATATGATGATATCATGGTCCCTCCAAGTGGGACCTGTGATTCTCTAGTGTTTCCAAGAGCTCCAGGATCCTGGTGGGTTCTGCAGTGCTTGTTGTCCAAAGGAGGCCATGAAGATGATCAGAGGGCTGGAGCGCCTCCCATAAGAGGACAGGCTGAGAGAGTTCAGCCTGGAGAAGAGAAGGCTCCGGGGAGATTTTATAGCGGTCTTCCAGTACTTAAAGAGGGCTACAGGAAAGCTGGGGAGGGGCTGTTTATTGAGGAATGCAGGGATAGGATGAGGGGAAACAGTTGTAAGGTGAAAGAGGGGGGATTTCAGTTAGATATTGGGAAGAAACGTTTTCCTGTGAGGGTGGTGAGGCACTGACAAAGGTTGCCCAGGGAGGTTGTGGATTCCTCATCCCTGGAGGTGTTCAAGGCCACGTTGGATGAAGCTTTGAGCAACCTGATATAGTGGGAGGTGTCCCTGCCCATGGCAAGGGAGTTGGAACTTGATGATCTTTAAGGCCCTTTCCAACATAAACCACTCTGTGATTCCATGACATATGACTGGCGTGGGGGTTTGCTTTGCATCAGCAAAACTGCTGCAGCACTTGGGTCAGCACCCATCGTTCTGATATCCCGGGGCTGTCTCTGTTAATGGATTTGATCAGGTGTCCCTTTAACTGCTGTCTGCTGCTCCCTCTTCCTCAGGATTTGTTTCTCAAGGCTGTGCCAATACTCACTAAGGACACAGCTGGCCTTGGGTCTGTTAGTGTGTGCCCCCATCTGTTATGTGACTTGTTGATTTTGTTGCACTGTGGGCTTGTTCTCTCTCTGCATGCTTCAATCTGGAGACAAGCCCAAGGGTGCTGGTGGCCGGTTGTGGGTTTGGACTGGGTGCAATGGCCTTGGGTTTTCTCTTTTTTTGTTTTTCCTGTGCCCAGGACTGCCCAAACCACGGCTTCAAGGCAGGCATGAAGGTGGAAGCTGTGGACCTGATGGAGCCCCGACTTATCTGTGTGGCCACAGTGACACGTGTAGTGCACCGTCTCCTTAGCATCCATTTTGACGGCTGGGATAATGAGTACGACCAGTGGGTGGACTGCGAGTCTCCAGATATTTATCCTGTGGGGTGGTGTGAGCTGACGGGCTACCAGCTTCAACCACCTGTCGTTCCAGGTGAGTGAAGAGTTTACTGAGGTTTCTAATGCCAGAGACAAAGGTTTCCTTCCTCCTGCTCTGTGAGTGGCTCCTCCTTCTTTTGGGCCTTGTAGGGAGGAGAAAGTTGCCTCCTTAATTTGTGCTGGCTAACGTAAGTCATCCTCTGCTGCCACACATTCTAGCCATGGGCAGAGGGAGAAGTCTGTGGTAGGGTGAAAACAGCCTGAGATTTGAGGTTGGCTCTGTTTTCCCACTGCTCCCCCACCTGCACACAAACAAACAATCGTTCCTGGTGAAGTCAGGTAGAGTTCCAGGTGGTCCTGTCACTGCACAGCTCCCTTTTACTAAGTGTACCTACAGCCTCAGCCAGGTAGCAACGGGAGCACAGCCCTTGCTCCCTTTTCTCATCAAATCTCTGACTCTGTAAAAGGTAAGAGCATCCCTCTCAAGAGTTTATTCCTTCCCTTGTTGCAGGGAGGCCACTGCCTCACCTTTGCAGATGTTTTCCACATCCCAAGCTACGAATCTTGTTTATTTCCTGCCCTTGCCAGATCTCTACTGGGCCTCTCTCCCCTGTGCTGCCCCAGCCTGCCGCCCTGGGCCCTCGCCTGGAAGCACAGACTGCGCTACAGCCTTGCTTTCCCTCAGTTGGTTGTCTTGGGGAGAGGGCGTTGGCTCGGGGGGACGGGTATATCTTGTTTCTCGCTTATGTCACTTCATCCCAGTTACCTACTGGTTATGGGACTTGGCTTTCGTTTCCCTCTCGTCTCCATGACAGAGCCCACAACTCCAGTGAAGGCCAAGGAGGTGCCCAAGAAGAAGAAGAAACCCTATGGAAAGAAGAGTGAGTGATGTTTGATTAGTGCCCTCCCGACTCGCTCACGGGCTGGGCCCAGTTAGAGGAACCCTGTCCATGTCCCATCAGAGCAGGAGAGAGAGGCCTTGTCGTGCTGTGCTTGCCCTCAGTCAGCTGTGGGTTTAACAGCACAGCTTCATCCTTCTCGACTGCCCTGCTCGCTCGAAGAGCTGAGAGCTGTGTGTTTGGGCAGGGTCTGTTTTGCAGTCTGCTTTCTGTTGGCCAAGGTGTAGATGGCGCTTGCTTCCAGGCGTGAGGTTGTGCTGCTTTCCCTACTGTGTCTGTGGTCAGAGGGAGATCGTTGGCTGCAGCTGGAGGGTGGCTGGAGAGCAACCCTGCCTGCTTTGTGCTGGGGGAAAGACGCCCGTAAGATGGCTGAAGGGGCCAGTGGTGGGGCTGGACCATGTCATTGTTTCATCTTGTCGTTGTTGTTGTCATTGTTGTGGTAGCTGTGGCAAATGATAGGTAGACAGGCAAGAAATTCCTTCCTGGGCGGGGGCGGGAAGGAAAGAGCACATTCAACCTAAATAAAACTGTCAGCTAAAAAGGATAACATTAACACTGCATTGCCCGTGCCTTGAAGCCAACACACCCGGTGCCTGGGACTAGACCCAGACAGGTAAGCAAAGCTGACTCCAGACCAATTCCAACAGGACCTGCTCCTTGGAAGTTAAGCACATGCTGAAATGCTTTGCCTTTAATGAAGGAGAACACGAATGAGCATATTTTGAGATGATGACCGTAGAGTTTTTCTTCAGTAGGCCAACATTTCTGTCGAGTAACCAGTCGACAGCTCATGACCGTGTAGCTTGCTGGTCAGTTGTGCTGGTCCCTGGCCTATGGTTCCTCAGTGGAGAAGGGTTGCTGGTTTTCCAGGGCAAAAGAAACATGCTTTTCCCCATGCTCTGTTATCTTTTTGTTAAGGAAAAAAGTTACCTGCCAAAACCCGCAATGTCAAGCAGGTGGTCAAGAAGCCTTCTGCCCCGAAGACGAAACGAGAAACAAAAGCTGCCAGCAAGGCTTTGCCAGAGCCAGCACCTGATGAGAGTAAGTATCATAGAATGGTTTGGCTTGGAAGGGACCTCAAAGCCCATCAAGTTCCAACCTCCCTGTGTGGGCAGGGACACCTCCCACCAGACTAGGCTGCTTAAGGCCCCATCCAACCTGGCCTTGAACACCTCCAGAGAGGGGACATCCATAGCTTCCCTGGGCAACCTGTTCTCTTTAAGGGAGTGAGTTACTATACCCAGCAGCCACAGGCAACTCTCTCGCGTACGCCCTGTGTGCCACCAGCCCTCCTGAGGATGGTGCTACCTCTTAGCCGTTAAGTCATGGATTCTTCCAGGTAGAGAAGGGCAGCATGCAACGAATGTCCTTCCTCCAGAGACAGGAAGTGTCTGCCTGCTTTCATTGGGGAGGTTTGTCTTCTGAGAAGGTTTGGTGGCGCAAGTACAGCTGGATATCTGGATACTGCCGATGCCTGCTAAGGGTCTGGCTGCCATACTGAGCAGCTGGGTTGTGCGAGGTCACTTAGGGAGGAGGGTCAGGATGGACATGTCAATCCTGGTCCCCATAAAGGCTATTGCAGTGTGTGAACTCAGCCCGTCATGCTGAGCACCAAGAGGTGTGTTGATCAGAAGAGCATCTGGGTCACCTGCCAGCCCTAGTAGGTATTGGGGAAGAGGGTGGGTGAAGTGCTTTGTGCACCTCATGAAGGTCCATGTTGCTCATAGAAGTTTCATTTCCCCTGTGTGGATCCAGGCAGGTACAGAATGGACCACGCTGGCTTTTCCTCCCTCTGCCCTAGGAGAAGTTGTTCTGTGAGCAGGCGGATGAATGCTGCCAGGGTTTAGTCATGTCCTGAGATCTGTGCCAACAAGACAGGGCTGCCCGTGTTAAGGGCCCCTCAAGAAGTGTGGTGGAGGCCTGGGGCATTTTGAGTATCTGCATGAACGGAGCCGGGGCGGGGCTGTTGCAGGCAGAGCGAGGCAGCATGCATTGATTTTCCTTATTTCTTTTCCCCTCTCTCTCTGTGTTTCTTGCCAGTCATTGCGGTGCAGGTGAAAGAAGAAACCATCGACCCCTCAGTACCAGAGTTTGAAGCCACAGAGCTTCCCGTTCCCGTCAGCAGCATAAAGGAGGAGGTTACAGATTGATCCTGGAGCATCCCTCAGCTGCCCACAGCAGCCTGCACGTCACCTTGTGGCTCTCTAGGGAAAGTCCAGACAAAGTGAAGCAGAAGATTAAAAAAAGCTTTCCCTTTTTGAGGCAGACCACCCTGCAACATCACAACTCGGCTTTCCTGGTGTGCGAGAAAACTTCCCTCCAGATTTGTGATTTTAAGCCCTGGGAAACAGACTCCAAAGAGGCCGCAGGTGCACTGAGGAGCACAACCAGGGGTTGTGCGTGCCTGGCTTTGAAGGCACCCTTCTGAACAGGAGCTCCCAACAGGGAAGGAGGCTGCCAGAGGCAGTTTTGGTTCTTGGCTGTGGTGGGAGGTGAAGAACAGCAGTGCGAGATGATGTGTGCAGGTCACACATGTCAGGAGATGGGATGTCCTCCCTGCTCTAGGCTCTACAGCACCCAACAAAGGACAGAAAAAGTGGAGAGAGGTGAAAAAAAACCCAAAAAGGGATAAAGGTACCTCTCGAGGGAGTGAGAGGCCTTTTTGACTGTCATCATCTCTTGCTTTTGAACCCAGAACTGCAGAGGATGCACAGCTTGAATTTTTAATTTTTTAGCAGTCCTACTGTAAACTTGATCTACAATTGGTGCCCTAAAGCCCCGTGAATTAAACTTGAGGAAGAAGCCAAAGGCTTGTGTATATTGTTTCTGGGCTGCCCAAGTAGCCAGGTTAGCCGAGACGAGGAGGAGAACACGGCTGGATGTGGGTTGGTATGAGTGAACAGCATGTTGGGTAGGTTTTTGAGGTGTTCAGTGGGGTTTTTCTGTGCACTCGCCCCTGTCTGTCAGTTCTGTGTAAGGGCTGAGTCTCACAAGAGTGCAATGGATGACTGAAGGTGGGGGATGGCATTTCCAGTTTTAAGGCAGAACCAACGTTCCTTTTTCCCCCAGAGTGGCCATCGCAGTTCAGGACAGAAATTGCAACGGTTGATATGGCAACAGTGTTTGAAAAACAGTTTTCACTGTCCTGCAGCAAGTTCCTGAGAGCTTTCTGCAGGTGAGGAAGTGCCCTGCCCATCGGTGCCATGGTGGGCACAGCCTTATCAGACTATAGGGAAATGGTGGCTGCCCAGGAGGCCACCTTGGCCATGGACTGGCTGCCTTGGCCATGCTCCCCTCAAGCTTCCAGGCGAGAACTTGTGATGCTGAAGTTGTTCCCGCTTTGCAGAGTGGTTTATGACAAAAAAACCTGTTGGCCAGCTAAGGGTCTAGAAAACTGCGTAGAGTCATAGAATGTTTTGGGTTGGAAGGAACATTAAAGATCATCCAGATCCAACCCTTCTGCCATGGGCAGGGACACTTCCCACCAGATTAGGCTGCTCAAGGCGCCATCCAACCTGGCCTTGAACACTTCCAGGGATGAGGCATCCACAGCTTCCCTGGGCAACTTGTGCCAGGGCTTCATCACCCTCAGTGTGAAGAATTTCCTCCTAATGTCTGATCTAAATCTTCTCCTTCCTATTTAAAGCCGTTCCTCGTCCTATCTCTCCATGTCCTCCCCAGCTTTCCTGCAGCCCCTTCAGGTACTGGAAGGCCACTGTGAAGTCTCCCTGGAGCCTTCTCCAGGCTGAACAACCCCAACTGTCTCAGCCTGTCCTCATAGCAGAGGTGCTCCAGCCCTCTGAGCATCTTTGTAGCCTGCTCTGGAGCCATTCCAACAGTTCCATAACCACTCTTGTGTTGGGGATTCCAGAGGTGGAGACTGGGAGTAATTAACAGTCTTTCTGTTTTCCCTTCTAAACAGGCAAACATGGCCTTTAGCCTGAGAGGGGAGAAAGGACTGTGGGGGAGCAATGAAACATAGAATCTTAGAATCATCGAATTGCCTGGTTGGAAAAGACCTTTGAGATCATCGAGTCCAACTGCACCTGTCCACCACTAAACCACAACCCTGAGCACCTCATCTACCTATCTTTTGAACAACTCCAGTGATGGTGACTCCACCACCTCCCCGGGCAGCTGTGCCAGTGCCTGACAGCCCTTTCAGTGAAAAAAATTTTCACGATGTCTAATCTGAACCTCCCCTGGTGCAACTTGAGGCCATTTCTTCTCATCCTATCGCCTATCACTTGGGAGAAGAGACCAGCACCCATCTTGCTACAACCTCCTTTCAGGCAGTTGTAGACAGTGATGAGGTTTCCCTCAGCCTCCTCCAAGCTAAACAACCCCAGTTCCCTCAGTCACTCCTCACAGGACTTGTTCTCCAGCGCCTTCACCAGCCTTGTTGCCCTTCTGTGGACATGCTCCAGCACCTCAATGTCCTTCTTGTAGTGAGGGGCCCAAACCTGAACACAGGATTTGAGATGCTGCCTCACCAGGGCCAAGTCCATGGGCAAACACAAGTGGAAAAGGCATGGAGGGTCTGTCTCAAACCAGGTGTGAGAGTTGTGCCGGTTCAGCCCATCCCTAAAACTGACCCCTGAGCTCTTGGGGAAACTGTGATTGGGGGAGCGTGGTGGGAGGAGTGGGATTTGTCTAGAAGGGATGTAATGGGGCTTCCAGGCCTGCTTGCCTGTCCTGGCACCTCCCACCCAGATCACAAAAGATGTCTTGGTGTGGGAGAATCCCATTTCAGGGCAAAGCCAATGTTTCCCTCTTCCCTTCCCTCCTGGTGTGCCACCCTCACCCCAGCCTGGTCAAACAGCTGGGCCTTTAGGGCCATTTGTCTCTACAGGGTGGAAAGTTCCAGATGCCTCTGAGTTTCTTCCTCCTTTTTTCTGTAAGGCGATGGCCTTGTGGGGCACTGAACAAGAGTTCACCTTCTAAAGCCTTCCCAGTTTGAACAAACTTCACTCTTTAACAAGAAGAAAACCCTTCTGTTCCCCATGGGCTTGTGGTGGGGGGAGATGATCCCAACCTGGGCTGCTGTGGAGAAGAGGTTGAGCCACATTGCTTACAAATGGGCTCACTGATCCCCTTCCACCCAGCGACCGTATTTTGCAGGAAATAGAAAGGCTTCAATCTGCTTATGGTTTAATTCTGAGGAGCTGCTGGCAACATTTTTAGGGAATGATAATTTTTGTTTTCTGCTCTAAGATGTGAGCCAGCGCAGGATCTTGTGTTAGTGCTGTTTGCATTCCCACTCTGGGCTCTTTAAATGTTTCTGAAGCTGTGAGAGCACAGCGCTCTTAGAAACAGAAACAAACTTGTGGATCCCAGCCTTTCCCAGCCTCAGGAAGAATAACCAAGCACTTGGAGTCATCAAAGCATGTTGCGAACACTACAGAAGCTTTTTGCACTAGTTCTTCCCAGGATAACGTGGCTCAGTGTTCTGTAAAAACCTCACATCTGTGGCAAATCAGCATCACTTTGGTGGCACCAGGCTCTCTCCATCACAACTTGTGCCATATCCATGTCACTGCTGTGGGGACAAGCCTAGAAAACCTGTTCTCATCACACTCTAGGTATGGCACTCTTGTGTCCTGCACAAGTTTCTTAAGCTCTGCTCCTCTTGAAACCTCTGGCTGGTGGTTTTCCCGATCTCTTTTTCTTGCTGGACTTGCTCGCAGCCTTTGTCTTGTCAGGACTGATTCCTCCAGCCTCACTTTGGCCCCAGCCAGGACAGGTTCGGAAGGTGGTGGAAAGCTTCACCTTCAGCCCCCGGACTTCTGCAGGCGATGCACAGGTGGCCCCTACACGGAGGTTGAGTTTGTCGATCCACCTGGAAACACAGAATCATAGAATTGTTTGGTTGAAAAAGACCTTTGAGATCAATGAGTCCAAGTGTACCAAGCTGGGCGGAAGTGTTGATCTGCTTGAGGACAGGGAGATTCTACAGAGGGATCTGAACAGGCTGGATCAGTGGGCTGAGACCAATGGGATGAGGTTCAACAAGGCCAAGTGCTGGGTCCTGCACTTGGGACAGAACAACCCTGTGCAACGCTCCAGGCTTGAGGAAGAGTGGCTGGAGAGCTGCCTGGCAAAGAAGGACCTGGGGGTGTTGGTTGACAACCGGCTGAATATGAGTCAGCAGTGTGCCCAGGTGGCCAAGAAGGTCAGTGGCATCCTGGCCTGTATCAGAAACATCGTGACCAGCAGGACCAGCTGGCAGGAGATCAGGAAAAGGCAAGGCACATCCCAAAGGGAGAGGCAGAACTCCATACCCCTAAATGGGGATGGGGTGCTTCAAAGCCAGGCCAGGTTTCTCAGGGCCTCACCTGGGTGGCCTTTAAATATCTGGGTATCTTCCCACCTCAGCTTGTGGCTATTTTCCCTACATGAGGAAAGCCCAGGCTAATTCCATTCTTGCGCATAGGCACGTGCTCCATCTCACCACCGTGGGAGAAGACCCAATATGGCCAATGTACCATGGGCTTGTTCCTCTGCTGTGGCAGAGTCCAGCTGCCCCCCAGATTGTCTCCAAGGGCTGTGCCCCCCTGGTGGCACTCACCTGCGCAGGGGAAGGAGCTGGCAGTCACAGTGGAAAGGCACATCCCTCAGATTGAGGATCTCCAGCCCCGTGAAGTTGTTCATGTCAGGAATGCTGCTCATTTTGTTGCTTTCCAGGTAGAGGCTTCTGATCTTGGGACCGAGGCCAGCAAAGGCACTGGGAGAAAACTGCAACGAAGCGAGGGTGACTCAGGGGGTCCTGATGGAGGCAGGGGAGGAAATCTCTGCCCCTGCACTGCTCATTAGCCTGAGTGGCTCAGAGCCTGTCCTGAACCTGGTGGCCCCATGGAAGAGCTGTTTTAAACAGCAGCACGTGTGCTCAGGGACTGTTAATTAACTCAACCAACTTAGGTGACAATTTAGGACTCAATATCGACTGCTCAGTCTTCTTGGAAAGAAGGTGATTGCTGTGAAGGTGCATGGTCATAGAATCTTAGAATAGTTTGGGTTGGAAAGAGCCTTAAAGATCATCCAGTTCCAACCCCCCTGCCCTGGGCAGAGACACCTCCCACTGGATCAGATGGCTCAAAGCTCCATCCAACCTGGCCTTGAACACCTCCAGGGATGAGGAATTCACAACTTCCCTGGGCAACCTGTGCCAGTGCCTCACCACCCCCACAGGAAAAAAAGGTCTTCCTAAATCTCTCTTTCAGAGACCATTACCCTGGTCCTTAAAAGACAGTTTTCTTGAGAGAATGGAGGAGTTCAGGGTAATAGTGTTGGAGAGTCCTGCAAGACAGCTCGTAGTAGGAGCAGGAGAAATATGGCCAGGGCTGGGGGAAGGAGGTGGTTTGGGAAATATTCTGGACCAACCTCACTGAAACTGGGTGTCTTTAAGGACATGGGGAGCAAGGCTGTCCTGGAGGAGCTAAAGGGCAGGCTGGAGCAAGATACTCTTGCTGAGCCCAGTGAAGCGTCTACTCCCAGCAAGGTTACAGAGCATCTCCTGAAGCCTTAGGAGTTTGGGGACATCCATTCAGATGCCTCTATAGGAACCACCAGCCCTGGGTGGTGTAGCAAGACAGGACTGTTGGCTGTGCCCTGTGGTGCCTGTGCCCCTGCCCCTCAAGGGTCCTCAGCCACACGCACCTGCTCCAGGCCCATATTGTCCAGGTAGAGGTGCTGCAGGCTGGAGGCCACTGGCAGGAATGCGCTGTCACCCAAGCGCTTGATGGGGTTTCGGGACAGCTTCAGCTCTCTCAGGGCAGACAGGCCCTCCAGAGCCACCGTGGGCACCTCCAGCAGGAGATTTCCCTCCAGGTGCAGCTTCTCCAGCATCTTGGCAGGAGCCAGGGCATCAGGAGCAATGCGCCTGATAGTGTTGCCAGTGAGGTAGAGCCATCGCAGTCCCCTCACCCCAGCCAGGTCGCCTTCTGCAAGCTCCCGGATGGTGTTGTGCTGCAGGTGGAGAGAGATGAGGTTGGGCAGGAACTGGAAGATGCGTGCAGGCAGGCGGGTGAAGGCATTGTGGTCCAGGTCGAGGTAGGCCAGCCGTGGGGCTCCCCTGAAGGCAGCGGCTGCCAAGGTGGAGAGGCGGTTGTCAGTCAGGTAGAGATAGACCAGGCTTTCCAGCCCCCGCAGCGCCCCAGGGTGCAGCATCTCGATACCACAGCTCTGTAGATGGAGGGACACCAGCTCCTTCAGGCCAGGGAAGGCACCCGATGGCACCATCCTAAAGGTGTTTCGGCACAGGTCGAGGAGGTGGGTGTTCTTGGGGAAGCCCCGGGGGATCTCCCATAGGTTCCTGTTTGCGCAGGACCCATGACGGAAATCGGGGGAGCAGGTGCATCCCTGGGGGCATTGCCCACTGCCGGCCGTCCTTGGCCACTCTGGCAGCACAGTGGGGCTGGAGGGTGGCTGAGGGCGACCACACGTCATCTCAGGAGGCCTCAAGGAGTCAAGGGGCCGCCCATGCAGAGCCAGGGGTGCAGCACAGACTCCGTCTGCCTGCACCCGTGCCCTTGCCAGCCACTCATGGAAGGGACGCAGGAGGCAGGAGCAGAGCAGAGGGTTCCCAGCCAGGCTGATCCTCACCAGTGCCCCAGCCCCGGCCAGGGGTGGGAGCCCCTGCAGCTGGTTTTTGCGGAGGTCCAGTGTGCGCAGCTGGGGGCTGCGGGTGAAGGCTTCAGATGCCACATCCTGGAGAGCAGCATGGTCCAGGAAGAGGTGCTTCAGGGAGGCCATGGCCAGGGCTTCCTCAGCCACGTAGGTGATGGGGTTGTGGCCCAGGTCCAGCCTGGTGGTCTCGTCCAGCCTAGCCAGGGCCTCGCTGGGCAGCGCCTGCAGCTCATTGTGGTCCAGGCTCAGCCTGCGCAGGGCGGGCAGGGCCACAAAGGCCTCGCTGCCCAGCACATGGAGGGCATTGTGGGACAGCCGGAGCCACCTGAGGGCCTGCAGGCCCTGAAAGACCATGTCTGGGAGGTAGACTAAGGCATTTGCCCTCAGGTCGAGGACAATTAGGGACCCCAGATGGCCAAATGCTCCTGACTGAATCTCCTCGATGTGGTTCCCCTCCAGGATGAGCTGCTGGAGGGAGGAGAGCCCATCCAAGGACTCCTGGTAGAGGAGGGCTATGCCATTGGAGGCCAGGTTGAGATAGACCAGCCTCCCCAGACCCCGGAAAGCCCCTTCTTCCAGCTTTTCCACCTTGCAGTGCTGCAGGTCCAAGTGTGTGAGATACGGGGTGGAGAGAAAGGCTCCTGCTGGGACAACCGTGAAGCTGTTGCCCCGAAGGTCCAGGTTTTTGGTGAGCTGTTGGTCATGCAAAAAAACCCACAGTGTTATTGGAGGGCTGTCATCTCCACCACTTCCCGCTGCTCCCTGCCCATCCGCTTGCCCACCTGTGGGATGGCACTGGGGATGGCCATCAGGCTCTCGTTGAGGCAGAGGACATGGGCACGGAGGTTGTCACAGACACAGGGTGCAGGGCAGCGGGTGGCAGCTGATCCTACCACCACCATGGCTGCTACGAGCAGGAGGAGCCCCTGAGATAACTTCATAGTAGAGAGAACCTGTGGCTGGGTAGAGACAGCAGCAAGGTCAGGAGGAGGGCTCAGGCTCCCGTGTGTCCCCCAAAACAGCACTCAGTGCCATGAGAGCCGTTGTCGTGATCTAGTGGCACAGGTGTCACCATCTCCTGCTCTACCTCCATGATTTGTTTTCTTCACGCTGAGGGTTGTGAGACACTGGCACAGGTTGCCCAGGGAAACTGTGGATGCCCCCTCCCTGGAAGTGTTTGAGGCCAGGTTGGATGGGGTCTGGAGCAGCCTGGTCTGATGGGAGGTGTCCCTGCCCATGGCGGGGGGGGGGGTGGAACTGAGCGATCTTTAAGGTCCTTTCCAACCAAACCCATTCCATGATGCTATTTTGTCTGTCTACAATTTTACAGGTTACAAATGAGGAAGGGAAGAAGGAGAAAACAAATATTTAGAGAGAAAACTGAAGGTCAGGAGCACTGGGTCATTGATGGGGAATGGGTTTGGAGTCGGACACCCCATCCCCACCACTCCGTTTTTACTCCTTACATCACTCACATAAAGTCGTCTTGATCTGTACAAGGTATCATATTCTTCCCACACCTGAGGCTCGGTTTTTTTGTAAGCCAAGCAGGTAGAGCAATCCAAGGACTATGATCACGGCAGCTTTCTGAGCTGCCACCTTTCTCTTTATTGTCTGTCTCGGCTACCCTGGCCACCAGCCCTGCCTCCCAGCTCTGCACCTCCCACCGGCTCCAGCTGTTCTAAGCAGTTTGGGGAACAAGGACCTCCGCTGTTTGGCTGCAGGAAGGACCGGCTGATTTTGGCCACGCAGGGTGAAGGTGCCAGAGAGGGGCCAAGGCTGGGCTGGGTACACAGGGGGTGGTGGGGCTGCAGCTGTGGCCAATACAGCCCCCCCAAAGCTCTGTGGAAGAGGAGCGGTAGGGTCTGCGAGGCTGAAACCCCTGGAAGCACCACGGTGACCACCCCCTCAGCCACCATAGCTCACCTCCCCCTATGGTCCCGTGCCCTCCTGCCACCAGCCCTGCCTCCCGTGCACACTGGGGGTCACTCCCCATCCTGTAGAGCCACCAGCAAGTGCCACCAACGCGATGCCCCCAGCTCAGCCCCCATCCTGCACCCGGGCACCACCCTGCCACCCCCTCCCACACGCCTGGGGTGGGGGTGTCACGCACCTGGGACCGGAGGTACCTGCTCCTCAGGAAGCGGCAAAACACGAGGGGAATGGGTCCCCCACCCCCATCCAGCGGCTCCTGAGCTCCTGCACTGGTATTTGCTCTCCTCTGAGAGCTCTCCTGAGCAAGAGCTCAATGGGCCCCGTTGTGTCGCTCTCCCAGCAGCTCGCTGAAGCCAGAAACGCAGGAGGGGGAGAAGGAGGAGGAGGTGGGGAAGCAGGGTAGAGCACCCCTGGAGAGAGGGTATTGACCCAGATAACGCCTCCCCCTGCCTTGTAGCAGGCTGGGGAGCCCAAACCCAGGCCACAGTCCCTGTGGGATTTGCTCTCGCTGTTTCCCAGGCTCTATCTTTTCTTTCCTGGCTTCACAAGTCACAGGAGCTTTGGAAGTGCAGGGCAGAAAGGTGACATCCAGCCCAAATTGCCACTGCAGCAGCGAGCAGGGGCACCAGGGATGAGGCTGTGGGGCTGTGCTTCATGTACAGCTCCCAGTTCTGCTGATGTTGCTTCTCTGCTTGTTTCGAAGAGGCCAGGAGCAGCAGTGCCTGTGTGGAACAGCTTGCAGAAGGCCTTTGTTTTCCTCCCAACTCCAGCATTTCCTTTTTTTTTAACTCCGCACTTCACTCTCCAGGAATGGGAACAGATCTGCAGGCTGACAAAAATCTGGAAGATCTGATACTTGTGTCTCTCTCCCCTTCAAGGCCTTCCCTTGGTCAGTGATCTCAGCATGTCCCATCCAAGTGCCACCCATGGGCGATAGGCAGGCTGGCCAGGATTGGACTCCATGATCTCAAAGGTCTTTTCCAACCAAAATGGATGGGGCCTTGAGCAGCCTGGTCTGGTGGGAGGTGTCCCGGCCCACACCAGGGGGGTTGGAACAGGATGGGCTTTAAGTCCCCTTCCAACCCAAAACGTTCTGGGATTCTGTGGGTCTGTGAGCCTCCCTACTGCCAGATAGCCAAAGCTTCCCTGGCCACTGCCCTGGGCCATCACCCTTTTGGTCCCTGCAGGCTCCCAGGGATTCTCAGTGTCCCTGTGACACAGAGTGACCACCCAACAACACTGATGCAATGAACAGCTTGGAGGGACCAGCTCTCATGTTCATCTCCACTTTGCTGTGCAGGGAGGACCATTGGGGATGGAGGTCCAGTGAGGATGAACCTGCCTCACCCTGGGGATCTTGAGACATCCATGGAATCACCAAGATCCATTTTGGGGTGACTGTCCTTGAGGAGGGCCAGGTGAAGGGAGTGGTGCCTGTCTCATGCTACAGCCACATTCTGACCACAGTGGTGCTCTGGCTGGTGGTCCTCACTCTGCCCCTGTATGGCAGGGCCCTCGTGCCCCCCAAGCTGCTCCTGCTCTATCAGTGCTGCGCCCACTCCTTCCACACCAGCCTGTACTCACTGCCACCACATGCCACCACAGAGGCCGACGTCTTCCCAAACCTGCTGGACATCACTGCCCTCTGGGGGGCAGCAGGGTGGGGCAGCTCAGCCAAGGGATTCCAGGGATCTGGGGGACCTTGACCACTTCCATGCGAACTACAACCTCCTTTGCCCTGCCGCTGGCCACCCGGCATCTCAGCAGCAACCCCATCCACCGGCTGATGCAGAACCACCCCTGCAGCCACCATCACCCCATCACATCTCTGGCCAACCATCCAGCCCATTCTGCTCTCCACCACCTGGTTTCCCCCCTCATCAATGGGCGGGAGCCCCCACCCTGCCTGGACATCCATGTTGGCAGTAACACCTCCCTGGTGGCCGGCCGAGCTTTGCCAAAGGACTGTGGGGAGGTCGAGCTATGGTACCAGACACCCAGCACGACGTCTGCCCTTTCCTCAGCCTCCCACCAGGCTTTTAGCTTGTTCCTCCACCCAGCGATGATCTCACCAGCTTTGGCTTCTGCCAAGGCTGCAGGGAGGCAGCCGGTCTTTTGTCTCTCTGATGGGGTATGGGAGGTGAAGGCATCACACCTGAACCTCCATTTGGTGGGATGTAACCCAGATCCTTCTGCTTTCTGTCACAGAAAACATTTCACCTTTGCCTGCACAGAGCCTGATCCTGTTGCTGCCTCGACAGCGTTTCCTAGTTCACAGATGCACCCAAACCTGCTCCACGCAGGGCGAGCTCTGCAGCATCACTGCCTGGCCGGGCTAATGAAGTTTGAAATAAAAATACTTCTGACAGCAGCAGGGCTTTTGGGGTGAGGTGGCTGCACAAGACAGGCTGAAGCAGCACTGGGATGACCCCACATTCCTTCAGGGTACCACTGGGAAATGGTCAACCTCTGGGAGCAACTTCCAATGAAAACCAGAGTTAGCAATTCCCATCCTCCCCTTTATTTTTTCTAATACTGAGGTATAAGCCAATTTTAAGGGGCATTCTACCTAGAAGCAAAGACTGTTGCTTCTACCCTCACACCCCCCTTTTTCTTGTAGACATCTGGTCCTGACATTAAACACCAGGAAAATCCTGTTTCTAAACATTGTTTACTTTCAAAAGAAACATGGGGATCAACATAGAATCATAGAAGGGTTTGGGTTGGAAGAGACCTCAAAGCCCATCCAATTCCAATCCCCCTGCTATGGGCAGGGACACCTCCCACCAGACCAGGCTGATCAAGGCCCCATCCTACCTGGCCTTGAACACTTCCAGGGAGGGAGCATCCACAGCTTCCCTGGGCAACCTGTGCCAGTGCCTCACCACCCTCAGCATGAAGAATTTCTTCCTAATGTCTAATCTAAATCTTCCTCCTTCCAGTTTAAAGCCATTCTCCCTTGTCCTATCACTCTTTGCCCTTGTAACAAGTCCCTCCCCAGCTTCCCTGTAGCCCCTTCAGGTACTGGAAGGTCGCTATGAGGTCGCCCCAGAGCTTTCTCTTCTCCAGGCTGAACAAGCCGAACTCTCTCAGCCTGTCCTCATAGCAGAGGTGCTCCAGCCCTCAGAGCATCTTCATAACCCTGTAAATTCTTTTATGCCTTGATTCTGTCTTCAAGCCTCTGGCAGAAGTTAACAGACTTGCTTTTACAACAGATTGCTGAAGGAACAAGATGGGATGAGGTAAAGGAAGCAGGGCTTGGCCTGCAGCGACTGAAGCTTCTTCTGTAGGTGCAGGTACCTTCACTTCAGTTGATTTTACCAATTTGGACACAGAGGAGATCCAGCTTCAGACAAAAGTGGGAGAAAATGCACTTTGTTCTTAGCCTTAGGGCAGCCTTTTATTTAATGAGGGGACACTGCTCTCACACAAAGGCCAGAGTGATAAGAGACACTGCTTTCCTGTGCCTGCTGGATCACAGCCACCTGTTTGAAAAAGCTCACCACATGTAAGAGCACAGGGAGGGTGGGCACACATAGGTCCTGCACATAATCACGCGCTTTACTTCAAGCCAGTGCCTGTTTTTCCACCCGTGCTGCCTGCACACCCTGTGTTAACACCAGCTTTTCCTGCGTTGAGGCCTGCGAGCTGTGCCATCTGCTGCCCCTCACAACCAAGGCACAGCTCACTCCATGCTTTTCACTTCTTCCTGGCACTGGCTTTACCCGCAACTGAAAACAGAGGGAAGGAACAACGCTTTGCTACCTAAAGAGATGTGTTGATTCTCAGATGCTTGAAAGAGGTAGCAGGACCAACCTGTGAGTTTGTGGCCTCAGGAGAGGCACAAGTAGGTGGCACAAACATGCATAGGAATATGGATGATACTCCATAGAGAGACTGAGGCATCTGCTGCTGCTCCTTCAGTGCAAGAAAAAAGCACAGCCCTACCTAAGAACGGTCATCACAGGCCTAATTCTTCATGCTCTTACATGTGCTCAGCTTTCAAACATGTGAACGGTGCACACAGTCCTGGGGCTTTATCAAAGGGATCAAATAGAACACTTATTCCACAGGGATTTCATGGATTGTATTCATTTCCAAACCAAGCCTATTTAATGGGGGAGGGGAAGGAGACGGGGAGAGAGAGGGAACAACACAGGCAATGGCAAAAAAAATGTACAATAAAAATACACTTGCTCCCTTAAGCAATGGCCACCAAGTTCAGCCACAACATGCCAATATTCCAAGCCACAGCAGCAGGGGAATAGTGTATTAAAATACAAATCAACCACACACTGCCTTTGACAAACGGATTGGAAAGAAGAAAGAGAGGGGAGCATACCTTGCCCCTCTAACCCAGCAGCAGCAGAAGGGGGGTCAGGCACTCCCCTGGCCTGGAGAAGCAGGGGCAGCGGCAGCAGCAGCGCAGCCTCCCTCCTGCACAGTGCTGGATGTGACCAGGCATGAGTCACAGTCCAATAAAATAAAATAAAAAGCACAACTGGGTCAATCCTGATGATCAGGGCTTCTGGGCCCCGTGTTAGTCTTGCCAACGCAACCAAAGTGGAGAACTCTTCTTGTCAACTCACGCAGAGCTCTGAGCGACACCGCCCTGCAGACCAGGCAGTCACTTCAGGAGAAGCAGGAAAAAAAAAACTCAGCAGAATTTGTCCAAGTTTATGAAAGCAGAAGGAAAGACAGACCTCCTACAGGGAGAGGAAGGGAGGGAGGGAAGAAACAGAAAAAAAGAAAGGACAGGACGTCTGTAGGGACTCTGGGATCCTTCCCCAGCACACAGGTCCAAGATCTCTGCCGACAACAGTTCTATGAGGAGGGAAGGGCATGGCTAAGACATCTCTTCGCTTACAGTTGGTGGAGGGTTTGTAAGAGCATGTGGCGAGCAAATGAACAGGAGTCAAGAGCACGGTTTGGTCTGTGGAAAGAAGAAAGAGAGAGATTTAAAATACGATATTTAAGAGCTGCTTTGTATCTGACTTTGAATGAGCAAATAAACCCCATTTCAAATGCACAGGGCTTACAGGCCCAGAAGTCTTTATCTTCTCCTCTCCGTTATCTCTTCTGAAACCATTCCTTCATTGCAGCACGGATGACTTCTCCCCATTCAGAGCCTGCTGTGGAAAATCCTCTCTCCTGTTGCCGAGTCCAAGGCAGGAAGACAACCACCAAGTATCAGAACATTCATTTCAGGTACAAAAACCAGGAGTGGATTGTTAATCTCTGCAGATCAGTGTCTCATTTTGGATAGAATGAAGCAGGTGGAGGTGGAAGCCCCCTTCCCTCCCTCTGGCAAAGGGATTTTCCACATAGATCTACCATTTAGGTCCCCAAACCACAGAAGACAAGTCTGCTGATACTCAAAACTTCTCTCACCAAGTCACCTGCTGTCTATGACTTGATGGTGACTTCGGTCTTTAGAAGAGGTGATGTAATCTCTTACCATCCCCACACCTGAGGTCCAGTAACACCTGACTAGCTCTGCTGGGCCACCTTTCAGGGTGCCTGACCAACAGCCCACAGAACCTGCAGAACACTGTCTGAAAGGGCCTGGCACAGGCTGCAATAGTGAGCTCCACTTCACGCAGAATAACCTGTTCCTTGAAACTAGAAGATGGACATATTCAGTCACAGCAGGGTTAACGTGGGGATACATTTCCCTAACACTCCCATCACATCCCAGTAACTTATTTTTCTGTTTCCACAGGCTTTTTTTCACTGAAACTTTTAAGTCTGTATCCATCCATGAGGAAGCTTCCTCCTAAGAATTTTAATCCAGTGTTTACCACCATTCTGAGAACTGAAACCATTAATTTTACGTTTCTCCCACCCCACCCCAGCAAAATAACTTTTAATGATTAATTGCAGCGAGGGCTGCTCAGTTTGGGAAAGAAGGATAAGTTGAAATAAAGATTGGAATATCTTGGTAGGAGCAAGAAGTTCATCTCTGAATTTATAGTGTATGGTGACAGCTGCAGAGGTTGTTAGGCACAGGGCTCCATGTCTGCTATGGATGAACAGAAGCACATCCTGGAGAAGAGTTGACCCCTTTTATTCTCCCCAAGAGCCATTCAGTGCCCCACACTGAAGAGACAGGACACATTTACAACTTGCAGTTTATCTTCAGTGTGGCTGGGTGAGGTATTTCAGACCTTTGGAAGTCTCAGCCCTGTTGGCAATGAGCAGGTTGATTCCACCTAGGCAGCCTCCTGTTCTTGGAAATAGAGAAGCTGAACCCCCGATGTTGATCACAGCCAAGCTTCCTCAGTCTCCACTCCTAACACCAAGCCTCCTCTGATACTAACAGCCCCCTTACTTGCTGTGGAGCTAAACTGCCTGCCACTTGGTGTTAGGGACTGTTGAAAGAGGCCAATGCAGTGTGAGCCAATCCAGTACCAAAGAGCAGCAAAAAAAATCCACCCAAAAATATCAAAGGAACTCCAACCCTTGCAGAAAAACCCACCACCACTTCTAGTAAGTCACAAGTGGGCAATCAGACACTAAATCTTAGAATGGTTTGGGTTGGAAGGGACCTTAAAGATCATGTTCCAATCCCCCTGCCATGGCCTAGGACACTACCCATCAGACCAGGCTGCTCAAGGCCCCATCCAACCTGGCCTTGAACACTTCCAGGGAGGGGGCATCCACAATTTCCCTGTGCCAGTGCCTCACCACCCTCATTGTGAAGGATTTCTTCCTATTGTCTCATCTAAATCTTCCTCCTTCCATTTTAAAACCATTCTCAGACATCCACATGCTTTCAGTTTTTCCACCTAAAAAATCATGGAAAAGCATGTGTGGATTCACAGCCCCATCTTGTGTCCGAAAAAGAAAATGAGGACCGACAGCAGCAGAGTAAGACGGATCCATCATTTGATTGTTCTTGAATGGAGAACACAGCAACAAACCATCACAAGAAAAAGGAGAATGACTGTGCCAGGAGAGGCAGCGGAGCTGTAGCCCAGGCAGCTACAAGGCCTTCGCAGCTCTAGAAGCCCAAAGGACCAAACTGCAACCCTTGAAGGGAAAACCACCAAAAATGCATACCAGTTTGCTGAAAATTAAGGATTCATGGGTTTGACAGAGTGGAAGTAGATTGGTTGTATAAACATAGCCCAAACGAGCTCTGCAGATTACTAGGTTAATCAGCTAGAGCTTTGATTTAAGGTTAGGATATGATTTTGTTCCAACTGAATTCCAAGAAAAGGGGTGTAGGTTAATTCTGCAGCTGTTTTAACTGAGTTTTGTGGTTACTGAACTGTCATTGTTCTCTCCAGGCAATTGTAAAGCTGCTCTCCTTGTTCCCCTAAGGAAAGCATTTGAAGGAATACATGGATTTATAAAACACAAAGGTCTATTGCTTGTGTACCATTTTGACTTCATTATCATAGAATCACTTGGTTGGAAAAGACCTCTGAGATCATCGAGTCCAACTGTACCTGTTCACTACTAAACCATATTCCTGAGCACCTTGTCTGCCTGTCTTTTAAACACCTTCCGGGACGGTGACTCCACTACCTCCCTGGGCAGCTGTGCCAGTGCCTGACAGCCCTTTCAATGAAGAATTTTTTCCTGATGTCAAATCTGAACCTCCCCTGGTGCAACTTGAGACCACTTCCTCTCATCCTGTCACCTATTACTTGGGAGAAGAGACCAGCACCCACCTCACTACAACCTCCTTTCAGACACTTGTAGACAGTGATAAGGTCTCACCTCAGCCTCCTTTTCTCCAAGCTAAACAACCGCAATTCCCTCAGCCGCTCCTCACAGGACTTGTTCTCCAGCCCCTTCACCAGCTTCATTGCCCTCCTCTGGACACACTCCAGCACCTCAATGTCCTTCTTGTAGTGAGGGGCCCAAACCCGAACACAGGATTCAAGGTACAGCCTCACCAATGCTGAGCACAGGGACACAACCACTTCCCTGGTCCTGCTGGAGATGCTGCTTCTGATACAGGCCAAGATGCCATTGGCCTTCTTGACCACCTGGGCCACTGCTGGCTCATATTCAGCCGGTTGTCAACCAGCACCCCCAGGTCCTTCTCTGCCAGGCAGCTTTCCAGCCACTCTTCCCCCAGCCTGGAGCACTGCACGGGGTTTTTGGGTCCCAGTGAAGGACTCTGCACTGGGCCTCGTTCAAACCTCATACCACATGCTACACAGGACATAAGTTTCCCTATGATAATATCACACCTTGTAACAGAGGGGCTTGCAAATCAGAGAAAGCTTCAGCTCCAAGAATTTCATAGCACCAGGGACACTGCAGGCTTGACACTGGCACCCTTCCCTACCAAAAGCAGGCAGACAGATCTGCCTTCTACTGCGAGAGGCTCCTGGCTCTCACACAACTGTTACAGAACCTTTGAACAATCTCACACTTTTTCTGTAAGAGATTTTCCCCTCTTGCACTTGTAGTGAAATGCTGGCTCTGGATTCAATGGAATTTTTGTTGAGGAATTCATTAAGATCAGTATTTTAGTCTTTATTTTGTCACATACAACATCATCTAGAGATGAAAAATATTTATTAGTATTTTGCAGACCTGAAGCTTGGGAGAGGCCTACATACACATACAAGGAGAGGGGGACAAGTGTCTTTTGTGAGCAGATTTGTTTAGAAGGACACGTCAAGCTGAGTTATGAGGCTGCTCCAGGCACTGGAATTTGACATAAGCAATTAGAAGGGTTAAATGCACTGAAACAAATTCCCCTTTTCTGCATTCTGAGCTTCAAGTGATTTAAATGCTCTGTTTGGATGGCTGGGGCTGACAGACACTAAGCAGTACTTGTTTTGATCAAGATGGGTCTTTACATAATTAGCATCTGATGAATAAGCCACCATTTTCTTCACCCTTTTATTTCAGGGCTGGTATCAGATCCTTACACTGTACATATCTATTTGATCAACAAGCAACATTACAGACAGCAGAAATCCAGTCTGGAAAACTTCACTTGGCAAGTCCTGACACGTCTTGCTCAAACCTATAATGATTGAGTTGGAGGTGTATTTGTTCAGTTGGCAAAGCACACGGTCATTGGCTCATAACTGCCTGACTCCTAACTTGATCAAGCCAAAAAGAAGACACAGGAGACAAACTGTTCCACCAGAAGGCCCTCGAGGTTAGCAGTTTCACATGGGTAAACAAGCCAGGTACATATTTATCTTCCAAACCTGACCTTAGCTTGGCTGCTTGCTGCTACACGTCAGCTTTGACAGCTTCAGCCACAACAACGCTTGGAAAAAGTCTTCTCCTCTATCACAACTGGCCTGCTGCCAATGTCAGAAGAACTAAGAAGAGACTGACAACCAATATTTGACTGCATCCCTACCGTCCATGTTTTGTATTGACCACAAGTATTTTATGCCTCTGCCTTTCATCAGCACAAGTTCCCAATCTTCAGCATATTCCCCACACAAGGAAAATTGGGAAGGCTTAAGCCTTGTTCTGGAACCAGTTACAAAGCTGTTTCCACCATACGTGGCACCGTGGTCCACGCTGAGCCAAAGAGCCAGTGAGTTCCAAATGGATTTCAAACCTCTGCTCGTTTTGCATAAAGTCACAATTTTGGACTCTTTCTCCCCTTGACTGCTCAAGTCCTTGCTCTCTTGATTTTTCTAAATAAAAAAGTTCACACTGATTTAATGCAGAAAAGATATGGCTTTCACTGCTACTGCATTATCTTTCTTTGCTTTGAGATATGAAGAAACTAAAGCTAAAGGAGTTGATTCCCTACTTATACTAGAAGTAACAACACTAGAGGCAGGCAGCAGAAGTAGCTTCTTCAACACTTATGCTCCTGATTAGGTTCTCAAAAAACCCACAAGCCTTGTTGCTAGTAGGAACAGTTTCATTTAGGAACAAATTCAGTTCCTGCTTTGATCAGTGTCACACAGCATGACTATTCAGGTAGAGCTCTGCTGAACCTCGGACTCAGAAGGAGGACTGGGAGGGCATAGTTAGATCCAGTACACTCAGAGTTCACTCAAGCAGTGACTAGAAACCCTTCCTTAAGCTCAAGACACCTCTTCTGTGAGTGGCATCAGTCTCTGCTTCAGAGTCAGTTAGTTGCAAAGCCGGCCTTCCACCATTTCTGCTTTAGGATCAAGACTTCTTACTCTAAACCTTGCATTCTGGAATAAGCAAGATAAAAGCAGAGGCCCATCAAACTATTAATCCTAAATTTCAGAACAGATGTTTAGCATGCTTTAACAGAACAGTTTGCATACTACTATTAATCCTCAGTTTCACTAGCTCCAGTGGAGAAGACTGCATGGCAAGTACAATACTCACTTTGTGACAAAAGCAGAGAGAACTGGGGCCAGGGATTTAGGGAAATAATCCTGCTGGACCATATGGTTCAAAGTCATAAGAATACCATAAAGACTTGGGACAGCTTTGATCTTCTCTTCACTCTGAGAAAAGGACAAGAAGAAGGAAGTCAGACATCAGACAATCACTATTTTGTCTAATCCAGTCCAGTTCACAAAGGCAACAAATTCTCCATTGAATGAAGTGCTGCCATATGCTGTAGGAAAGCTGCTCGTTAGATTCAGTGCAATGTTCCTCAAGACAAACATAGGCAATTCCATAGCCTCCCAGCACCAGCATCTGGAAGAAAGCAGCACCAAGAACATTCTAGTACTTATCAGCTAGAGCCCAGTCACTGACAGCAGCAACAATGGGGAAAGTGAAGCAATGAACTTGCAAGCAAAACAGTCCGATCTTCTCAGAGGCCCTATGTCAAACTGTTCTCCTAAAGAATTTCACCCAACTTCAGTTAATAAAGAATTCAGCTGCCTTATTTACACAATTTTTTCATTGAATCAGAGAATGGTTTGGGTTGGAATGGACCTTAAATATCATTCAGTATCAGTTCCAAACCCCCTGCCATGGGCAGGGAAACCTCCCACCACACCAGGCTGATCAAGGCCCCATCCAACCTGACCTTCGACACTTCTAGGGAGGGGGCATCCATGACTTCCCTGGGCAACTTGTGCCAGGGCCCCACCACCCTCAGAGTGAAGAATTTCCTCCTAATTTCTGATCTAAATCTTCCCCTTCCCAATTTAAAGCCACTCCCCCTTGTTCTATCACTCCTTGCCCTTGCAAAATGCCTCTCCCCAGCTTTCCTGTAGCCCCTTCAGGTACTGGAAGGCCGCTCTCCAGTCTCCCCAGAGCCTTCTCTTCTCCAGGCTGAACAAGCCCAACTCTCTCAGCCTGTCTTCACAGCAGAGGTCCTTCGGCCCTCTGATCCTCATTTTCTTGTATTATTCTGTAGCTAATTTTTGTAGCATCTCCAGTTCTTCAGCAGGCTTCCTCCAGAGCTTGATGTAGTGTTCACAAAACCAGTCTCACAATTACATACAAGATAAAGCTAATAGTCACCCCCATTGCTGCTCCATTGCTTACGTGATGCCTGTTATTCTTGCTCCCAATTTGATGCCAACCTACATTTCCCAGCTCTTACATTGCTCTCATTTATTTCTCCACTGCCATTCCAGCTAAAACCCTTCATTCTGTAGGCAGAATCTGGAACTGTGTTCCTAGGTGCATGACCTGGTATTTCATGGTGCTAGGAATATCTACTGCTCATGTACTTCCAGCTCTGTGGGACAACAAATGATGGAAGATGTTTCTTCTCCACATATGCCGAATTCATCATCAGTCCTCTGTATCACAGAGGATAAACCTTCACCTGGCTGATCTTCAAGGGCTTTATCAATGCCAATTCCTAATCTAAAAGGGCTGTTCTGGAACACAAGCCTGTGCTTTGTGTCTCACACACATTTGCTGTTTTCTGTATGGAATAAGAGGTAGGTGTCCCCAAAACAAGCATTCTGCAGAACATAAAGCCATCTCTGGATCTGTAGACCTGTCTGAGAAGGGTAAAGCTCAGCATTAGTCCTAAACACACAGGGAAAGGCTAAACCGTTTTTTCAGAAAATTAAAATGTATCCAAGTATGTCAACAGCTCTCTGTACCCCAAGCTAGATATTATCAGAAGGAAACCTATAAACTTAAGTGAAAGCAGGCTTCTATAACAGATTATAGCTAATCTGTGGGTTAAAATTATCTTGGTCCATGTTTCCATTCTTAGCTTCTAGGTCTTGAGGCAGTGAGAAACATTAACCTTTTGTTATGGTTTGAGTTAAATTGGAGTCTGTTTCCTGACTCTGGCTCAGCCTAGCCTAAGTAACTCCATTTTCTGAAAGCTAACTGCATGTTTTCCAGACAGTTGCTCCCTAGAAGTGATAACATGGAACACTGCAATGCAGAAAAGCCAATGTTTATACTTATTCCTCTAGTACCCAAGGCCATCCCTGAGCTGGTGGATGCCATAAGTCAAAGAGGTGAGGAAGGTCGCACCTGCAGGAGGGCTGGACAGGACAGTTATCCCAAACTGACCACGAGAGGATTCCATCCCAAATACGTCATACTCAGTATAAACTGAGATATGATGAGGGTCTCGCTCTCTTCTGTGATGGCCAACGTCCAGTGATGACTTCGTCTGTCTGATTGCTCTCGATTCCGAATTCATGTGTTCCTGGATCCAGTTTTTGAGCACAGTTCCCTCCTAGCTGTGGACCCTTTCCCTCATGTCTGCTTTGCATTTGTGGTGACATGTAGTCATTGAGGGGTGGAATCTCAGATATTTGTACATATTTCATAACTTTCTAATTATTTTCATCATTGTTATAATTGCATTAAAGTCATAGTTTTAGTCTCCAATCCACAAGGTTTTTTCCTCTCATTTTCCTCTGGGGGTGAGGGGAAGGGAATTTAGGAGCCCAATTGCATGGCCTTAGCTGCCGAAATTAGCTGGGTCGGGGCTAAACTGGGACACCCTTGTAGGACAAGTTAGGGTAAGGTGCTCCTTAAGCATGCAGACAGAACCCCTCCCCAGTCTTCTCACTGAAAGTAAAGTTGCAGGTATTCTAATGCAATTTGCAGGTTTCCTTCTGACACTCCATCCTTTCTTGTGAGAAAGTGTATTTCATGGAACTAGATAAGTGGCTCTAGCATTTGGCAAAGATACTCCAAAGCATGAAGCTGAACGCTACTGATCTAGCAAGAGTAGTTGGATATGCTTTTGAGCCACACTACTAAAAGATGCTCTAAAGGATCATATTAAGTAATAATATCATAGATTAGACTCCTGGACATGGCTTTTTATAGAGACCATAGTCCAGCAGCAGCATTATTTCCTTACCTGACCCTCCGTACCTTTAGCAGGCAACTGAAAAGGCAGAGCACATTAAGAAGAAGAGGCACAAAGAGCTGACACCGCCTTCATCCTAATGCAACTTCACAATCTGCAATCTCTGCTGGACCTGCAGACTTCCATTGTCCCTCGGCATCAGGCACACACAGGCATCCAGCTGCTTCCATGGCAACATAATTACCCAAAACCCAGCTGGCCTGGTCTTCAACAGCCTAAACAGACCATAACTTAACTCTTTCCTGCCTCCTCACCTTAAGTAGTCCCATGTGGATCAAGAGGCTTGTGACGAATGCATCTGAATTAAATGTAGCAGAAGTGAAGGCTTTTCTCATCAATGCATCTATAAAGAAGTAAATGCATTGTATTAAACAATTACAAAAACATATTACAGATTTTAAGATCTAGATTGATCATACAGGACCTCAGGTAATATCAGCTACTAGAGGAGTTTTGGGAGGTAATATCTGTTAAGATCCCAGTTGTCTCCAGAGGTACTAAGTATAATCTCTGAAATACTGAGACAGGTAAAACTTAGTCCTTAAGTATAAGGCCTGATACAAAGGGGAAAAAAAAAAGACACACAAAAAACCCTCAACAAAAACTGCAAAAAACCCCCAATATTCACACACTGCCAATTCTCAGAAGCATTTGGACCTCAGTCCTACGCACCACAAAATGCTTTACTTGATGCATTTGAAAACACATTGAAAATACATGCACACAAACATAATCATAGGAAGTAGAGCACCAAGAGGCAGAGACTGGACATTGCTTGGCCCTAAAGGCCAGTAAGAATTCACCTTTCATTTGAAACCACAAGGAATGAGAACACAATGAGAAAACTTGTTCAGCTGTTTTCTGGGCTCCCTCAGGACCAATATTCTGTCACAAGCTATGGGCAAACCAGTGCTTTAGCCTCTCATGTCTACAAGGGCAGGCAAGGCACCCATTTTGACCTCTGACAGTTATGGTTTCTAGGAACGCACAGAACCCATGACAGCAGCTGTAGAACAGTGTCAGATGTTATCCAGGGACATCAATATCAGCTTTTCTGGAAGGAAAATAACTGCTAGGTTCTACCTTTACTTAAGAAGCAGGAGTAGTATGGAACATCTATAGAGATAAATAGGTACACAAGCACACTTCAGACAGAAATACCCTGTTACCCTGTGCTCCTTTTTTTGATGGAGACAACTCATAATGGGCATGAGCTAAGGCCAGCACTAGCTCGATGAGATGAAAACTAACTATTTTTGGCTGATTGGACTCATAAGCAGCTGCAGAAAACTGTTACATTACTGTTTCACAGACAACATCTAACGCAGTTCCACCACGTCTACGCATTCCAAACTAAGAAACTGCAAACAGGGGAAATGCATGTTTGTTTGCAGTGAATCACTCTAAGGCAGGGGTGTCAAATTCACGGTTCCTGCCATTCTCCTGCAGCGTAACGCGCGTCACACATTGCACATGTGACCAGCGCTGGCAGAAGCAGAGGGGCAAGGAGCTCAGCACTGCTGCTGGGTAGAAACAAGGTGCTGGGCCAGATAAAACAAGGTGGAGGGCTGGATTCGGCCCATGGGCCATGAGTTTGACACCACTGCTCTAAGTGGTCTTAAAAATAATTGATCCAGTTCTTTTGCCCAATATTGATGGGCAGCACACGTACGGGAGAACTGTACTGCTGGGGGATTTGAAAAAGGTGAAAGTCAGGGGTCAGATGCCTAGCAGAGTTTGGAAATTCCTGATTCCAAGTGAGAACACAAAGGGATACTATTAGTTCACAAAAAAATCAGACCTAACCTGAATGACTGCTCCACAATAAACAGTGAGGAACAGTCCCTTGCCTGTACACTAGCTTCTTGTCCCCTGTTGTAAATATCTACTTCCAGAAGAAATTAAAGACATTTCAGACCGATAAGAAGACACTAAGAGGTCTCTCTTTACACTCTTAATACCACACTGGAGAGTACTTCCTGCAAAATACTGTTTAAATAAACAGCCTTGAAAAAGTAACCAACCTTGGAACACAGAACTAGCGGCTCCTGACAGCCTCGCATCAAGGAGATGCAGTAAGGGCAGCACAGGTCCACTAAGACAAAAACTACAACAGCACTCATCATCACGCTTTGGAAGCACAAGATAACAAAAAGTTCAAAATGAATCTCTAGTTTCAATCCACACAACAGCCTGGGACAGCTTGGGACTTTGTTATCTGGGGTTTCTTGCTGCCAGAGACAAAACAGTCAAACAGTCTGGCCCACACGGCCCTTCCTCTGTACTGCACTGGTGTCCTTGACAGCGAGGCAGGTCACACCATGAAGTGAAGAAAGGCCCAGTCACCTGTTGTTTCATGCACTGCTGTTTTGACTGGGGTTTCATCTTTGAAGACTGAGGATACCCTTAGGAGAGTTGTAACCACTTTCTCTACATCAGATGTATCTGTCTGAAAGACAAGGAAAAAAGTATATCAATCTGAGGCCATTTATTTCACTGCTTGACACCTACAGAAGATGGGTCTCTGCTAGGGCTGTGACAAGAATTACAGCCTTCACCTGACTGGCATCAGTTTTTCCTTGCCTATACCACAAGGCATAAACGATACTGTGAAACAAGGTTAACTACATAGAAGCTCTGGTGCCAGTATAAGCATTAACTGCATCATCTGCTTCCATAAAGTTCCTTGGGATCACTGGGGAGAAGACACAAATCTAGGTCCCAAGAGACCTCTGTGGATTAAAAGATGCTGAGAGAGAACTCAGCACCGTAGATCATAAGCCCACCTACCTGCTGAGCTATCAGCACAGAGCACTTTGGTCCTAGTCGCAGCAGCTTCTCTGGTGATGGGAAAGCAAGGAATGTGGCAACATCCACAGGAGGAGATGGCACTGGAGTTGAATCCTGAAACAGGCAGAATCCATCTCAAGATCAGTCTTGGAAGTAAATAAATTAGTTCAGCAACAAAGGCACATAGGACAGGTCAGACATAGGTGCATCAGGTCAAGATTTGTTCTGTCTGAAATCGCTTTGAGGGGCTGGAAAGAGCCCAGACTTGGAATAGGCAGAATATGCTAGCACATCACACAGGCAGGGTTCACATTGTTTTCCAGACATAGCAAGCCTTTCTCTACTGCTAGTCAGCCTTTCCCTCCATGCACACACACACACACAGAAACATGTTTTGTTCAAGTGTGCAAGCCATCCATTTTCTTTATTTCCTGTATGTTATCTCCCTGACTGTTACTACAGTGCCAGCCCACGCAGGAATGTGAATGCCTGCCAGCACTCCAGATCTCATTTCCTCCTTTAGTCTTCTCCAGCTGAAGAAACAGGAATGCATCTGGATATAACCTTACCTGCGAACCAATTATCTTCTCAGGAGTCAGTGACTCCTCTTCTCCCTGTCCTCTCTTTTTCAGCTGTTGCTGCTCTTCCTCCTCCTCTTCATCCTCTTCTTCATCTTCATCCTCCTCCTCCTCTTCATCGTCCTCCTCCTCCCCTTCATCATCACTAAGGTTTGAGAGTTACACTAATTACACACTTGCATGTCCTGTTCCCTGGAACTCAAAGCATTTCTTCAACAAGAAAAAAGCAGCCTCCTCTCAAGTCTTACTGCAAGGAGTACAACTCCATCTACAACAGATTAAGAGGACACTCAAGACCCAGCTGACAATAGCAAGCAAAGAGCAAGGAAGGCAGTCAATAACTAAGATGAGGCCATCAACAAGACACGAGGCTTATCCTGCTTACTAAATCCCCTAACGGTGGTGCTCCACATTGCACACTGAAACCAACATCCATCTGCAATGGTACAGTTCTTACTTTAAAAGAGATGGGTGAATAAAAGTGTTGATGAAAAGCGTTGGAAAACTTCCAAATTAAACTCTGGTACCCTGCCTACCTCAAAGATCCCAGCACAGCTGCCATATTGAAGCCTTCAAGGATCTCCTGGAGTTGCTCACATCCCTCTTCTCCCAGACAGTTACCTAGGTTGATAGAGGAAAGGGATTAGACTTAACAGATGCATACAAGTTTGTTCTTAGGGATTTCACAATTGATTCTATCTCCTATTTCTCAAATTGAACAGTTATCAGTCATTTCTACACGATACCTCACAGGCAGCAAACGCAGACTCCAGTTATCAGAATCAAACAGTTGTTAAACAGATTTCAGCAGCATTGTGCAATGGCAGGAGAGAAAAAAACCCCTACTTTTCCAGAATGTCTTTAGTCCTGCTAGTGCTATAAACAACTCATTCTCAGTGATTCTAAAACAAGGACACATAACACAGTACCAGTATGAACAGCAAAAGCTAATGCTGGTCAAAGCCCTCCCACTGTTCTGCAGAGATGTGCACAGAGTTTTTTGTTTGCAAGTATGAAATATCCAAGACAACAATGAACAATTAAAAAAAAGTTTTACTGAAAACAGGTATAAATATCAGCTTAATCTTTCCACCTTGCAAGATGTACCGAAACTGATTAACTTTAATGATTAACTGAATTCACGGCTTAAGAAAAATTCCAGCATATAAACTGCTTCCTGTCCTGAGGCCATCCAAATTCAGTAACTCTGAGCACCACTTTTTAAATGCTGACAATTGCAAGACTAAAATAGGTGACAACATCCTTCATAGTGGTTTCTAGTTGGGATCAGACCAGACATACTTTGATCTAGCAAACTTGCATACCATTGAGATCCAACTTCTCCAACTCTGTTTTATCTTCAATGGCTTCAGCTATAGTCAGAGCAGCATCTCGTTTGATCTCACAAAAGGACAAATTCAGTTCCTAAGAAGCAGAATAACATTTGTTTGCAGAATTCCTATTAACATCTATCATATCCGTAAGCTTAATGTGCTCACAAGTGTTCTGGAAAGAATCTCATTTGAAGAGACTCTTAGCAAAAAAAAAAAAAAAGCAAGTATTTTTGATTGGAAATAAAACCTGACACATCCTCCAACTTCATGTATCTAGAAGTTACATTTGGAAACATAATATTGTTAAAGAGCAGCACTACTGAAGCACTACTATCACTTTACTGGAAGAGCCACAGGGACCAGATCATTCTAACTGCCCACCTTAAAGGTGATCTTCACTTATTCAAGAGTCACAAAAGCATTCCAGAGTTCACCCAACAGTAAGTCTCACTGAGGAAAGGTAGCTACTGTACTGAATGGACTGCACATTTGCTTTTGAACACTTATGTTGCAAATGAAGGCTTTCAAAAGGCAAAATATGTGTGGTACTACTACTGACAAACACAGCCAGCAGAGAAACAGTGTAGACAGACTAGTAAGTTATTCAACAGCCAGACACCATTCCCCACCATTCCACACTGTGCTCCCTCAATCCTTTCCTGACAAGAGATTTAATATTAACAGCAAAAGGGAAGCAGTCCTTGAACAGGATGAATCAGCTACGATTGCTTCATGCCACCCTCCCTTAACTACTTCTGCTCTAGAAAAAAAGGATTTAACCTCTGGCTGTGAATCTCAACATCTCCTTACTTAAGTTTTCCTGGGAGATTCACACATCAGTTCCAGGAGAAGCAGCAGAAGCCTGAGCAAGGGGTCTCTCATCGCAAAACACCTCGTTCTTTCTGTACCAGGCTCATATACGTAAATAAATATTAGCACTCAGCTGATTTTTTTTTCTTTGACTGTAAGCTAGCAAGATCAGGAATTATGTGTTCAGTATCTGTCCCAGTGCAGTTGTGACCCATGGCAAGAGTTTCTAGAGATCATAGTTTACTTACATTACTGACTAGACTTAGGCCTGTCTAGAATGTTGTCAAATGCAAGTCCTGTGCAAATACTGATGTAGGAGGCTGTGGTACTGCCAAAAAATTAAAAATATTTGGACCTTTGATACGTGCCCTAACAAAGAAAAAGCATTAACTTTACGAACTCTGAAACGCTAAAGTGATTACGAGCTGTTTATGAAACAGAACATGTCAGTCCCTGCTCATGATCCTCTGAGAGGTTCTAAAATCAGACACTTCCATTATCAGACTTCTTGAATAGCACTTGCTGAGCTGAAATAGCAGCTTCAAAATCATCAAGTGGCATCTAAAGAGATCATTGGCACACCTCCACACAGAACAGTCTCAGCTGGACGTGGTGATGCCACTGATCTACAATACAGATATTGCTTTTGAGGTGTGAGCACAGAGCTGCCCTGAAATGAAACACAATAATTATACAGTACCTTTAATTTATGAAGCCCTTCTTTAACAGCATCAGCAATAGCAACAGCACCCTTTGAACGCACCAGGCAGTCTCCAAAGTTGATGACTTCAATCTGCCGAAGCGACTTCAGAGTCTGTAAGACAATTGGAAAATCCAGCCATGCAAGTAAATGACTGACTTATCGATCCTGGAAGGTCATCTTTCCCACCGCAGCATGGCCAACCCAGAGGTGCTAGTGTTAACTATATTCAAGAAGACTGGGAGGCAGAAGACAAACCCTTCAAAGCTACTTCTTAGAACAACTCACCTCTGCCATGGCCACAGCTCCTTTCTCTGTGAAGGTGTTGTCATTCAAGTTTATAACCTTAAGGAGAGGGTTGATAGCAAAGGCCTGGGCTAGTGCCGTGATGCCAGGATGGTTAATTCCATTCTGTGGCATATGGACTTCTTCTAGAGTCCCAATGATCTGGGAAAGGATGCAGATGAAAACAAAGCTGTTAGGAGGCATACTTGAGCTCAAGAGTATACCACTCCACTCTTTAGGGTTTGCTTAAAATTATTTTCCTCCAACTCAGAACTCCGTTAGCTCTTCTACATAGAACCATTTACCAGCAATTATGTCACAAATCAAAGTGAAGTTGCAGGCTGATAGCAAGTGTCAGGTTAATACACAGCCCTCAATCCTAAGAGTCACAGGCAGCATCCTCCCAGTGTGCCTGCTCTAGGATAAATTAAAACAAGAGTTCTTCACCTGTGGTTCAACAACCCTGAAATAGATCAAGCAACATCACTGGACACAATATTTTTTTTAAACAAAGATCTACATTTCGCCCTGACTGAAGAAGCAAACCTGTCAGAAAACTAGTATGAACACTGTTAACAGACTAAACAGCATGTCACAAAACAGAGTAATGAATCCCATTCTGGTAGCGCCATTCAGTCCTAATTCCTTTCTTACGTGAATCTCAAGTGTTTGAGAAGTCTTATTTTTACCATGACTGCTGACAGTCAAAATCACATCCAGACAGCTCTTTACAAAAAAGAGCAGCCTATATAACCTGCAATATCATTGTTAACATACCTGAAAATTGGTCAGTGACAGCTAAAAGAAAGCTAAGCACCATTTAGGCCTCACAGGATGACCCTTGTGAAAACGCTACATTGCTTTTGCCAAACGATTGAACAATCAGGTAGAAAAGCACTCAAGAAGTCATCTGGCACCTACCCCAGTGGCAGAGAATCTCCATTAAAACAGAGGGAGGAGAATGAATAGGATTGCTATTAATCTACTTGGGAGATGCCTATTTCTCCCCAAAGTAACTACTTTACACAGCCACTAGTTATATGTTTGGAAGCTTACACACATAAACCCTCAGTCATCAATTCTAATTGCATTTGATGACTCCAGTTACAGCAGCAAACATCCCAACTTTAGTAAACAAATCATAGAATCATAGAATCAGAATCTTCTGGTTGGAAAAGACCTTTGAGATCATTGAGTCCAACCGCTCCCATCCTCCACTAAACCACGTCCCTCAAAAAATCATCTACCCGTTTTTTAAACACCTCCAATTTGCTGTCAAGAAGCTCTGGTTTGGTACTTACCCCAAAAGCTTCAGCCAGCGCAGTGGCACCATCATTCTCCAGACGATTTCTGCCAGCCACAAATATTTTCAAAGCAAGAGGCTTGCCCTGGGCACTCGATTTCCTGTAACACTCTTTCAGAGCAGCTGCCAATATCTAGAGATAAAACAAGCAGTTGATACTATATCAGTATCTCATTCTGAAGGAATTCAAATGTGTTTTTTATATCCAGCTTTCAAAGAAATGCTTTGGTCGCTGCTGAAATGCACCTGCTTCTACAGTAGGGTATACAGAAAACTGTCCGTAACTTTTTTACTGTGAGGGTTGTTAAACACTCGGATAGACTATCCAGAGAGCCTGTGAAGTCTCCATCCTTTCAGATTTTTAAAACCCGACTAGAGACAGCCCTGAGCAACCTGGTATAGTTGCCTTGATCACGGGAGTTGAATGATCACCAGAGATCCTTTTCAACCTCAACCATTCTGTGATTCTGTCCTGCCTTTGGCCTCGTTCTCAAAAAGGAGACTACCCTTACCTTGCCACCACCAATGCCCATGCCACAGTTATTGAGCTTGAGTTCCTGCAGAGTGTAGCATGCAGGGCTCTTCAACAGCGCCTCAAAGCCACGCACACCATCTGGCCCAAAGGCGTTGTCACTCAAGTCCAGCTCCACCAGCTGGGCTCCAGCAGTGATGAGTGCATCACCCAAAGAGATCTGCAAGGAAACAGATGGCAGTGAGTGGGAGGGATTGGACTGACTTTTAGTGACAGCATCACTACAGTGGCTAGGTACGACAGTGATGCTGCAAAATATTTCCACTTTGAAGAGATTTGACAAATCTGCAAAGGGAACTCAAACTTTACAGCTGAAGTCAGAGAAATTGTTGTGCAAATTAAGCTGAAGATAACCATAATGCGGTTACCAAGAAGTTTTATCCCTTTCCTTGAGGTCAAATACACATTTTTCAAAGTGAGTTTCCCACTCTACACTGCTAAAAGAATTTTTTTTCATTGTGTTGAGTTTATCCTTGTTCTTGCTTTGCAGGACTTATGGAGGCAGGGATCTCTGTAACGCTCTTGGAAGAGATGACCACATGCTTTCATTTAGAAAGTTTAGTTTCTGTTCTATCTATTGGATCGGGAGGATGCTTTCCCCAGTGACGAACTCCTTCACTAGCACGGGCTTGCACTTGGCCTTTTATCAACTCTTCTCCACATCATATAGAAAGAGCAAGAAAGAACCACTCACCTATTCTGAGACGCTTAGTGTTAACAGTGCAGAGAAAGATCAGCTCTGTGCTAAAAAGCTTACTCCCACAAAAAGCATGAAAGGTGAGAAAAGTTATTTTAGTCAGAAGTCTCAGATCTAGTTTTTGCTTACCAAAGCAGGAGGGATCTCAGACCTTAGCCTCCCTGTGAACATGTCACTCCAATGACACCTCTAAAATAAGAAACATACAGATAGAAACCATTAAAAATATTTAGGACAACACAATTGTACAGAGGTTTAACACATACAAGCTGCATTACATCACGGAGACAGCTTAGTAGTGTCTGCCTTCCCTCAGGCTTGTCATTCAATTGCACTAAAGAGCTACAAGAACTGATGTTACAATTGCTTCATTTGCGAGGACACAAAGCCACTAAATACACACTGTAAATTAACACTATACAAGAATTCTTCCTTGCATTCAAGCTGGAATTCTCTTCTGCTGAGAAAATTACCACAGGAAAAAGCAGCAGGAAACTGAAGGATACATTAGGAATGTAGATTTTACTAAGGTATGGAGCTCAATAATCTGAACTTGCTTGAAAAGCCACACTTGGTCATTAATGTAAACCAATACTTCATACTGCTCTCCTGCAAAGGACAGTGCCTCTAGCAGCACAGCATCCTCCTAACATTAGGCTAAAACAGGAATAGGGAAACACGGTTTGGATGCAGAAAAACCTCCTGGTGCATCTTCTCCTTTATTTCTTCCCTATCCAGGCACTCTCTAAAGACTCATTCTTCAGAAGATCTGATAATTCTCCAGAAGATATGACCCAGCTTGCCCATTAGAACTTTTGTTGCCACAGTTCTTTGTTTACAAATGGTGCCTCTGCAGAGAGGTTCTCCCTTGCACAGCTTCCCAGCTTTAAGACTGGAAGCGTTCTGAATAGAAACAATTAGGAACACAGAAAGCATTCCCATAATCCTGAAGTCCCCAAGTTCTGCAATATTTTCATATGGCTGTTCTTACTACTGGAAGAACCAAGAAGGAAGTTTTGGGGTTAACTCAAGGCAGGCTGCTCCAGGAAAAGCATAGGTAGACCTTCAGTATTTCTCTGTTACTTCTTCCCCTTCACCACCAACCAACTTGAGGATCTCACCTTGAGCTCTGATTTCTTCTCTAAGGCTTTGGCAATGACCTTTGCTGCCTCCACACCCACTGTGTTGCCTTCCAGGCGCAATGCTTCCAGGCCATCAAATTTCTCAATTTGCTTGATCACTTCTTCAGCTGCAAGAAGCAGACAGTCTAGTTGGCTTTTTAACTATCATCTTAGCTACCACAATGACACGTTGATGCAGCAAGACTTGCTCAACTCTACCCTTAGCGAAAACCGCTTAACAATGTTACCTGAAAGAATTCTGAAACAGCAAAGCTGAAGTCAGGTCACTAGGTCTCCATTTCCCACTCTGCTTTTTATAATTTATTTTGTGTTCTATTCACTGATAGCCACTCTCGTATCTGCAAAAGTAAGTCTCCTTACTTCCTAAGACTCCTTTGCCATCCAGCACATGGTTTAGGAGCCAGAGTGCATGTGCCTATAAGGATGCAAGGACTAAGGTAGAAGTTGATGGGAATTGATGCCACATCAACAGGAAAAACTTCCCACTGACCGGCAAAAGTAGATGCCTGTTCAGCAAACATGTCAGGGTGGAGCAATTTCACTCAAGAATAATCCTATGCAGGACGCAGGCACAGGCTGCAGACTCTCTCTCTCCTAATGGGCACTTGTGTAATTCCCATGGTCCAAAGCCTTTCCCCACAGTTCAGTGGCTTTGCACTACTAAAACAGCATCTAAAAAAGCATTGTCTTTGGAAACAGTAAAAAAGGTCCATGCTATAGCAAATAACCTTCCTGAAAAATACATTGTTTCGTGGTGCGGCAGAAATGTTGATCTGAGAATATATTTCAGGAAAAAAAACAAACAACAAGAGTCTGACAAACTGGTCAAAATTTGGGAAGAAATTGGACTAACGTATCACCCAATTGCTCAGCGCATGTCTTCAAAGCATCTACTTGTTCCAAGAGCTGTCATTCACTTGCATACTGTTTTTACAAGGAGCACTGACTTCTAATGCACAGTGACTGACAAAAGCACTTGGAGAGAACACTAGGAAAATAAGAATTACACATCAGGGAGCCAAACCCCAACTCTGTCAGCTGTGGCACTGCCAGGGCACCAGCTCAAAGCAGGGTACAGGAAGTGAAGGAAACGCCTCTGCCAGAAGCAGCAGTAGCTGAACCACCTTTACATCACAGCTAATATTATGACAACTGGTCCGTGTGGGATTTGCAGGAGATTTACCACAAGACTTCAGAATCTCAGGGAGACACTTCCCAGACACAAGGGTGATTTCTCTTACCATCTTCAGCTGTATTGAGTTTAAGGCTCTGGCCTTTGAAGCTCAACTGTCCGCCACCCACTTTGGTTTTGGCAAGAGACTCCGCAAGCTTAGTGATGTCTTCAGATGCCATTTTTCTGCTTTTCCAAATGCTGAGAACTCTCAATTAAAAGAAACGGTCAACATAAAAAAGCAAATTACAATAAATAATCTGTATGAGTGCTCACATTTATTTGATCACTAATGTGCTTTTTGTTCCCGAGATATCTAATTGAGTTTCCAAGTGTCATTAGTGTTTTCCCCATAGCTCACTTATGACAGCTAACGTAGCTTTTCAAATTCCATAGCCAATCAGTCGGATAGTACTGACTTTTCCAATACTGACAAGACTTGAGTTTTGACGCAGTTATTACACTTCATAAATAATCAGTAGCTAAAACTACGGATTAAGGTCACAATAAGACATTACTCTTTGCACAACACTTTTACAAATAAATTGTAACATTCCCCCTCTCCTCAAATCCCATCCTTTAATTACACATGCTGCACAATTCCCCTGTTCCCCAAAGCAAGCCAGAATGAACACAACTGTTTTTCCTTTTCAGTGCAATCCCCAGCAGTGCCCGTGTCAGCATAGTTCTATAACCACTGAGTTGCTGAAAATACAATGTGTGTTGTATGCAAAACTCTCTCTCTAGTTTGTGGGTTCTCTTTCCTTTCAGATGTCCCACACAAATTCATCACACACATTAAACAGGATGATCTTATACTGATGACGGATTAGTGAACACATTGCCTTGAGGCACAAGCCTGAAGCTCACTATACCTAGTAGCATCTGCATACTATTATTTAATGAATATCAATCACTATGTGAAGAAGTAAGTGGCCTCCATTCAGCTAGCAGGATAAAAGGAGCATGTTTCTTATCCCAGCAACTCCACTGGGATTACACACAACTAGTGTTGGAAGCAACATACTTATAAAACAGACTTCAGGTGTCAGAATCACAGAATCATAGACTGGTTTGGTTGGAAGAGACCTTAAAGATCATCCAGTTCTAAGAAGGGATGAAGGTTCACTCCTACAACAGAAAACTGATTCCCTTCCACTCCTGTCTGGTTTTAGAAGTGGTCCCACACTCTTGCAGCTCTTTAAGCTCAAGAGCACTGGTTTTAAAACACACCCTAAATAAAGGTTGTGAGTGCATATTTTCCTCCTGATACTTGTGAATCCTTCAGCTCCCGCAGAGCAAAGCTTCTCTTCAGCTTTCATTAACTTTAGTAAACCTTTTAGACAGGAGGAGGGAAAAACATCTCCAAGGTTGATCGTCACTTTTCGACAATGACTGTCTTCTCAAGTGCTGCCAGTAGAAAGACGCTAATGTAACCTACTCCACTCCTACCAAGCCACACAGACATCAGACTGCCGACATTCCCAATCTCTGCCAATTCAACACGGGGAAGGAAAAAAGAGAATACATTCTCCAGCCCATGAAGGCTTTACCAGACAGGTACAGAAGTCAGGATCCAAATAATTCAGTCTGTTCACCTACGTCATTAATAACTTTACTTTTAAATACCTCATCACGCTACTGTTTAAAAAATTATTTCTGTTCAACTATGATGCTCTACTGTACTCTACCGGTGTATTCACTCCCTTTGCTTCTCTTTCTCTAAAATGCTTTTTTATTTTCTTCATCTTACACACACAGGCTACTTCCTAATTTCAACATATGACTTCATCAGCGCATCCTGAAGCATCTTTTATTGTAAACATACCAGCCATACCTAATTGTCAACCTACCAGAGGTGTCTTCACTGCTAGTTCCTCTACAGGGAAAGCTTTGAAAGAAATGAAAATCAGAGTTAGTATGTATGGCAAATAAAAACAGTATCTGGAAATGTCTGAAGAGAGGTTTCCTCATTACTTAAAGATTCTATCATAGAATGATTTGGGTTGGAAGGGACCTTAAAGATTGTCCAGTCCCAACCCCCCTGCCATGAAGCTGCTCAAAGCCTCATCCAGCCTGGCCTTGAAGGCCTCCAGGGATGAGGAATCCACAACTGCTCTGGGCAACCTCTGCCAGTGCTTCAACACCCTCAGAGGAAAGAATTTCTTCCCAATATCTAAATTAAATCTCCTCTCTTTCAGGTTAAAACCTTTCTCCTTCATCATGTCCCTGCACTGCCTGATAAAGAGACCCTCCCCAACACTTCTGTAGCCCCCTTTAAGTACTGGAAGACTGCTATAAGTTACAGGGTGGGGCGAGGGGTGGAAGGGGAAGAGGGATGGAAGAGGGAAAAAGTGTTGGAACAGGGGAAAGAAGGAACACGGGCGGGGGTGTGTGTAGGGGCACGGGGGGTGGGGTCATGAGTGGGGGCGGCACGGGTGGGGAAGGAGGAGAGGGGCACCAGTGGGGAGAAGGGACACGAGTGGAGAGAAGGGACACGAGTGGAGAGAAGGGACACGGAGGGGACAGGTGTAGAGGGGTCTCCGGTGCCCACGCTCTGGTGTGGGAGGGGCGGGAGGCGCTCCCTTCCTCCCCCCTATCGCCGGCAGGACTCGGTGCGGCGACTGCGGCGCGGGGGGGGGGGGGCTGTCAGCGGTATCGCCCCACCTAACGCCCAGCCCCCTCTTCCCCGGCCACCACCGGCAGCGGCGGCCTCGCCTGGGCCTCCCTCCCCGCCCCCTGCTCTCACCTCCGCGCCGCCGGGGAGGTGATGCAGAGGCGCCGGCTCAAGCCCTCACGTTGCCGCCGCCGCCGCTGCCGGGGCTCCTGAGTGGGGGAGGGGCAGGCGCGGGGGAGGCGGAGGATTTGAAACCCGGC
>JAUMJL010001525.1:0-105148 GCA_033558185.1 Dromococcyx pavoninus | reverse complement strand
TGGATTGGGAAACAAAAAATGGTCTGAGGAACCGAAAAATGGATTGAGGAACCCAGAAATGCATTGAGGAAAAGAAAAAAGATTGAGGAAACCAAAAATGAATTGAGAAAGCCCAAAATGGGCTGAAGAACCCCAAAATTAGCTAAAGAAGCCCAAAATGGTCTGCTGACTCCAAAAATGCACTGATGAACCCAAAAATGGGCTGAAGAACCCAAAAAATGGGCGCAGGAACACAAAAATGGGCTGAAGAACCCGAAAATGGTATGAGGAGCCCAAAAATGGGCTGAGGAACCCAAAAATGGGCTCAGGAACCCGAAAAATGGGCCGAAGAACCCGAAAATGGTTTGAGGAGCCCAAAAATGGGCTGAGTAACCCAAAAATGGGCTCAGGAAGAGAAAAGTGCATTGAGGAATGAAAAAATGGGCTGAGGAACCCAAAAATTGCTGAAGAACCCAAAAATGGATTGAGAAACCCAACAATCGATTGAGGAAGCCAAAACTGGATTGAGGAATCCAAAAATGGGCTAAAGAACCCAAAAATGGATTGAGAAACCCCAAAAAAGTTCGAAGAAACCAGAAATGTATTGTGGAATTAAAAAAAATGGGCTCAGGAACCCAAAAGTGGATTGAGGAAACCAAAAATGGATTGAGGAGCCCAAAAATGGGCTGAGGAAACCAAAAATGGATTGGGGAAAATAAAAATGGTCTGAGGAACCGAAAAATGGATTGAAGAACCCAAAATGGATTGAGGAAGCCCAAAATGGATTAAGGAACCCAAAAATGGCCTGAAGAATCCCAAAATCGGGTCAGGAACATGAAAATGCATTCACGAATCCAAAAATGGATTGAGGAACCCAAAAATGGGCTGAAGAACCCCAAAATGGATGGAGGAACCCAAAAATGGATGGAGGAACCCAAAAATGGGCTCAGGAACACAGAAATGCGTTGAGGAAAACAAAAAAAAGATTGAGGAAACCAAGAATGGGCAGAGGAAACCAAAAATGGGCTGAATAGTCAAAAAATGGATTGAGGAACGCAAAAATGGATTGAGGAACCCAAAAATGGGCTGAAAAACCCAAAAATTGGCCGAAGAAGCCCAAAATAAGCTGCGGACTCCAAAAATGGGCTGTGGAACCCAAAAATGGGCTGAAGAACCAAAAAATGGGCCGACAAAATAAAAAATGGTTTGAGGAACCCAAAAATGGGCTCAGGAACCCAAAAATAGTTTGAAGAACCAAAAAATGAATTGAAGAACCCAAAAATGGGCTGAGGAATGCAAAAATAGCCTGAAGAACCCAAAAATGGGCTGAGGAACCCAAAAACGGATTTAGAAACCCAAAAGTGGTCTCAGGAAACCAAAACTGGATTGAGGAACCCCGAAATGGATTGAGGAACCCAAAAATGGGCTGAGGAACTAAAAAATGGATTGAGGAAAGCAAAAATGGATGGGGAAACTGAAAATGGTCTGAGGAACCGAAAAATGGATTGAGGAATCTAAAAATGGATTGAGGGACCCAAAAATGGGCTGAAGAACCATAAATGGTTGAAACCTCCGGGTGGAGAGCCCGTGTGCTCTTCCTTAGTCGAACGAGCTTCGCGCGCATTCCTGGGCATTCTCAGCAGACTCCGGCTCCACAGGTTCTTTGCACTAAGAGGTAAAGATCTCTGCGAACTGCTAGGGCTGAAACGTGTTGCTGTCAAAAGATTTCTTCGTGCACTCATTTCAAAGCCACAGAAAAGCAGTCGGTCTGCTCCTTTCCTCCGATAGCAGCAGTCATTTGAATCTTCATCCATCTCTGCAATTAGCAGCCACATCACTGCAGTGGGAATTCTCAGCCGCTGGTGAATCTGTTTCCGTAGAAGGCATTAAATCGCTCCAAAAAAGCAGCAGCTTCTTCAGCGCTTGCCTGTCTCCTCGGAAGACCGACACCCAGGGAATGCATTGTTAACCACCGAGGAACCCAAAAATTGATTGAGGAAAACAAAAATGGATGGAGGAACTCAAAAATTGGCTCAGGAAGCCAAAAATGAATTGAGGAAAAGAAAAAGGGGCCCAGGAACGGAAGAATGGGCTGAGTAACCCAAAAATGGATTTAGGCACCCAGAAATGCATTGAGGAACCCAAAAAGGGGCTGAGGAACCCAAAAATAGGCTGAAGAACCCTAAAATGGACTGAGGAACCCAAAAATGGATTGAGGAGTCTCAAAATGTGCTGAGGAACTAAAAAATGGATTGAGGAACCAAAAAGTGGATTGAGGAACCAAAAAGTGGATTGAGGAACCAAAAAGTGGATTGAGGAACTTAAAAATGGATTGAGGAACCGAAAAATGGGCCGAGGGATCAAAAAATGGATCGAGGAACCCGAAAATAGATTGAGGAACCAAAAATGGATTGAGGGACCAAAGAATGGATTGAGGAACGCAAAAATGGGCTGAAGAACAATAAAATGGATTGAGGGACCCAAAAATGGATTGAAGAACCCAAAAATGGATTGACGGACAAAAAATGGATTGAGGAACCAGAAAAGTTTTGAGGAAACCAAAACTGAGCTGAGGAACTCAAAAAAGGATTGAGGAACCCTAAACTGTATTGAGAACTCAAAAATGGATTGAGGAAACCTAAATTGGTCTGAGGGACCCAAAAATGGATTCAGGAAGCCAAAAATACATTGAGGAATCAAAAAATGACTTAGGGACCAATAAAATGTATTGAGGAAGCCAAAAATGGGTTGAGGAAACCAAAAATGAGATGAGGAACCCCAAAATGGGCTGAATAACCCAAAACTGGGCTAAGGAAACCAAAAATGAATAGAGGGGCCCAAAAATTGATTGAGGAAACCAAAAATGGGCTGAGGGACCCAAAAACGGCTCAGGAACACAAAAATGCATTGAGGAATCCAAAAATGGATTGAGGGACCCAAAAATGGGCTGAAGAACTAAAAAAGGGATTCAGGAACCCAAAAATGGATTGAGGAATCCAAAAATGGGCTCAGGAACAAAGAAATGCATTGAGGAAAACTAAAAAGGATAGAGGAAACCAAAAATGGGCTGAAGAACCCAAAAATGGATTGAGGAACGCAAAAATGGATCTAGAAATCCAAAAGTGGTCTCAGGAAACCAAAACTGGATTGAGGAACCCAAAAATGGGTTGAGGAACTAAAAAATGGATTGAGGAAAGCAAAACTGGATTGGGAAACAAAAAATGGTCTGAGGAACCGAAAAATGGATTGAGGAACCCAGAAATGCATTGAGGAAAAGAAAAAAGATTGAGGAAACCAAAAATGAATTGAGAAAGCCCAAAATGGGCTGAAGAACCCCAAAATTAGCTAAAGAAGCCCAAAATGGTCTGCTGACTCCAAAAATGCACTGATGAACCCAAAAATGGGCTGAAGAACCCAAAAAATGGGCGCAGGAACACAAAAATGGGCTGAAGAACCCGAAAATGGTATGAGGAGCCCAAAAATGGGCTGAGGAACCCAAAAATGGGCTCAGGAACCCGAAAAATGGGCCGAAGAACCCGAAAATGGTTTGAGGAGCCCAAAAATGGGCTGAGTAACCCAAAAATGGGCTCAGGAAGAGAAAAGTGCATTGAGGAATGAAAAAATGGGCTGAGGAACCCAAAAATTGCTGAAGAACCCAAAAATGGATTGAGAAACCCAACAATCGATTGAGGAAGCCAAAACTGGATTGAGGAATCCAAAAATGGGCTAAAGAACCCAAAAATGGATTGAGAAACCCCAAAAAAGTTCGAAGAAACCAGAAATGTATTGTGGAATTAAAAAAAATGGGCTCAGGAACCCAAAAGTGGATTGAGGAAACCAAAAATGGATTGAGGAGCCCAAAAATGGGCTGAGGAAACCAAAAATGGATTGGGGAAAATAAAAATGGTCTGAGGAACCGAAAAATGGATTGAAGAACCCAAAATGGATTGAGGAAGCCCAAAATGGATTAAGGAACCCAAAAATGGCCTGAAGAATCCCAAAATCGGGTCAGGAACATGAAAATGCATTCACGAATCCAAAAATGGATTGAGGAACCCAAAAATGGGCTGAAGAACCCCAAAATGGATGGAGGAACCCAAAAATGGATGGAGGAACCCAAAAATGGGCTCAGGAACACAGAAATGCGTTGAGGAAAACAAAAAAAAGATTGAGGAAACCAAGAATGGGCAGAGGAAACCAAAAATGGGCTGAATAGTCAAAAAATGGATTGAGGAACGCAAAAATGGATTGAGGAACCCAAAAATGGGCTGAAAAACCCAAAAATTGGCCGAAGAAGCCCAAAATAAGCTGCGGACTCCAAAAATGGGCTGTGGAACCCAAAAATGGGCTGAAGAACCAAAAAATGGGCCGACAAAATAAAAAATGGTTTGAGGAACCCAAAAATGGGCTCAGGAACCCAAAAATAGTTTGAAGAACCAAAAAATGAATTGAAGAACCCAAAAATGGGCTGAGGAATGCAAAAATAGCCTGAAGAACCCAAAAATGGGCTGAGGAACCCAAAAACGGATTTAGAAACCCAAAAGTGGTCTCAGGAAACCAAAACTGGATTGAGGAACCCCGAAATGGATTGAGGAACCCAAAAATGGGCTGAGGAACTAAAAAATGGATTGAGGAAAGCAAAAATGGATGGGGAAACTGAAAATGGTCTGAGGAACCGAAAAATGGATTGAGGAATCTAAAAATGGATTGAGGGACCCAAAAATGGGCTGAAGAACCATAAATGGTTGAAACCTCCGGGTGGAGAGCCCGTGTGCTCTTCCTTAGTCGAACGAGCTTCGCGCGCATTCCTGGGCATTCTCAGCAGACTCCGGCTCCACAGGTTCTTTGCACTAAGAGGTAAAGATCTCTGCGAACTGCTAGGGCTGAAACGTGTTGCTGTCAAAAGATTTCTTCGTGCACTCATTTCAAAGCCACAGAAAAGCAGTCGGTCTGCTCCTTTCCTCCGATAGCAGCAGTCATTTGAATCTTCATCCATCTCTGCAATTAGCAGCCACATCACTGCAGTGGGAATTCTCAGCCGCTGGTGAATCTGTTTCCGTAGAAGGCATTAAATCGCTCCAAAAAAGCAGCAGCTTCTTCAGCGCTTGCCTGTCTCCTCGGAAGACCGACACCCAGGGAATGCATTGTTAACCACCGAGGAACCCAAAAATTGATTGAGGAAAACAAAAATGGATGGAGGAACTCAAAAATTGGCTCAGGAAGCCAAAAATGAATTGAGGAAAAGAAAAAGGGGCCCAGGAACGGAAGAATGGGCTGAGTAACCCAAAAATGGATTTAGGCACCCAGAAATGCATTGAGGAACCCAAAAAGGGGCTGAGGAACCCAAAAATAGGCTGAAGAACCCTAAAATGGACTGAGGAACCCAAAAATGGATTGAGGAGTCTCAAAATGTGCTGAGGAACTAAAAAATGGATTGAGGAACCAAAAAGTGGATTGAGGAACCAAAAAGTGGATTGAGGAACCAAAAAGTGGATTGAGGAACTTAAAAATGGATTGAGGAACCGAAAAATGGGCCGAGGGATCAAAAAATGGATCGAGGAACCCGAAAATAGATTGAGGAACCAAAAATGGATTGAGGGACCAAAGAATGGATTGAGGAACGCAAAAATGGGCTGAAGAACAATAAAATGGATTGAGGGACCCAAAAATGGATTGAAGAACCCAAAAATGGATTGACGGACAAAAAATGGATTGAGGAACCAGAAAAGTTTTGAGGAAACCAAAACTGAGCTGAGGAACTCAAAAAAGGATTGAGGAACCCTAAACTGTATTGAGAACTCAAAAATGGATTGAGGAAACCTAAATTGGTCTGAGGGACCCAAAAATGGATTCAGGAAGCCAAAAATACATTGAGGAATCAAAAAATGACTTAGGGACCAATAAAATGTATTGAGGAAGCCAAAAATGGATTGAGGAAACCAAAAATGAGATGAGGAACCCCAAAATGGGCTGAATAACCCAAAACTGGGCTAAGGAAACCAAAAATGAATAGAGGGGCCCAAAAATTGATTGAGGAAACCAAAAATGGGCTGAGGGACCCCAAAACGGCTCAGGAACACAAAAATGCATTGAGGAATCCAAAAATGGATTGAGGGACCCAAAAATGGGCTGAAGAACTAAAAAAGGGATTCAGGAACCCAAAAATGGATTGAGGAATCCAAAAATGGGCTCAGGAACAAAGAAATGCATTGAGGAAAACTAAAAAGGATAGAGGAAACCAAAAATGGGCTGAAGAACCCAAAAATGGATTGAGGAACGCAAAAATGGATCTAGAAATCCAAAAGTGGTCTCAGGAAACCAAAACTGGATTGAGGAACCCAAAAATGGGTTGAGGAACTAAAAAATGGATTGAGGAAAGCAAAACTGGATTGGGAAACAAAAAATGGTCTGAGGAACCGAAAAATGGATTGAGGAACCCAGAAATGCATTGAGGAAAAGAAAAAAGATTGAGGAAACCAAAAATGAATTGAGAAAGCCCAAAATGGGCTGAAGAACCCCAAAATTAGCTAAAGAAGCCCAAAATGGTCTGCTGACTCCAAAAATGCACTGATGAACCCAAAAATGGGCTGAAGAACCCAAAAAATGGGCGCAGGAACACAAAAATGGGCTGAAGAACCCGAAAATGGTATGAGGAGCCCAAAAATGGGCTGAGGAACCCAAAAATGGGCTCAGGAACCCAAAAAATGGGCCGAAGAACCCGAAAATGGTTTGAGGAGCCCAAAAATGGGCTGAGTAACCCAAAAATGGGCTCAGGAAGAGAAAAGTGCATTGAGGAATGAAAAAATGGGCTGAGGAACCCAAAAATTGCTGAAGAACCCAAAAATGGATTGAGAAACCCAACAATCGATTGAGGAAGCCAAAACTGGATTGAGGAATCCAAAAATGGGCTAAAGAACCCAAAAATGGATTGAGAAACCCCAAAAAAGTTCGAAGAAACCAGAAATGTATTGTGGAATTAAAAAAAATGGGCTCAGGAACCCAAAAGTGGATTGAGGAAACCAAAAATGGATTGAGGAGCCCAAAAATGGGCTGAGGAAACCAAAAATGGATTGGGGAAAATAAAAATGGTCTGAGGAACCGAAAAATGGATTGAAGAACCCAAAATGGATTGAGGAAGCCCAAAATGGATTAAGGAACCCAAAAATGGCCTGAAGAATCCCAAAATCGGGTCAGGAACATGAAAATGCATTCACGAATCCAAAAATGGATTGAGGAACCCAAAAATGGGCTGAAGAACCCCAAAATGGATGGAGGAACCCAAAAATGGATGGAGGAACCCAAAAATGGGCTCAGGAACACAGAAATGCGTTGAGGAAAACAAAAAAAAGATTGAGGAAACCAAGAATGGGCAGAGGAAACCAAAAATGGGCTGAATAGTCAAAAAATGGATTGAGGAACGCAAAAATGGATTGAGGAACCCAAAAATGGGCTGAAAAACCCAAAAATTGGCCGAAGAAGCCCAAAATAAGCTGCGGACTCCAAAAATGGGCTGTGGAACCCAAAAATGGGCTGAAGAACCAAAAAATGGGCCGACAAAATAAAAAATGGTTTGAGGAACCCAAAAATGGGCTCAGGAACCCAAAAATAGTTTGAAGAACCAAAAAATGAATTGAAGAACCCAAAAATGGGCTGAGGAATGCAAAAATAGCCTGAAGAACCCAAAAATGGGCTGAGGAACCCAAAAACGGATTTAGAAACCCAAAAGTGGTCTCAGGAAACCAAAACTGGATTGAGGAACCCCGAAATGGATTGAGGAACCCAAAAATGGGCTGAGGAACTAAAAAATGGATTGAGGAAAGCAAAAATGGATGGGGAAACTGAAAATGGTCTGAGGAACCGAAAAATGGATTGAGGAATCTAAAAATGGATTGAGGGACCCAAAAATGGGCTGAAGAACCATAAATGGTTGAAACCTCCGGGTGGAGAGCCCGTGTGCTCTTCCTTAGTCGAACGAGCTTCGCGCGCATTCCTGGGCATTCTCAGCAGACTCCGGCTCCACAGGTTCTTTGCACTAAGAGGTAAAGATCTCTGCGAACTGCTAGGGCTGAAACGTGTTGCTGTCAAAAGATTTCTTCGTGCACTCATTTCAAAGCCACAGAAAAGCAGTCGGTCTGCTCCTTTCCTCCGATAGCAGCAGTCATTTGAATCTTCATCCATCTCTGCAATTAGCAGCCACATCACTGCAGTGGGAATTCTCAGCCGCTGGTGAATCTGTTTCCGTAGAAGGCATTAAATCGCTCCAAAAAAGCAGCAGCTTCTTCAGCGCTTGCCTGTCTCCTCGGAAGACCGACACCCAGGGAATGCATTGTTAACCACCCTGCTTTTCCGCAGGGCTGACAATGTCTGAGACGGGAGGAGGAATTGCAGGTTTTTGCAGAAGGATCTGCCAGTGAAGAGCGCTCACTTTGCTCTTTGCAGTGAGGCGCTCCATAGAGGATGGCAAGCTTTCACAGGAGCTGCAGAAGGTCTCCTTGATGCTTGATCTAGAGAGCATTCGTATTGCCTTGGAGTAGCAAGTGAAGGAGAACCGAAATTGACATGTACGGCAATGCCCTGAAACGCGGCATTAGTCCCCTAGATCCATGCCACGGTCTCTGCTGCCATCTATTGTCCGTTTATGCGTACTACAGTCCCTCCGGGAAAGAAGTGGTATTTCTTTCCATAAAGCCGAACAGATGTAAAAAACCAGAGACTAGTGATAGGGGCTCTGTAGCGGGCTCCATAAGCGCGATACAGGGCGCAATAAGGGGCTCGGTATTTGAAGAGTGCGACAAGGGGCTCTAGAGGGGGCCACTTGTGGGATCCATTGGCTGTGAGAAGCTCCTGGGGTGGGGTTCCATGAGTGCAACAGTGGGGGGAAGACATGGGCTCCGGAGGGGGCTACGTACAGGGTACACATGGCACTATAACTGCTCTACTTGGGACACCTTAGCAGGAATTTACGTGGTGCGATAGGAGATCTATAGGGGGCTCGGTAAGCTCGTAAGTGGGAGGTGCAAATTAATGAAAAGGCAGCAGGGAGCCTGGTACACAGTGCATGCAGTGGCAGGTGTTTGACCTCAGATGAAGACAAGAGCACAGAGTTTAGCAGCTGCTAAAATTGGCAGAGCAAATGCTGATAAGAAGCACAGAAAGTATCAGAAAAACAAAAAGGAGGATTTCACAGCGAGCACCAGGGATGATGTGTATGTATACATGCTGAAGCTCTCTGGACAAACCAAACCCTGAATACAAAAGAACTTGCAAAACTAATTAGAAAGAAAAACCTCAATTACGTGTTTTACAAGGACACCGTTTTCTACGCCTCATACAGCTACTTAAAAACAAAGTTTCACTTGTAACTCTTCCCCATAAAATTGTAATTTTTTTTGACACTAGAATATTCTTCACTGGCAGATCCTTCTGCAAAAACCTGCAATTCCTCTCTCTCCCGTCCCAGACATTGTCAGCCTTGCGGAAAAGCAGGGTGGTTAACAATGCATTCCCTGGGTGTCGGTCTTCCGAGGAGACAGGCAAGCGCTGAAGAACCTGCTGCTTTATTGGAGTGATTTAATGCCTTCTACGGAAACAGATTCACCAGCGGCTGAGAATTCCCACTGCAGTGATGTGGCTGCTAACTGCAGAGATGGATGAAGATTCAAATGACTGCTGCTATCGGAGGAAAGGAGCAGACCGACTGCTTTTCTGTGGCTTTGAAATGAGTGCACGAAGAAAACTTTTGACAGCAACACGTTTCAGCCCTAGCAGTTCGCAGAGATCTTTACCTCTTAGTGCAAAGAACCTGTGGAGCCGGAGTCTGCTGAGAATGCCCAGGAATGCGTGCGAAGCTCGTTCGACTAAGGAAGAGCACACGGGCACTGCACCCGGAGGTTTCAACCTCCGCGGCCGAACGACCTTGAGGGGTAGCCGGTTTCCTCTATCAGGCAGACCCCGGCGTTTTACAGTCATGCGGAAGAGCTGTGGCAGAGACGGCAGAAGAGAGGCAGAGAAGGCACGGCTCCGAGGCAAGAAGCAGACTGGAAGGCGTACCTGTGTGTGATGAACAGATGCCTGATGAATATACTGGCAAGGAACCGATTTCAGATCTAACAGTACACAAGTGAGACTTATCTCTCGATGTAAAGACTCCGTGCATCCCGAGTCTGCTAAGAAGCACATGAAAATATGAATCGCTCCTCACTGGACTATAAAGCAGTTCGTTTGATTACTTGTGCTGCGCAGACGAAGGCAGAGGATGATCTTGCAGGGTGAAACCATTTTTTGGTTTCCTCAGCCCATTTTTGGGTTTCTCAATCAATTTTTGGTTCTTCAGCCCATCTTTCTCTCCACTCTGCCGCCCTCTATAGAGCATGTTTCTTGCTCCTTTTTTCCTCCTTTCGAGCCGCATGGATAGACTCTTTGGAACAGTAAGTCGGACTTCTGGTCTACGCTATCGAAGCCCGATAGAGCACTTATCACGCCCTCTCTATTCCGAAAGGGGCACCCCCTAGAGAACCTATCACGCCCTCTCTCTCCCCATGGAATCCTCTACACATGCCCCTATCGTGCCCCTCATGTCCTCCCTATGGGGTCTTATACATAGTCCTTATCTCGCTTTTGCTCTGTCCTCCACGGAATTTCCTCTAGATCTTCTATCACCGCCCAAAATTCCCTGCTATCGAGCCCCCTATCTCTATCTTTCTCTCCACTATGCAGCGCTCCCTATCTTCCTCCTATGGAGCCTCTTGTACAGCCTCTACGACACGCATTAATGCTGCCTCCTGGAGAGCCCATATCGCTCCGCTTTATGATGCCGCTATGGAGCCCTCCGAAGAGCACCTCTCGAACCCTCGTACACCGTATGCTACCTTCTATTGAGCTCCTGTCGCGACCTGGGTCGCCCCATTGGAACCCCCTATAAAGTTCCTATCCCTGCCATAAGTCGCGCATATGGGACCCTCTCTTGAGTCCCTATCTCGCTCTTTGTCTCTCCTATGGAGCCGTCTCTAGAGCCCCTATTACACTCTTAATGTCCCTCGTAACGGAGCCCCTTTTACAGCCGGTTCCAAAGTCACAGAAAAGCAGTCGGTCTGTTCCTTCCCTCCGACAACAGCAGTCATTTGAATCTTCATCCATCTCAGCTGTAAGCAGCCGCATCACTGTAAAACGTCTAGCTGTTGCTCAGAAAAGAAACCTGTCAGACGAGAAATGTTTCACCCTGCAAGATCATCCTCTGCCTTCGTCTGCGCAGCACAAGTAATCAAACCAACTGTTTAATAGTCCAGTGAGCAGCGATTCATATTTTCATGTGCTTCCCAGCAGACTCGGGATGCACGGAAGCTTTACATCGAGAGATAAGTCTCTCTGTGTACTGTTAGATCTGAAATTGGTTCCTTGCCAGTATATTCATCAGGCATCTGTTCATCACACACAGGTACGCCTTCCAGTCTGCTTCTTGCCTCGGAGCCGTGCCTTCTCTGCCTCTCTTCTGCCGTCTCTGCCACAGCTCTTCCGCATGACTGTAAAACGCCGGGGTCTGCCTGATAGAGGAAACCGGCTACCCCTCAAGGTCGTTCGGCCGCGGAGGTTGAAACCTCCGGGTGCAGTGCCCGTGTGCTCTTCCTTAGTCGAACGAGCTTCGCACGCATTCCTGGGCATTCTCAGCAGACTCCGGCTCCACAGGTTCTTTGCACTAAGAGGTAAAGATCTCTGCGAACTGCTAGGGCTGAAACGTGTTGCTGTCAAAAGTTTTCTTCGTGCACTCATTTCAAAGCCACAGAAAAGCAGTCGGTCTGCTCCTTTCCTCCGATAGCAGCAGTCATTTGAATCTTCATCCATCTCTGCAGTTAGCAGCCACATCACTGCAGTGGGAATTCTCAGCCGCTGGTGAATCTGTTTCCGTAGAAGGCATTAAATCACTCCAATAAAGCAGCAGGTTCTTCAGCGCTTGCCTGTCTCCTCGGAAGACCGACACCCAGGGAATGCATTGTTAACCACCCTGCTTTTCCGCAAGGCTGACAATGTCTGGGACGGGAGAGAGAGGAATTGCAGGTTTTTGCAGAAGGATCTGCCAGTGAAGAATATTCTAGTGTCAAAAAAAATTACAATTTTATGGGGAAGAGTTACAAGTGAAACTTTGTTTTTAAGTAGCTGTATGAGGCGTAGAAAACGGTGTCCTTGTAAAACACGTAATTGAGGTTTTTCTTTCTAATTAGTTTTGCAAGTTCTTTTGTATTCAGGGTTTGGTTTGTCCAGAGAGCTTCAGCATGTATACATACACATCATCCCTGGTGCTCGCTGTGAAATCCTCCTTTTTGTTTTTCTGATACTTTCTGTGCTTCTTATCAGCATTTGCTCTGCCAATTTTAGCAGCTGCTAAACTCTGTGCTCTTGTCTTCATCTGAGGTCAAACACCTGCCACTGCATGCACTGTGTACCAGGCTCCCTGCTGCCTTTTCATTAATTTGCACCTCCCACTTACGAGCTTACCGAGCCCCCTATAGATCTCCTATCGCACCACGTAAATTCCTGCTAAGGTGTCCCAAGTAGAGCAGTTATAGTGCCATGTGTACCCTGTACGTAGCCCCCTCCGGAGCCCATGTCTTCCCCCCACTGTTGCACTCATGGAACCCCACCCCAGGAGCTTCTCACAGCCAATGGATCCCACAAGTGGCCCCCTCTAGAGCCCCTTGTCGCACTCTTCAAATACCGAGCCCCTTATTGCGCCCTGTATCGCGCTTATGGAGCCCGCTACAGAGCCCCTATCACTAGTCTCTGGTTTTTTACATCTGTTCGGCTTTATGGAAAGAAATACCACTTCTTTCCCGGAGGGACTGTAGTACGCATAAACGGACAATAGATGGCAGCAGAGACCGTGGCATGGATCTAGGGGACTAATGCCGCGTTTCAGGGCATTGCCGTACATGTCAATTTCGGTTCTCCTTCACTTGCTACTCCAAGGCAATACGAATGCTCTCTAGATCAAGCATCAAGGAGACCTTCTGCAGCTCCTGTGAAAGCTTGCCATCCTCTATGGAGCGCCTCACTGCAAAGAGCAAAGTGAGCGCTCTTCACTGGCAGATCCTTCTGCAAAAACCTGCAATTCCTCCTCCCGTCTCAGACATTGTCAGCCCTGCGGAAAAGCAGGGTGGTTAACAATGCATTCCCTGGGTGTCGGTCTTCCGAGGAGACAGGCAAGCGCTGAAGAAGCTGCTGCTTTTTTGGAGCGATTTAATGCCTTCTACGGAAACAGATTCACCAGCGGCTGAGAATTCCCACTGCAGTGATGTGGCTGCTAATTGCAGAGATGGATGAAGATTCAAATGACTGCTGCTATCGGAGGAAAGGAGCAGACCGACTGCTTTTCTGTGGCTTTGAAATGAGTGCACGAAGAAATCTTTTGACAGCAACACGTTTCAGCCCTAGCAGTTCGCAGAGATCTTTACCTCTTAGTGCAAAGAACCTGTGGAGCCGGAGTCTGCTGAGAATGCCCAGGAATGCGCGCGAAGCTCGTTCGACTAAGGAAGAGCACACGGGCTCTCCACCCGGAGGTTTCAACCATTTATGGTTCTTCAGCCCATTTTTGGGTCCCTCAATCCATTTTTAGATTCCTCAATCCATTTTTCGGTTCCTCAGACCATTTTCAGTTTCCCCATCCATTTTTGCTTTCCTCAATCCATTTTTTAGTTCCTCAGCCCATTTTTGGGTTCCTCAATCCATTTCGGGGTTCCTCAATCCAGTTTTGGTTTCCTGAGACCACTTTTGGGTTTCTAAATCCGTTTTTGGGTTCCTCAGCCCATTTTTGGGTTCTTCAGGCTATTTTTGCATTCCTCAGCCCATTTTTGGGTTCTTCAATTCATTTTTTGGTTCTTCAAACTATTTTTGGGTTCCTGAGCCCATTTTTGGGTTCCTCAAACCATTTTTTATTTTGTCGGCCCATTTTTTGGTTCTTCAGCCCATTTTTGGGTTCCACAGCCCATTTTTGGAGTCCGCAGCTTATTTTGGGCTTCTTCGGCCAATTTTTGGGTTTTTCAGCCCATTTTTGGGTTCCTCAATCCATTTTTGCGTTCCTCAATCCATTTTTTGACTATTCAGCCCATTTTTGGTTTCCTCTGCCCATTCTTGGTTTCCTCAATCTTTTTTTTGTTTTCCTCAACGCATTTCTGTGTTCCTGAGCCCATTTTTGGGTTCCTCCATCCATTTTTGGGTTCCTCCATCCATTTTGGGGTTCTTCAGCCCATTTTTGGGTTCCTCAATCCATTTTTGGATTCGTGAATGCATTTTCATGTTCCTGACCCGATTTTGGGATTCTTCAGGCCATTTTTGGGTTCCTTAATCCATTTTGGGGTTCCTCAATCCATTTTGGGTTCTTCAATCCATTTTTCGGTTCCTCAGACCATTTTTATTTTCCCCAATCCATTTTTGGTTTCCTCAGCCCATTTTTGGGCTCCTCAATCCATTTTTGGTTTCCTCAATCCACTTTTGGGTTCCTGAGCCCATTTTTTTTAATTCCACAATACATTTCTGGTTTCTTCGAACTTTTTTGGGGTTTCTCAATCCATTTTTGGGTTCTTTAGCCCATTTTTGGATTCCTCAATCCAGTTTTGGCTTCCTCAATCGATTGTTGGGTTTCTCAATCCATTTTTGGGTTCTTCAGCAATTTTTGGGTTCCTCAGCCCATTTTTTCATTCCTCAATGCACTTTTCTCTTCCTGAGCCCATTTTTGGGTTACTCAGCCCATTTTTGGGCTCCTCAAACCATTTTCGGGTTCTTCGGCCCATTTTTCGGGTTCCTGAGCCCATTTTTGGGTTCCTCAGCCCATTTTTGGGCTCCTCATACCATTTTCGGGTTCTTCAGCCCATTTTTGTGTTCCTGCGCCCATTTTTTGGGTTCTTCAGCCCATTTTTGGGTTCATCAGTGCATTTTTGGAGTCAGCAGACCATTTTGGGCTTCTTTAGCTAATTTTGGGGTTCTTCAGCCCATTTTGGGCTTTCTCAATTCATTTTTGGTTTCCTCAATCTTTTTTCTTTTCCTCAATGCATTTCTGGGTTCCTCAATCCATTTTTCGGTTCCTCAGACCATTTTTTGTTTCCCAATCCAGTTTTGCTTTCCTCAATCCATTTTTTAGTTCCTCAACCCATTTTTGGGTTCCTCAATCCAGTTTTGGTTTCCTGAGACCACTTTTGGATTTCTAGATCCATTTTTGCGTTCCTCAATCCATTTTTGGGTTCTTCAGCCCATTTTTGGTTTCCTCTATCCTTTTTAGTTTTCCTCAATGCATTTCTTTGTTCCTGAGCCCATTTTTGGATTCCTCAATCCATTTTTGGGTTCCTGAATCCCTTTTTTAGTTCTTCAGCCCATTTTTGGGTCCCTCAATCCATTTTTGGATTCCTCAATGCATTTTTGTGTTCCTGAGCCGTTTTGGGGTCCCTCAGCCCATTTTTGGTTTCCTCAATCAATTTTTGGGCCCCTCTATTCATTTTTGGTTTCCTTAGCCCAGTTTTGGGTTATTCAGCCCATTTTGGGGTTCCTCATCTCATTTTTGGTTTCCTCAACCCATTTTTGGCTTCCTCAATACATTTTATTGGTCCCTAAGTCATTTTTTGATTCCTCAATGTATTTTTGGCTTCCTGAATCCATTTTTGGGTCCCTCAGACCAATTTAGGTTTCCTCAATCCATTTTTGAGTTCTCAATACAGTTTAGGGTTCCTCAATCCTTTTTTGAGTTCCTCAGCTCAGTTTTGGTTTCCTCAAAACTTTTCTGGTTCCTCAATCCATTTTTTGTCCGTCAATCCATTTTTGGGTTCTTCAATCCATTTTTGGGTCCCTCAATCCATTTTATTGTTCTTCAGCCCATTTTTGCGTTCCTCAATCCATTCTTTGGTCCCTCAATCCATTTTTGGTTCCTCAATCTATTTTCGGGTTCCTCGATCCATTTTTTGATCCCTCGGCCCATTTTTCGGTTCCTCAATCCATTTTTAAGTTCCTCAATCCACTTTTTGGTTCCTCAATCCACTTTTTGGTTCCTCAATCCACTTTTTGGTTCCTCAATCCATTTTTTAGTTCCTCAGCACATTTTGAGACTCCTCAATCCATTTTTGGGTTCCTCAGTCCATTTTAGGGTTCTTCAGCCTATTTTTGGGTTCCTCAGCCCCTTTTTGGGTTCCTCAATGCATTTCTGGGTGCCTAAATCCATTTTTGGGTTACTCAGCCCATTCTTCCGTTCCTGGGCCCCTTTTTCTTTTCCTCAATTCATTTTTGGCTTCCTGAGCCAATTTTTGAGTTCCTCCATCCATTTTTGTTTTCCTCAATCAATTTTTGGGTTCCTCGGTGGTTAACAATGCATTCCCTGGGTGTCGGTCTTCCGAGGAGACAGGCAAGCGCTGAAGAAGCTGCTGCTTTTTTGGAGCGATTTAATGCCTTCTACGGAAACAGATTCACCAGCGGCTGAGAATTCCCACTGCAGTGATGTGGCTGCTAATTGCAGAGATGGATGAAGATTCAAATGACTGCTGCTATCGGAGGAAAGGAGCAGACCGACTGCTTTTCTGTGGCTTTGAAATGAGTGCACGAAGAAATCTTTTGACAGCAACACGTTTCAGCCCTAGCAGTTCGCAGAGATCTTTACCTCTTAGTGCAAAGAACCTGTGGAGCCGGAGTCTGCTGAGAATGCCCAGGAATGCGCGCGAAGCTCGTTCGACTAAGGAAGAGCACACGGGCTCTCCACCCGGAGGTTTCAACCATTTATGGTTCTTCAGCCCATTTTTGGGTCCCTCAATCCATTTTTAGATTCCTCAATCCATTTTTCGGTTCCTCAGACCATTTTCAGTTTCCCCATCCATTTTTGCTTTCCTCAATCCATTTTTTAGTTCCTCAGCCCATTTTTGGGTTCCTCAATCCATTTCGGGGTTCCTCAATCCAGTTTTGGTTTCCTGAGACCACTTTTGGGTTTCTAAATCCGTTTTTGGGTTCCTCAGCCCATTTTTGGGTTCTTCAGGCTATTTTTGCATTCCTCAGCCCATTTTTGGGTTCTTCAATTCATTTTTTGGTTCTTCAAACTATTTTTGGGTTCCTGAGCCCATTTTTGGGTTCCTCAAACCATTTTTTATTTTGTCGGCCCATTTTTTGGTTCTTCAGCCCATTTTTGGGTTCCACAGCCCATTTTTGGAGTCCGCAGCTTATTTTGGGCTTCTTCGGCCAATTTTTGGGTTTTTCAGCCCATTTTTGGGTTCCTCAATCCATTTTTGCGTTCCTCAATCCATTTTTTGACTATTCAGCCCATTTTTGGTTTCCTCTGCCCATTCTTGGTTTCCTCAATCTTTTTTTTGTTTTCCTCAACGCATTTCTGTGTTCCTGAGCCCATTTTTGGGTTCCTCCATCCATTTTTGGGTTCCTCCATCCATTTTGGGGTTCTTCAGCCCATTTTTGGGTTCCTCAATCCATTTTTGGATTCGTGAATGCATTTTCATGTTCCTGACCCGATTTTGGGATTCTTCAGGCCATTTTTGGGTTCCTTAATCCATTTTGGGCTTCCTCAATCCATTTTGGGTTCTTCAATCCATTTTTCGGTTCCTCAGACCATTTTTATTTTCCCCAATCCATTTTTGGTTTCCTCAGCCCATTTTTGGGCTCCTCAATCCATTTTTGGTTTCCTCAATCCACTTTTGGGTTCCTGAGCCCATTTTTTTTAATTCCACAATACATTTCTGGTTTCTTCGAACTTTTTTGGGGTTTCTCAATCCATTTTTGGGTTCTTTAGCCCATTTTTGGATTCCTCAATCCAGTTTTGGCTTCCTCAATCGATTGTTGGGTTTCTCAATCCATTTTTGGGTTCTTCAGCAATTTTTGGGTTCCTCAGCCCATTTTTTCATTCCTCAATGCACTTTTCTCTTCCTGAGCCCATTTTTGGGTTACTCAGCCCATTTTTGGGCTCCTCAAACCATTTTCGGGTTCTTCGGCCCATTTTTCGGGTTCCTGAGCCCATTTTTGGGTTCCTCAGCCCATTTTTGGGCTCCTCATACCATTTTCGGGTTCTTCAGCCCATTTTTGTGTTCCTGCGCCCATTTTTTGGGTTCTTCAGCCCATTTTTGGGTTCATCAGTGCATTTTTGGAGTCAGCAGACCATTTTGGGCTTCTTTAGCTAATTTTGGGGTTCTTCAGCCCATTTTGGGCTTTCTCAATTCATTTTTGGTTTCCTCAATCTTTTTTCTTTTCCTCAATGCATTTCTGGGTTCCTCAATCCATTTTTCGGTTCCTCAGACCATTTTTTGTTTCCCAATCCAGTTTTGCTTTCCTCAATCCATTTTTTAGTTCCTCAACCCATTTTTGGGTTCCTCAATCCAGTTTTGGTTTCCTGAGACCACTTTTGGATTTCTAGATCCATTTTTGCGTTCCTCAATCCATTTTTGGGTTCTTCAGCCCATTTTTGGTTTCCTCTATCCTTTTTAGTTTTCCTCAATGCATTTCTTTGTTCCTGAGCCCATTTTTGGATTCCTCAATCCATTTTTGGGTTCCTGAATCCCTTTTTTAGTTCTTCAGCCCATTTTTGGGTCCCTCAATCCATTTTTGGATTCCTCAATGCATTTTTGTGTTCCTGAGCCGTTTTTGGGTCCCTCAGCCCATTTTTGGTTTCCTCAATCAATTTTTGGGCCCCTCTATTCATTTTTGGTTTCCTTAGCCCAGTTTTGGGTTATTCAGCCCATTTTGGGGTTCCTCATCTCATTTTTGGTTTCCTCAACCCATTTTTGGCTTCCTCAATACATTTTATTGGTCCCTAAGTCATTTTTTGATTCCTCAATGTATTTTTGGCTTCCTGAATCCATTTTTGGGTCCCTCAGACCAATTTAGGTTTCCTCAATCCATTTTTGAGTTCTCAATACAGTTTAGGGTTCCTCAATCCTTTTTTGAGTTCCTCAGCTCAGTTTTGGTTTCCTCAAAACTTTTCTGGTTCCTCAATCCATTTTTTGTCCGTCAATCCATTTTTGGGTTCTTCAATCCATTTTTGGGTCCCTCAATCCATTTTATTGTTCTTCAGCCCATTTTTGCGTTCCTCAATCCATTCTTTGGTCCCTCAATCCATTTTTGGTTCCTCAATCTATTTTCGGGTTCCTCGATCCATTTTTTGATCCCTCGGCCCATTTTTCGGTTCCTCAATCCATTTTTAAGTTCCTCAATCCACTTTTTGGTTCCTCAATCCACTTTTTGGTTCCTCAATCCACTTTTTGGTTCCTCAATCCATTTTTTAGTTCCTCAGCACATTTTGAGACTCCTCAATCCATTTTTGGGTTCCTCAGTCCATTTTAGGGTTCTTCAGCCTATTTTTGGGTTCCTCAGCCCCTTTTTGGGTTCCTCAATGCATTTCTGGGTGCCTAAATCCATTTTTGGGTTACTCAGCCCATTCTTCCGTTCCTGGGCCCCTTTTTCTTTTCCTCAATTCATTTTTGGCTTCCTGAGCCAATTTTTGAGTTCCTCCATCCATTTTTGTTTTCCTCAATCAATTTTTGGGTTCCTCGGTGGTTAACAATGCATTCCCTGGGTGTCGGTCTTCCGAGGAGACAGGCAAGCGCTGAAGAAGCTGCTGCTTTTTTGGAGCGATTTAATGCCTTCTACGGAAACAGATTCACCAGCGGCTGAGAATTCCCACTGCAGTGATGTGGCTGCTAATTGCAGAGATGGATGAAGATTCAAATGACTGCTGCTATCGGAGGAAAGGAGCAGACCGACTGCTTTTCTGTGGCTTTGAAATGAGTGCACGAAGAAATCTTTTGACAGCAACACGTTTCAGCCCTAGCAGTTCGCAGAGATCTTTACCTCTTAGTGCAAAGAACCTGTGGAGCCGGAGTCTGCTGAGAATGCCCAGGAATGCGCGCGAAGCTCGTTCGACTAAGGAAGAGCACACGGGCTCTCCACCCGGAGGTTTCAACCATTTATGGTTCTTCAGCCCATTTTTGGGTCCCTCAATCCATTTTTAGATTCCTCAATCCATTTTTCGGTTCCTCAGACCATTTTCAGTTTCCCCATCCATTTTTGCTTTCCTCAATCCATTTTTTAGTTCCTCAGCCCATTTTTGGGTTCCTCAATCCATTTCGGGGTTCCTCAATCCAGTTTTGGTTTCCTGAGACCACTTTTGGGTTTCTAAATCCGTTTTTGGGTTCCTCAGCCCATTTTTGGGTTCTTCAGGCTATTTTTGCATTCCTCAGCCCATTTTTGGGTTCTTCAATTCATTTTTTGGTTCTTCAAACTATTTTTGGGTTCCTGAGCCCATTTTTGGGTTCCTCAAACCATTTTTTATTTTGTCGGCCCATTTTTTGGTTCTTCAGCCCATTTTTGGGTTCCACAGCCCATTTTTGGAGTCCGCAGCTTATTTTGGGCTTCTTCGGCCAATTTTTGGGTTTTTCAGCCCATTTTTGGGTTCCTCAATCCATTTTTGCGTTCCTCAATCCATTTTTTGACTATTCAGCCCATTTTTGGTTTCCTCTGCCCATTCTTGGTTTCCTCAATCTTTTTTTTGTTTTCCTCAACGCATTTCTGTGTTCCTGAGCCCATTTTTGGGTTCCTCCATCCATTTTTGGGTTCCTCCATCCATTTTGGGGTTCTTCAGCCCATTTTTGGGTTCCTCAATCCATTTTTGGATTCGTGAATGCATTTTCATGTTCCTGACCCGATTTTGGGATTCTTCAGGCCATTTTTGGGTTCCTTAATCCATTTTGGGGTTCCTCAATCCATTTTGGGTTCTTCAATCCATTTTTCGGTTCCTCAGACCATTTTTATTTTCCCCAATCCATTTTTGGTTTCCTCAGCCCATTTTTGGGCTCCTCAATCCATTTTTGGTTTCCTCAATCCACTTTTGGGTTCCTGAGCCCATTTTTTTTAATTCCACAATACATTTCTGGTTTCTTCGAACTTTTTTGGGGTTTCTCAATCCATTTTTGGGTTCTTTAGCCCATTTTTGGATTCCTCAATCCAGTTTTGGCTTCCTCAATCGATTGTTGGGTTTCTCAATCCATTTTTGGGTTCTTCAGCAATTTTTGGGTTCCTCAGCCCATTTTTTCATTCCTCAATGCACTTTTCTCTTCCTGAGCCCATTTTTGGGTTACTCAGCCCATTTTTGGGCTCCTCAAACCATTTTCGGGTTCTTCGGCCCATTTTTTGGGTTCCTGAGCCCATTTTTGGATTCCTCAGCCCATTTTTGGGCTCCTCATACCATTTTCGGGTTCTTCAGCCCATTTTTGTGTTCCTGCGCCCATTTTTTGGGTTCTTCAGCCCATTTTTGGGTTCATCAGTGCATTTTTGGAGTCAGCAGACCATTTTGGGCTTCTTTAGCTAATTTTGGGGTTCTTCAGCCCATTTTGGGCTTTCTCAATTCATTTTTGGTTTCCTCAATCTTTTTTCTTTTCCTCAATGCATTTCTGGGTTCCTCAATCCATTTTTCGGTTCCTCAGACCATTTTTTGTTTCCCAATCCAGTTTTGCTTTCCTCAATCCATTTTTTAGTTCCTCAACCCATTTTTGGGTTCCTCAATCCAGTTTTGGTTTCCTGAGACCACTTTTGGATTTCTAGATCCATTTTTGCGTTCCTCAATCCATTTTTGGGTTCTTCAGCCCATTTTTGGTTTCCTCTATCCTTTTTAGTTTTCCTCAATGCATTTCTTTGTTCCTGAGCCCATTTTTGGATTCCTCAATCCATTTTTGGGTTCCTGAATCCCTTTTTTAGTTCTTCAGCCCATTTTTGGGTCCCTCAATCCATTTTTGGATTCCTCAATGCATTTTTGTGTTCCTGAGCCGTTTTTGGGTCCCTCAGCCCATTTTTGGTTTCCTCAATCAATTTTTGGGCCCCTCTATTCATTTTTGGTTTCCTTAGCCCAGTTTTGGGTTATTCAGCCCATTTTGGGGTTCCTCATCTCATTTTTGGTTTCCTCAACCCATTTTTGGCTTCCTCAATACATTTTATTGGTCCCTAAGTCATTTTTTGATTCCTCAATGTATTTTTGGCTTCCTGAATCCATTTTTGGGTCCCTCAGACCAATTTAGGTTTCCTCAATCCATTTTTGAGTTCTCAATACAGTTTAGGGTTCCTCAATCCTTTTTTGAGTTCCTCAGCTCAGTTTTGGTTTCCTCAAAACTTTTCTGGTTCCTCAATCCATTTTTTGTCCGTCAATCCATTTTTGGGTTCTTCAATCCATTTTTGGGTCCCTCAATCCATTTTATTGTTCTTCAGCCCATTTTTGCGTTCCTCAATCCATTCTTTGGTCCCTCAATCCATTTTTGGTTCCTCAATCTATTTTCGGGTTCCTCGATCCATTTTTTGATCCCTCGGCCCATTTTTCGGTTCCTCAATCCATTTTTAAGTTCCTCAATCCACTTTTTGGTTCCTCAATCCACTTTTTGGTTCCTCAATCCACTTTTTGGTTCCTCAATCCATTTTTTAGTTCCTCAGCACATTTTGAGACTCCTCAATCCATTTTTGGGTTCCTCAGTCCATTTTAGGGTTCTTCAGCCTATTTTTGGGTTCCTCAGCCCCTTTTTGGGTTCCTCAATGCATTTCTGGGTGCCTAAATCCATTTTTGGGTTACTCAGCCCATTCTTCCGTTCCTGGGCCCCTTTTTCTTTTCCTCAATTCATTTTTGGCTTCCTGAGCCAATTTTTGAGTTCCTCCATCCATTTTTGTTTTCCTCAATCAATTTTTGGGTTCCTCGGTGGTTAACAATGCATTCCCTGGGTGTCGGTCTTCCGAGGAGACAGGCAAGCGCTGAAGAAGCTGCTGCTTTTTTGGAGCGATTTAATGCCTTCTACGGAAACAGATTCACCAGCGGCTGAGAATTCCCACTGCAGTGATGTGGCTGCTAATTGCAGAGATGGATGAAGATTCAAATGACTGCTGCTATCGGAGGAAAGGAGCAGACCGACTGCTTTTCTGTGGCTTTGAAATGAGTGCACGAAGAAATCTTTTGACAGCAACACGTTTCAGCCCTAGCAGTTCGCAGAGATCTTTACCTCTTAGTGCAAAGAACCTGTGGAGCCGGAGTCTGCTGAGAATGCCCAGGAATGCGCGCGAAGCTCGTTCGACTAAGGAAGAGCACACGGGCTCTCCACCCGGAGGTTTCAACCATTTATGGTTCTTCAGCCCATTTTTGGGTCCCTCAATCCATTTTTAGATTCCTCAATCCATTTTTCGGTTCCTCAGACCATTTTCAGTTTCCCCATCCATTTTTGCTTTCCTCAATCCATTTTTTAGTTCCTCAGCCCATTTTTGGGTTCCTCAATCCATTTCGGGGTTCCTCAATCCAGTTTTGGTTTCCTGAGACCACTTTTGGGTTTCTAAATCCGTTTTTGGGTTCCTCAGCCCATTTTTGGGTTCTTCAGGCTATTTTTGCATTCCTCAGCCCATTTTTGGGTTCTTCAATTCATTTTTTGGTTCTTCAAACTATTTTTGGGTTCCTGAGCCCATTTTTGGGTTCCTCAAACCATTTTTTATTTTGTCGGCCCATTTTTTGGTTCTTCAGCCCATTTTTGGGTTCCACAGCCCATTTTTGGAGTCCGCAGCTTATTTTGGGCTTCTTCGGCCAATTTTTGGGTTTTTCAGCCCATTTTTGGGTTCCTCAATCCATTTTTGCGTTCCTCAATCCATTTTTTGACTATTCAGCCCATTTTTGGTTTCCTCTGCCCATTCTTGGTTTCCTCAATCTTTTTTTTGTTTTCCTCAACGCATTTCTGTGTTCCTGAGCCCATTTTTGGGTTCCTCCATCCATTTTTGGGTTCCTCCATCCATTTTGGGGTTCTTCAGCCCATTTTTGGGTTCCTCAATCCATTTTTGGATTCGTGAATGCATTTTCATGTTCCTGACCCGATTTTGGGATTCTTCAGGCCATTTTTGGGTTCCTTAATCCATTTTGGGCTTCCTCAATCCATTTTGGGTTCTTCAATCCATTTTTCGGTTCCTCAGACCATTTTTATTTTCCCCAATCCATTTTTGGTTTCCTCAGCCCATTTTTGGGCTCCTCAATCCATTTTTGGTTTCCTCAATCCACTTTTGGGTTCCTGAGCCCATTTTTTTTAATTCCACAATACATTTCTGGTTTCTTCGAACTTTTTTGGGGTTTCTCAATCCATTTTTGGGTTCTTTAGCCCATTTTTGGATTCCTCAATCCAGTTTTGGCTTCCTCAATCGATTGTTGGGTTTCTCAATCCATTTTTGGGTTCTTCAGCAATTTTTGGGTTCCTCAGCCCATTTTTTCATTCCTCAATGCACTTTTCTCTTCCTGAGCCCATTTTTGGGTTACTCAGCCCATTTTTGGGCTCCTCAAACCATTTTCGGGTTCTTCGGCCCATTTTTTGGGTTCCTGAGCCCATTTTTGGGTTCCTCAGCCCATTTTTGGGCTCCTCATACCATTTTCGGGTTCTTCAGCCCATTTTTGTGTTCCTGCGCCCATTTTTTGGGTTCTTCAGCCCATTTTTGGGTTCATCAGTGCATTTTTGGAGTCAGCAGACCATTTTGGGCTTCTTTAGCTAATTTTGGGGTTCTTCAGCCCATTTTGGGCTTTCTCAATTCATTTTTGGTTTCCTCAATCTTTTTTCTTTTCCTCAATGCATTTCTGGGTTCCTCAATCCATTTTTCGGTTCCTCAGACCATTTTTTGTTTCCCAATCCAGTTTTGCTTTCCTCAATCCATTTTTTAGTTCCTCAACCCATTTTTGGGTTCCTCAATCCAGTTTTGGTTTCCTGAGACCACTTTTGGATTTCTAGATCCATTTTTGCGTTCCTCAATCCATTTTTGGGTTCTTCAGCCCATTTTTGGTTTCCTCTATCCTTTTTAGTTTTCCTCAATGCATTTCTTTGTTCCTGAGCCCATTTTTGGATTCCTCAATCCATTTTTGGGTTCCTGAATCCCTTTTTTAGTTCTTCAGCCCATTTTTGGGTCCCTCAATCCATTTTTGGATTCCTCAATGCATTTTTGTGTTCCTGAGCCGTTTTTGGGTCCCTCAGCCCATTTTTGGTTTCCTCAATCAATTTTTGGGCCCCTCTATTCATTTTTGGTTTCCTTAGCCCAGTTTTGGGTTATTCAGCCCATTTTGGGGTTCCTCATCTCATTTTTGGTTTCCTCAATCCATTTTTGGCTTCCTCAATACATTTTATTGGTCCCTAAGTCATTTTTTGATTCCTCAATGTATTTTTGGCTTCCTGAATCCATTTTTGGGTCCCTCAGACCAATTTAGGTTTCCTCAATCCATTTTTGAGTTCTCAATACAGTTTAGGGTTCCTCAATCCTTTTTTGAGTTCCTCAGCTCAGTTTTGGTTTCCTCAAAACTTTTCTGGTTCCTCAATCCATTTTTTGTCCGTCAATCCATTTTTGGGTTCTTCAATCCATTTTTGGGTCCCTCAATCCATTTTATTGTTCTTCAGCCCATTTTTGCGTTCCTCAATCCATTCTTTGGTCCCTCAATCCATTTTTGGTTCCTCAATCTATTTTCGGGTTCCTCGATCCATTTTTTGATCCCTCGGCCCATTTTTCGGTTCCTCAATCCATTTTTAAGTTCCTCAATCCACTTTTTGGTTCCTCAATCCACTTTTTGGTTCCTCAATCCACTTTTTGGTTCCTCAATCCATTTTTTAGTTCCTCAGCACATTTTGAGACTCCTCAATCCATTTTTGGGTTCCTCAGTCCATTTTAGGGTTCTTCAGCCTATTTTTGGGTTCCTCAGCCCCTTTTTGGGTTCCTCAATGCATTTCTGGGTGCCTAAATCCATTTTTGGGTTACTCAGCCCATTCTTCCGTTCCTGGGCCCCTTTTTCTTTTCCTCAATTCATTTTTGGCTTCCTGAGCCAATTTTTGAGTTCCTCCATCCATTTTTGTTTTCCTCAATCAATTTTTGGGTTCCTCGGTGGTTAACAATGCATTCCCTGGGTGTCGGTCTTCCGAGGAGACAGGCAAGCGCTGAAGAAGCTGCTGCTTTTTTGGAGCGATTTAATGCCTTCTACGGAAACAGATTCACCAGCGGCTGAGAATTCCCACTGCAGTGATGTGGCTGCTAATTGCAGAGATGGATGAAGATTCAAATGACTGCTGCTATCGGAGGAAAGGAGCAGACCGACTGCTTTTCTGTGGCTTTGAAATGAGTGCACGAAGAAATCTTTTGACAGCAACACGTTTCAGCCCTAGCAGTTCGCAGAGATCTTTACCTCTTAGTGCAAAGAACCTGTGGAGCCGGAGTCTGCTGAGAATGCCCAGGAATGCGCGCGAAGCTCGTTCGACTAAGGAAGAGCACACGGGCTCTCCACCCGGAGGTTTCAACCATTTATGGTTCTTCAGCCCATTTTTGGGTCCCTCAATCCATTTTTAGATTCCTCAATCCATTTTTCGGTTCCTCAGACCATTTTCAGTTTCCCCATCCATTTTTGCTTTCCTCAATCCATTTTTTAGTTCCTCAGCCCATTTTTGGGTTCCTCAATCCATTTCGGGGTTCCTCAATCCAGTTTTGGTTTCCTGAGACCACTTTTGGGTTTCTAAATCCGTTTTTGGGTTCCTCAGCCCATTTTTGGGTTCTTCAGGCTATTTTTGCATTCCTCAGCCCATTTTTGGGTTCTTCAATTCATTTTTTGGTTCTTCAAACTATTTTTGGGTTCCTGAGCCCATTTTTGGGTTCCTCAAACCATTTTTTATTTTGTCGGCCCATTTTTTGGTTCTTCAGCCCATTTTTGGGTTCCACAGCCCATTTTTGGAGTCCGCAGCTTATTTTGGGCTTCTTCGGCCAATTTTTGGGTTTTTCAGCCCATTTTTGGGTTCCTCAATCCATTTTTGCGTTCCTCAATCCATTTTTTGACTATTCAGCCCATTTTTGGTTTCCTCTGCCCATTCTTGGTTTCCTCAATCTTTTTTTTGTTTTCCTCAACGCATTTCTGTGTTCCTGAGCCCATTTTTGGGTTCCTCCATCCATTTTTGGGTTCCTCCATCCATTTTGGGGTTCTTCAGCCCATTTTTGGGTTCCTCAATCCATTTTTGGATTCGTGAATGCATTTTCATGTTCCTGACCCGATTTTGGGATTCTTCAGGCCATTTTTGGGTTCCTTAATCCATTTTGGGGTTCCTCAATCCATTTTGGGTTCTTCAATCCATTTTTCGGTTCCTCAGACCATTTTTATTTTCCCCAATCCATTTTTGGTTTCCTCAGCCCATTTTTGGGCTCCTCAATCCATTTTTGGTTTCCTCAATCCACTTTTGGGTTCCTGAGCCCATTTTTTTTAATTCCACAATACATTTCTGGTTTCTTCGAACTTTTTTGGGGTTTCTCAATCCATTTTTGGGTTCTTTAGCCCATTTTTGGATTCCTCAATCCAGTTTTGGCTTCCTCAATCGATTGTTGGGTTTCTCAATCCATTTTTGGGTTCTTCAGCAATTTTTGGGTTCCTCAGCCCATTTTTTCATTCCTCAATGCACTTTTCTCTTCCTGAGCCCATTTTTGGGTTACTCAGCCCATTTTTGGGCTCCTCAAACCATTTTCGGGTTCTTCGGCCCATTTTTTGGGTTCCTGAGCCCATTTTTGGGTTCCTCAGCCCATTTTTGGGCTCCTCATACCATTTTCGGGTTCTTCAGCCCATTTTTGTGTTCCTGCGCCCATTTTTTGGGTTCTTCAGCCCATTTTTGGGTTCATCAGTGCATTTTTGGAGTCAGCAGACCATTTTGGGCTTCTTTAGCTAATTTTGGGGTTCTTCAGCCCATTTTGGGCTTTCTCAATTCATTTTTGGTTTCCTCAATCTTTTTTCTTTTCCTCAATGCATTTCTGGGTTCCTCAATCCATTTTTCGGTTCCTCAGACCATTTTTTGTTTCCCAATCCAGTTTTGCTTTCCTCAATCCATTTTTTAGTTCCTCAACCCATTTTTGGGTTCCTCAATCCAGTTTTGGTTTCCTGAGACCACTTTTGGATTTCTAGATCCATTTTTGCGTTCCTCAATCCATTTTTGGGTTCTTCAGCCCATTTTTGGTTTCCTCTATCCTTTTTAGTTTTCCTCAATGCATTTCTTTGTTCCTGAGCCCATTTTTGGATTCCTCAATCCATTTTTGGGTTCCTGAATCCCTTTTTTAGTTCTTCAGCCCATTTTTGGGTCCCTCAATCCATTTTTGGATTCCTCAATGCATTTTTGTGTTCCTGAGCCGTTTTTGGGTCCCTCAGCCCATTTTTGGTTTCCTCAATCAATTTTTGGGCCCCTCTATTCATTTTTGGTTTCCTTAGCCCAGTTTTGGGTTATTCAGCCCATTTTGGGGTTCCTCATCTCATTTTTGGTTTCCTCAACCCATTTTTGGCTTCCTCAATACATTTTATTGGTCCCTAAGTCATTTTTTGATTCCTCAATGTATTTTTGGCTTCCTGAATCCATTTTTGGGTCCCTCAGACCAATTTAGGTTTCCTCAATCCATTTTTGAGTTCTCAATACAGTTTAGGGTTCCTCAATCCTTTTTTGAGTTCCTCAGCTCAGTTTTGGTTTCCTCAAAACTTTTCTGGTTCCTCAATCCATTTTTTGTCCGTCAATCCATTTTTGGGTTCTTCAATCCATTTTTGGGTCCCTCAATCCATTTTATTGTTCTTCAGCCCATTTTTGCGTTCCTCAATCCATTCTTTGGTCCCTCAATCCATTTTTGGTTCCTCAATCTATTTTCGGGTTCCTCGATCCATTTTTTGATCCCTCGGCCCATTTTTCGGTTCCTCAATCCATTTTTAAGTTCCTCAATCCACTTCTTGGTTCCTCAATCCACTTTTTGGTTCCTCAATCCACTTTTTGGTTCCTCAATCCATTTTTTAGTTCCTCAGCACATTTTGAGACTCCTCAATCCATTTTTGGGTTCCTCAGTCCATTTTAGGGTTCTTCAGCCTATTTTTGGGTTCCTCAGCCCCTTTTTGGGTTCCTCAATGCATTTCTGGGTGCCTAAATCCATTTTTGGGTTACTCAGCCCATTCTTCCGTTCCTGGGCCCCTTTTTCTTTTCCTCAATTCATTTTTGGCTTCCTGAGCCAATTTTTGAGTTCCTCCATCCATTTTTGTTTTCCTCAATCAATTTTTGGGTTCCTCGGTGGTTAACAATGCATTCCCTGGGTGTCGGTCTTCCGAGGAGACAGGCAAGCGCTGAAGAAGCTGCTGCTTTTTTGGAGCGATTTAATGCCTTCTACGGAAACAGATTCACCAGCGGCTGAGAATTCCCACTGCAGTGATGTGGCTGCTAATTGCAGAGATGGATGAAGATTCAAATGACTGCTGCTATCGGAGGAAAGGAGCAGACCGACTGCTTTTCTGTGGCTTTGAAATGAGTGCACGAAGAAATCTTTTGACAGCAACACGTTTCAGCCCTAGCAGTTCGCAGAGATCTTTACCTCTTAGTGCAAAGAACCTGTGGAGCCGGAGTCTGCTGAGAATGCCCAGGAATGCGCGCGAAGCTCGTTCGACTAAGGAAGAGCACACGGGCTCTCCACCCGGAGGTTTCAACCTCCGCGGCCGAACGACCCTGAGGGGTAGCCTGTTTCCTCTATCAGGCAGACCCCGGCGTTTTACAGTCATGCGGAAGAGCTGTGGCAGAGACGGCAGAAGAGAGCAGAGAAGGCACGGCTCCGAGGCAAGAAGCAGACTGGAAGGCGTACCTGTGTGTGATGAACAGATGCCTGATGAATATACTGGCAAGGAACCGATTTCAGATCTAACAGTACACAGACTTATCTCTCGATGTAAAGACTCCGTGCATCCCGAGTCTGCTAAGAAGCACATGAAAATATGAATCGCTCCTCACTGGACTATAAAGCAGTTCGTTTGATTACTTGTGCTGCGCAGACGAAGGCAGAGGATGATCTTGCAGGGTGAAACCATTTTTTGGTTTCCTCAGCCCATTTTTGGGTTTCTCAATCAATTTTTGGTTCTTCAGCCCATCTTTCTCTCCACTCTGCCGCCCTCTATAGAGCATGTTTCTTGCTCCTTTTTTCCTCCTTTCGAGCCGCATGGATAGACTCTTTGGAACAGTAAGTCGGACTTCTGGTCTACGCTATCGAAGCCCGATAGAGCACTTATCACGCCCTCTCTATTCCGAAAGGGGCACCCCCTAGAGAACCTATCACGCCCTCTCTCTCCCCATGGAATCCTCTACACATGCCCCTATCGTGCCCCTCATGTCCTCCCTATGGGGTCTTATACATAGTCCTTATCTCGCTTTTGCTCTGTCCTCCACGGAATTTCCTCTAGATCTTCTATCACCGCCCAAAATTCCCTGCTATCGAGCCCCCTATCTCTATCTTTCTCTCCACTATGCAGCGCTCCCTATCTTCCTCCTATGGAGCCTCTTGTACAGCCTCTACGACACGCATTAATGCTGCCTCCTGGAGAGCCCATATCGCTCCGCTTTATGATGCCGCTATGGAGCCCTCCGAAGAGCACCTCTCGAACCCTCGTACACCGTATGCTACCTTCTATTGAGCTCCTGTCGCGACCTGGGTCGCCCCATTGGAACCCCCTATAAAGTTCCTATCCCTGCCATAAGTCGCGCATATGGGACCCTCTCTTGAGTCCCTATCTCGCTCTTTGTCTCTCCTATGGAGCCGTCTCTAGAGCCCCTATTACACTCTTAATGTCCCTCGTAACGGAGCCCCTTTTACAGCCGGTTCCAAAGTCACAGAAAAGCAGTCGGTCTGTTCCTTCCCTCCGACAACAGCAGTCATTTGAATCTTCATCCATCTCAGCTGTAAGCAGCCGCATCACTGTAAAACGTCTAGCTGTTGCTCAGAAAAGAAACCTGTCAGACGAGAAATGTTTCACCCTGCAAGATCATCCTCTGCCTTCGTCTGCGCAGCACAAGTAATCAAACCAACTGTTTAATAGTCCAGTGAGCAGCGATTCATATTTTCATGTGCTTCCCAGCAGACTCGGGATGCACGGAAGCTTTACATCGAGAGATAAGTCTCTCTGTGTACTGTTAGATCTGAAATTGGTTCCTTGCCAGTATATTCATCAGGCATCTGTTCATCACACACAGGTACGCCTTCCAGTCTGCTTCTTGCCTCGGAGCCGTGCCTTCTCTGCCTCTCTTCTGCCGTCTCTGCCACAGCTCTTCCGCATGACTGTAAAACGCCGGGGTCTGCCTGATAGAGGAAACCGGCTACCCCTCAAGGTCGTTCGGCCGCGGAGGTTGAAACCTCCGGGTGCAGTGCCCGTGTGCTCTTCCTTAGTCGAACGAGCTTCGCACGCATTCCTGGGCATTCTCAGCAGACTCCGGCTCCACAGGTTCTTTGCACTAAGAGGTAAAGATCTCTGCGAACTGCTAGGGCTGAAACGTGTTGCTGTCAAAAGTTTTCTTCGTGCACTCATTTCAAAGCCACAGAAAAGCAGTCGGTCTGCTCCTTTCCTCCGATAGCAGCAGTCATTTGAATCTTCATCCATCTCTGCAGTTAGCAGCCACATCACTGCAGTGGGAATTCTCAGCCGCTGGTGAATCTGTTTCCGTAGAAGGCATTAAATCACTCCAATAAAGCAGCAGGTTCTTCAGCGCTTGCCTGTCTCCTCGGAAGACCGACACCCAGGGAATGCATTGTTAACCACCCTGCTTTTCCGCAAGGCTGACAATGTCTGGGACGGGAGAGAGAGGAATTGCAGGTTTTTGCAGAAGGATCTGCCAGTGAAGAATATTCTAGTGTCAAAAAAAATTACAATTTTATGGGGAAGAGTTACAAGTGAAACTTTGTTTTTAAGTAGCTGTATGAGGCGTAGAAAACGGTGTCCTTGTAAAACACGTAATTGAGGTTTTTCTTTCTAATTAGTTTTGCAAGTTCTTTTGTATTCAGGGTTTGGTTTGTCCAGAGAGCTTCAGCATGTATACATACACATCATCCCTGGTGCTCGCTGTGAAATCCTCCTTTTTGTTTTTCTGATACTTTCTGTGCTTCTTATCAGCATTTGCTCTGCCAATTTTAGCAGCTGCTAAACTCTGTGCTCTTGTCTTCATCTGAGGTCAAACACCTGCCACTGCATGCACTGTGTACCAGGCTCCCTGCTGCCTTTTCATTAATTTACACCTCCCACTTACGAGCTTACCGAGCCCCCTATAGATCTCCTATCGCACCACGTAAATTCCTGCTAAGGTGTCCCAAGTAGAGCAGTTATAGTGCCATGTGTACCCTGTACGTAGCCCCCTCCGGAGCCCATGTCTTCCCCCCACTGTTGCACTCATGGAACCCCACCCCAGGAGCTTCTCACAGCCAATGGATCCCACAAGTGGCCCCCTCTAGAGCCCCTTGTCGCACTCTTCAAATACCGAGCCCCTTATTGCGCCCTGTATCGCGCTTATGGAGCCCGCTACAGAGCCCCTATCACTAGTCTCTGTTTTTTTACATCTGTTCGGCTTTATGGAAAGAAATACCACTTCTTTCCCGGAGGGACTGTAGTACGCATAAACGGACAATAGATGGCAGCAGAGACCGTGGCATGGATCTAGGGGACTAATGCCGCGTTTCAGGGCATTGCCGTACATGTCAATTTCGGTTCTCCTTCACTTGCTACTCCAAGGCAATACGAATGCTCTCTAGATCAAGCATCAAGGAGACCTTCTGCAGCTCCTGTGAAAGCTTGCCATCCTCTATGGAGCGCCTCACTGCAAAGAGCAAAGTGAGCGCTCTTCACTGGCAGATCCTTCTGCAAAAACCTGCAATTCCTCCTCCCGTCTCAGACATTGTCAGCCCTGCGGAAAAGCAGGGTGGTTAACAATGCATTCCCTGGGTGTCGGTCTTCCGAGGAGACAGGCAAGCGCTGAAGAAGCTGCTGCTTTTTTGGAGCGATTTAATGCCTTCTACGGAAACAGATTCACCAGCGGCTGAGAATTCCCACTGCAGTGATGTGCTGCTAACTGCAGAGATGGATGAAGATTCAAATGACTGCTGCTATCGGAGGGAAGGAGCAGACCGACTGCTTTTCTGTGGCTTTGAAATGAGTGCACGAAGAAAACTTTTGACAGCAACACGTTTCAGCCCTAGCAGTTCGCAGAGATCTTTACCTCTTAGTGCAAAGAACCTGTGGAGCCGGAGTCTGCTGAGAATGCCCAGGAATGCGCGCGAAGCTCGTTCGACTAAGGAAGAGCACACGGGCTCTCCACCCGGAGGTTTCAACCTCCGCGGCCGAACGACCCTGAGGGGTAGCCGGTTTCCTCTACCAGGCAGACCCTGGCATTTTACAGTCATGCGGAAGAGCTGTGGCAGAGACGGCAGAAGAGAGCAGAGAAGGCACGGCTCCGAGGCAAGAAGCAGACTGGAAGGCGTACCTGTGTGTGATGAACAGATGCCTGATGAATATACTGGCAAGGAACCGATTTCAGATCTAACAGTACACAAGTGAGACTTATCTCTCGATGTAAAGACTCCGTGCATCCCGAGTCTGCTAAGAAGCACATGAAAATATGAATCGCTCCTCACTGGACTATAAAGCAGTTCGTTTGATTACTTGTGCTGCGCAGACGAAGGCAGAGGATGATCTTGCAGGGTGAAACCATTTTTTGGTTTCCTCAGCCCATTTTTGGGTTTCTCAATCAATTTTTGGTTCTTCAGCCCATCTTTCTCTCCACTCTGCCGCCCTCTATAGAGCATGTTTCTTGCTCCTTTTTTCCTCCTTTCGAGCCGCATGGATAGACTCTTTGGAACAGTAAGTCGGACTTCTGGTCTACGCTATCGAAGCCCGATAGAGCACTTATCACGCCCTCTCTATTCCGAAAGGGGCACCCCCTAGAGAACCTATCACGCCCTCTCTCTCCCCATGGAATCCTCTACACATGCCCCTATCGTGCCCCTCATGTCCTCCCTATGGGGTCTTATACATAGTCCTTATCTCGCTTTTGCTCTGTCCTCCACGGAATTTCCTCTAGATCTTCTATCACCGCCCAAAATTCCCTGCTATCGAGCCCCCTATCTCTATCTTTCTCTCCACTATGCAGCGCTCCCTATCTTCCTCCTATGGAGCCTCTTGTACAGCCTCTACGACACGCATTAATGCTGCCTCCTGGAGAGCCCATATCGCTCCGCTTTATGATGCCGCTATGGAGCCCTCCGAAGAGCACCTCTCGAACCCTCGTACACCGTATGCTACCTTCTATTGAGCTCCTGTCGCGACCTGGGTCGCCCCATTGGAACCCCCTATAAAGTTCCTATCCCTGCCATAAGTCGCGCATATGGGACCCTCTCTTGAGTCCCTATCTCGCTCTTTGTCTCTCCTATGGAGCCGTCTCTAGAGCCCCTATTACACTCTTAATGTCCCTCGTAACGGAGCCCCTTTTACAGCCGGTTCCAAAGTCACAGAAAAGCAGTCGGTCTGTTCCTTCCCTCCGACAACAGCAGTCATTTGAATCTTCATCCATCTCAGCTGTAAGCAGCCGCATCACTGTAAAACGTCTAGCTGTTGCTCAGAAAAGAAACCTGTCAGACGAGAAATGTTTCACCCTGCAAGATCATCCTCTGCCTTCGTCTGCGCAGCACAAGTAATCAAACCAACTGTTTAATAGTCCAGTGAGCAGCGATTCATATTTTCATGTGCTTCCCAGCAGACTCGGGATGCACGGAAGCTTTACATCGAGAGATAAGTCTCTCTGTGTACTGTTAGATCTGAAATTGGTTCCTTGCCAGTATATTCATCAGGCATCTGTTCATCACACACAGGTACGCCTTCCAGTCTGCTTCTTGCCTCGGAGCCGTGCCTTCTCTGCCTCTCTTCTGCCGTCTCTGCCACAGCTCTTCCGCATGACTGTAAAACGCCGGGGTCTGCCTGATAGAGGAAACCGGCTACCCCTCAAGGTCGTTCGGCCGCGGAGGTTGAAACCTCCGGGTGCAGTGCCCGTGTGCTCTTCCTTAGTCGAACGAGCTTCGCACGCATTCCTGGGCATTCTCAGCAGACTCCGGCTCCACAGGTTCTTTGCACTAAGAGGTAAAGATCTCTGCGAACTGCTAGGGCTGAAACGTGTTGCTGTCAAAAGTTTTCTTCGTGCACTCATTTCAAAGCCACAGAAAAGCAGTCGGTCTGCTCCTTTCCTCCGATAGCAGCAGTCATTTGAATCTTCATCCATCTCTGCAGTTAGCAGCCACATCACTGCAGTGGGAATTCTCAGCCGCTGGTGAATCTGTTTCCGTAGAAGGCATTAAATCACTCCAATAAAGCAGCAGGTTCTTCAGCGCTTGCCTGTCTCCTCGGAAGACCGACACCCAGGGAATGCATTGTTAACCACCCTGCTTTTCCGCAAGGCTGACAATGTCTGGGACGGGAGAGAGAGGAATTGCAGGTTTTTGCAGAAGGATCTGCCAGTGAAGAATATTCTAGTGTCAAAAAAAATTACAATTTTATGGGGAAGAGTTACAAGTGTAACTTTGTTTTTAAGTAGCTGTATGAGGCGTAGAAAACGGTGTCCTTGTAAAACACGTAATTGAGGTTTTTCTTTCTAATTAGTTTTGCAAGTTCTTTTGTATTCAGGGTTTGGTTTGTCCAGAGAGCTTCAGCATGTATACATACACATCATCCCTGGTGCTCGCTGTGAAATCCTCCTTTTTGTTTTTCTGATACTTTCTGTGCTTCTTATCAGCATTTGCTCTGCCAATTTTAGCAGCTGCTAAACTCTGTGCTCTTGTCTTCATCTGAGGTCAAACACCTGCCACTGCATGCACTGTGTACCAGGCTCCCTGCTGCCTTTTCATTAATTTGCACCTCCCACTTACGAGCTTACCGAGCCCCCTATAGATCTCCTATCGCACCACGTAAATTCCTGCTAAGGTGTCCCAAGTAGAGCAGTTATAGTGCCATGTGTACCCTGTACGTAGCCCCCTCCGGAGCCCATGTCTTCCCCCCACTGTTGCACTCATGGAACCCCACCCCAGGAGCTTCTCACAGCCAATGGATCCCACAAGTGGCCCCCTCTAGAGCCCCTTGTCGCACTCTTCAAATACCGAGCCCCTTATTGCGCCCTGTATCGCGCTTATGGAGCCCGCTACAGAGCCCCTATCACTAGTCTCTGGTTTTTTACATCTGTTCGGCTTTATGGAAAGAAATACCACTTCTTTCCCGGAGGGACTGTAGTACGCATAAACGGACAATAGATGGCAGCAGAGACCGTGGCATGGATCTAGGGGACTAATGCCGCGTTTCAGGGCATTGCCGTACATGTCAATTTCGGTTCTCCTTCACTTGCTACTCCAAGGCAATACGAATGCTCTCTAGATCAAGCATCAAGGAGACCTTCTGCAGCTCCTGTGAAAGCTTGCCATCCTCTATGGAGCGCCTCACTGCAAAGAGCAAAGTGAGCGCTCTTCACTGGCAGATCCTTCTGCAAAAACCTGCAATTCCTCCTCCCGTCTCAGACATTGTCAGCCCTGCGGAAAAGCAGGGTGGTTAACAATGCATTCCCTGGGTGTCGGTCTTCCGAGGAGACAGGCAAGCGCTGAAGAAGCTGCTGCTTTTTTGGAGCGATTTAATGCCTTCTACGGAAACAGATTCACCAGCGGCTGAGAATTCCCACTGCAGTGATGTGGCTGCTAATTGCAGAGATGGATGAAGATTCAAATGACTGCTGCTATCGGAGGAAAGGAGCAGACCGACTGCTTTTCTGTGGCTTTGAAATGAGTGCACGAAGAAATCTTTTGACAGCAACACGTTTCAGCCCTAGCAGTTCGCAGAGATCTTTACCTCTTAGTGCAAAGAACCTGTGGAGCCGGAGTCTGCTGAGAATGCCCAGGAATGCGCGCGAAGCTCGTTCGACTAAGGAAGAGCACACGGGCTCTCCACCCGGAGGTTTCAACCATTTATGGTTCTTCAGCCCATTTTTGGGTCCCTCAATCCATTTTTAGATTCCTCAATCCATTTTTCGGTTCCTCAGACCATTTTCAGTTTCCCCATCCATTTTTGCTTTCCTCAATCCATTTTTTAGTTCCTCAGCCCATTTTTGGGTTCCTCAATCCATTTCGGGGTTCCTCAATCCAGTTTTGGTTTCCTGAGACCACTTTTGGGTTTCTAAATCCGTTTTTGGGTTCCTCAGCCCATTTTTGGGTTCTTCAGGCTATTTTTGCATTCCTCAGCCCATTTTTGGGTTCTTCAATTCATTTTTTGGTTCTTCAAACTATTTTTGGGTTCCTGAGCCCATTTTTGGGTTCCTCAAACCATTTTTTATTTTGTCGGCCCATTTTTTGGTTCTTCAGCCCATTTTTGGGTTCCACAGCCCATTTTTGGAGTCCGCAGCTTATTTTGGGCTTCTTCGGCCAATTTTTGGGTTTTTCAGCCCATTTTTGGGTTCCTCAATCCATTTTTGCGTTCCTCAATCCATTTTTTGACTATTCAGCCCATTTTTGGTTTCCTCTGCCCATTCTTGGTTTCCTCAATCTTTTTTTTGTTTTCCTCAACGCATTTCTGTGTTCCTGAGCCCATTTTTGGGTTCCTCCATCCATTTTTGGGTTCCTCCATCCATTTTGGGGTTCTTCAGCCCATTTTTGGGTTCCTCAATCCATTTTTGGATTCGTGAATGCATTTTCATGTTCCTGACCCGATTTTGGGATTCTTCAGGCCATTTTTGGGTTCCTTAATCCATTTTGGGCTTCCTCAATCCATTTTGGGTTCTTCAATCCATTTTTCGGTTCCTCAGACCATTTTTATTTTCCCCAATCCATTTTTGGTTTCCTCAGCCCATTTTTGGGCTCCTCAATCCATTTTTGGTTTCCTCAATCCACTTTTGGGTTCCTGAGCCCATTTTTTTTAATTCCACAATACATTTCTGGTTTCTTCGAACTTTTTTGGGGTTTCTCAATCCATTTTTGGGTTCTTTAGCCCATTTTTGGATTCCTCAATCCAGTTTTGGCTTCCTCAATCGATTGTTGGGTTTCTCAATCCATTTTTGGGTTCTTCAGCAATTTTTGGGTTCCTCAGCCCATTTTTTCATTCCTCAATGCACTTTTCTCTTCCTGAGCCCATTTTTGGGTTACTCAGCCCATTTTTGGGCTCCTCAAACCATTTTCGGGTTCTTCGGCCCATTTTTTGGGTTCCTGAGCCCATTTTTGGATTCCTCAGCCCATTTTTGGGCTCCTCATACCATTTTCGGGTTCTTCAGCCCATTTTTGTGTTCCTGCGCCCATTTTTGGGTTCTTCAGCCCATTTTTGGGTTCATCAGTGCATTTTTGGAGTCAGCAGACCATTTTGGGCTTCTTTAGCTAATTTTGGGGTTCTTCAGCCCATTTTGGGCTTTCTCAATTCATTTTTGGTTTCCTCAATCTTTTTTCTTTTCCTCAATGCATTTCTGGGTTCCTCAATCCATTTTTCGGTTCCTCAGACCATTTTTTGTTTCCCAATCCAGTTTTGCTTTCCTCAATCCATTTTTTAGTTCCTCAACCCATTTTTGGGTTCCTCAATCCAGTTTTGGTTTCCTGAGACCACTTTTGGATTTCTAGATCCATTTTTGCGTTCCTCAATCCATTTTTGGGTTCTTCAGCCCATTTTTGGTTTCCTCTATCCTTTTTAGTTTTCCTCAATGCATTTCTTTGTTCCTGAGCCCATTTTTGGATTCCTCAATCCATTTTTGGGTTCCTGAATCCCTTTTTTAGTTCTTCAGCCCATTTTTGGGTCCCTCAATCCATTTTTGGATTCCTCAATGCATTTTTGTGTTCCTGAGCCGTTTTTGGGTCCCTCAGCCCATTTTTGGTTTCCTCAATCAATTTTTGGGCCCCTCTATTCATTTTTGGTTTCCTTAGCCCAGTTTTGGGTTATTCAGCCCATTTTGGGGTTCCTCATCTCATTTTTGGTTTCCTCAACCCATTTTTGGCTTCCTCAATACATTTTATTGGTCCCTAAGTCATTTTTTGATTCCTCAATGTATTTTTGGCTTCCTGAATCCATTTTTGGGTCCCTCAGACCAATTTAGGTTTCCTCAATCCATTTTTGAGTTCTCAATACAGTTTAGGGTTCCTCAATCCTTTTTTGAGTTCCTCAGCTCAGTTTTGGTTTCCTCAAAACTTTTCTGGTTCCTCAATCCATTTTTTGTCCGTCAATCCATTTTTGGGTTCTTCAATCCATTTTTGGGTCCCTCAATCCATTTTATTGTTCTTCAGCCCATTTTTGCGTTCCTCAATCCATTCTTTGGTCCCTCAATCCATTTTTGGTTCCTCAATCTATTTTCGGGTTCCTCGATCCATTTTTTGATCCCTCGGCCCATTTTTCGGTTCCTCAATCCATTTTTAAGTTCCTCAATCCACTTTTTGGTTCCTCAATCCACTTTTTGGTTCCTCAATCCACTTTTTGGTTCCTCAATCCATTTTTTAGTTCCTCAGCACATTTTGAGACTCCTCAATCCATTTTTGGGTTCCTCAGTCCATTTTAGGGTTCTTCAGCCTATTTTTGGGTTCCTCAGCCCCTTTTTGGGTTCCTCAATGCATTTCTGGGTGCCTAAATCCATTTTTGGGTTACTCAGCCCATTCTTCCGTTCCTGGGCCCCTTTTTCTTTTCCTCAATTCATTTTTGGCTTCCTGAGCCAATTTTTGAGTTCCTCCATCCATTTTTGTTTTCCTCAATCAATTTTTGGGTTCCTCGGTGGTTAACAATGCATTCCCTGGGTGTCGGTCTTCCGAGGAGACAGGCAAGCGCTGAAGAACCTGCTGCTTTTTTGGAGCGATTTAATGCCTTCTACGGAAACAGATTCACCAGCGGCTGAGAATTCCCACTGCAGTGATGTGGCTGCTAATTGCAGAGATGGATGAAGATTCAAATGACTGCTGCTATCGGAGGAAAGGAGCAGACCGACTGCTTTTCTGTGGCTTTGAAATGAGTGCACGAAGAAATCTTTTGACAGCAACACGTTTCAGCCCTAGCAGTTCGCAGAGATCTTTACCTCTTAGTGCAAAGAACCTGTGGAGCCGGAGTCTGCTGAGAATGCCCAGGAATGCGCGCGAAGCTCGTTCGACTAAGGAAGAGCACACGGGCTCTCCACCCGGAGGTTTCAACCATTTATGGTTCTTCAGCCCATTTTTGGGTCCCTCAATCCATTTTTAGATTCCTCAATCCATTTTTCGGTTCCTCAGACCATTTTCAGTTTCCCCATCCATTTTTGCTTTCCTCAATCCATTTTTTAGTTCCTCAGCCCATTTTTGGGTTCCTCAATCCATTTCGGGGTTCCTCAATCCAGTTTTGGTTTCCTGAGACCACTTTTGGGTTTCTAAATCCGTTTTTGGGTTCCTCAGCCCATTTTTGGGTTCTTCAGGCTATTTTTGCATTCCTCAGCCCATTTTTGGGTTCTTCAATTCATTTTTTGGTTCTTCAAACTATTTTTGGGTTCCTGAGCCCATTTTTGGGTTCCTCAAACCATTTTTTATTTTGTCGGCCCATTTTTTGGTTCTTCAGCCCATTTTTGGGTTCCACAGCCCATTTTTGGAGTCCGCAGCTTATTTTGGGCTTCTTCGGCCAATTTTTGGGTTTTTCAGCCCATTTTTGGGTTCCTCAATCCATTTTTGCGTTCCTCAATCCATTTTTTGACTATTCAGCCCATTTTTGGTTTCCTCTGCCCATTCTTGGTTTCCTCAATCTTTTTTTTGTTTTCCTCAACGCATTTCTGTGTTCCTGAGCCCATTTTTGGGTTCCTCCATCCATTTTTGGGTTCCTCCATCCATTTTGGGGTTCTTCAGCCCATTTTTGGGTTCCTCAATCCATTTTTGGATTCGTGAATGCATTTTCATGTTCCTGACCCGATTTTGGGATTCTTCAGGCCATTTTTGGGTTCCTTAATCCATTTTGGGCTTCCTCAATCCATTTTGGGTTCTTCAATCCATTTTTCGGTTCCTCAGACCATTTTTATTTTCCCCAATCCATTTTTGGTTTCCTCAGCCCATTTTTGGGCTCCTCAATCCATTTTTGGTTTCCTCAATCCACTTTTGGGTTCCTGAGCCCATTTTTTTTAATTCCACAATACATTTCTGGTTTCTTCGAACTTTTTTGGGGTTTCTCAATCCATTTTTGGGTTCTTTAGCCCATTTTTGGATTCCTCAATCCAGTTTTGGCTTCCTCAATCGATTGTTGGGTTTCTCAATCCATTTTTGGGTTCTTCAGCAATTTTTGGGTTCCTCAGCCCATTTTTTCATTCCTCAATGCACTTTTCTCTTCCTGAGCCCATTTTTGGGTTACTCAGCCCATTTTTGGGCTCCTCAAACCATTTTCGGGTTCTTCGGCCCATTTTTTGGGTTCCTGAGCCCATTTTTGGGTTCCTCAGCCCATTTTTGGGCTCCTCATACCATTTTCGGGTTCTTCAGCCCATTTTTGTGTTCCTGCGCCCATTTTTTGGGTTCTTCAGCCCATTTTTGGGTTCATCAGTGCATTTTTGGAGTCAGCAGACCATTTTGGGCTTCTTTAGCTAATTTTGGGGTTCTTCAGCCCATTTTGGGCTTTCTCAATTCATTTTTGGTTTCCTCAATCTTTTTTCTTTTCCTCAATGCATTTCTGGGTTCCTCAATCCATTTTTCGGTTCCTCAGACCATTTTTTGTTTCCCAATCCAGTTTTGCTTTCCTCAATCCATTTTTTAGTTCCTCAACCCATTTTTGGGTTCCTCAATCCAGTTTTGGTTTCCTGAGACCACTTTTGGATTTCTAGATCCATTTTTGCGTTCCTCAATCCATTTTTGGGTTCTTCAGCCCATTTTTGGTTTCCTCTATCCTTTTTAGTTTTCCTTAATGCATTTCTTTGTTCCTGAGCCCATTTTTGGATTCCTCAATCCATTTTTGGGTTCCTGAATCCCTTTTTTAGTTCTTCAGCCCATTTTTGGGTCCCTCAATCCATTTTTGGATTCCTCAATGCATTTTTGTGTTCCTGAGCCGTTTTTGGGTCCCTCAGCCCATTTTTGGTTTCCTCAATCAATTTTTGGGCCCCTCTATTCATTTTTGGTTTCCTTAGCCCAGTTTTGGGTTATTCAGCCCATTTTGGGGTTCCTCATCTCATTTTTGGTTTCCTCAATCCATTTTTGGCTTCCTCAATACATTTTATTGGTCCCTAAGTCATTTTTTGATTCCTCAATGTATTTTTGGCTTCCTGAATCCATTTTTGGGTCCCTCAGACCAATTTAGGTTTCCTCAATCCATTTTTGAGTTCTCAATACAGTTTAGGGTTCCTCAATCCTTTTTTGAGTTCCTCAGCTCAGTTTTGGTTTCCTCAAAACTTTTCTGGTTCCTCAATCCATTTTTTGTCCGTCAATCCATTTTTGGGTTCTTCAATCCATTTTTGGGTCCCTCAATCCATTTTATTGTTCTTCAGCCCATTTTTGCGTTCCTCAATCCATTCTTTGGTCCCTCAATCCATTTTTGGTTCCTCAATCTATTTTCGGGTTCCTCGATCCATTTTTTGATCCCTCGGCCCATTTTTCGGTTCCTCAATCCATTTTTAAGTTCCTCAATCCACTTTTTGGTTCCTCAATCCACTTTTTGGTTCCTCAATCCACTTTTTGGTTCCTCAATCCATTTTTTAGTTCCTCAGCACATTTTGAGACTCCTCAATCCATTTTTGGGTTCCTCAGTCCATTTTAGGGTTCTTCAGCCTATTTTTGGGTTCCTCAGCCCCTTTTTGGGTTCCTCAATGCATTTCTGGGTGCCTAAATCCATTTTTGGGTTACTCAGCCCATTCTTCCGTTCCTGGGCCCCTTTTTCTTTTCCTCAATTCATTTTTGGCTTCCTGAGCCAATTTTTGAGTTCCTCCATCCATTTTTGTTTTCCTCAATCAATTTTTGGGTTCCTCGGTGGTTAACAATGCATTCCCTGGGTGTCGGTCTTCCGAGGAGACAGGCAAGCGCTGAAGAAGCTGCTGCTTTTTTGGAGCGATTTAATGCCTTCTACGGAAACAGATTCACCAGCGGCTGAGAATTCCCACTGCAGTGATGTGGCTGCTAATTGCAGAGATGGATGAAGATTCAAATGACTGCTGCTATCGGAGGAAAGGAGCAGACCGACTGCTTTTCTGTGGCTTTGAAATGAGTGCACGAAGAAATCTTTTGACAGCAACACGTTTCAGCCCTAGCAGTTCGCAGAGATCTTTACCTCTTAGTGCAAAGAACCTGTGGAGCCGGAGTCTGCTGAGAATGCCCAGGAATGCGCGCGAAGCTCGTTCGACTAAGGAAGAGCACACGGGCTCTCCACCCGGAGGTTTCAACCATTTATGGTTCTTCAGCCCATTTTTGGGTCCCTCAATCCATTTTTAGATTCCTCAATCCATTTTTCGGTTCCTCAGACCATTTTCAGTTTCCCCATCCATTTTTGCTTTCCTCAATCCATTTTTTAGTTCCTCAGCCCATTTTTGGGTTCCTCAATCCATTTCGGGGTTCCTCAATCCAGTTTTGGTTTCCTGAGACCACTTTTGGGTTTCTAAATCCGTTTTTGGGTTCCTCAGCCCATTTTTGGGTTCTTCAGGCTATTTTTGCATTCCTCAGCCCATTTTTGGGTTCTTCAATTCATTTTTTGGTTCTTCAAACTATTTTTGGGTTCCTGAGCCCATTTTTGGGTTCCTCAAACCATTTTTTATTTTGTCGGCCCATTTTTTGGTTCTTCAGCCCATTTTTGGGTTCCACAGCCCATTTTTGGAGTCCGCAGCTTATTTTGGGCTTCTTCGGCCAATTTTTGGGTTTTTCAGCCCATTTTTGGGTTCCTCAATCCATTTTTGCGTTCCTCAATCCATTTTTTGACTATTCAGCCCATTTTTGGTTTCCTCTGCCCATTCTTGGTTTCCTCAATCTTTTTTTTGTTTTCCTCAACGCATTTCTGTGTTCCTGAGCCCATTTTTGGGTTCCTCCATCCATTTTTGGGTTCCTCCATCCATTTTGGGGTTCTTCAGCCCATTTTTGGGTTCCTCAATCCATTTTTGGATTCGTGAATGCATTTTCATGTTCCTGACCCGATTTTGGGATTCTTCAGGCCATTTTTGGGTTCCTTAATCCATTTTGGGGTTCCTCAATCCATTTTGGGTTCTTCAATCCATTTTTCGGTTCCTCAGACCATTTTTATTTTCCCCAATCCATTTTTGGTTTCCTCAGCCCATTTTTGGGCTCCTCAATCCATTTTTGGTTTCCTCAATCCACTTTTGGGTTCCTGAGCCCATTTTTTTTAATTCCACAATACATTTCTGGTTTCTTCGAACTTTTTTGGGGTTTCTCAATCCATTTTTGGGTTCTTTAGCCCATTTTTGGATTCCTCAATCCAGTTTTGGCTTCCTCAATCGATTGTTGGGTTTCTCAATCCATTTTTGGGTTCTTCAGCAATTTTTGGGTTCCTCAGCCCATTTTTTCATTCCTCAATGCACTTTTCTCTTCCTGAGCCCATTTTTGGGTTACTCAGCCCATTTTTGGGCTCCTCAAACCATTTTCGGGTTCTTCGGCCCATTTTTCGGGTTCCTGAGCCCATTTTTGGGTTCCTCAGCCCATTTTTGGGCTCCTCATACCATTTTCGGGTTCTTCAGCCCATTTTTGTGTTCCTGCGCCCATTTTTTGGGTTCTTCAGCCCATTTTTGGGTTCATCAGTGCATTTTTGGAGTCAGCAGACCATTTTGGGCTTCTTTAGCTAATTTTGGGGTTCTTCAGCCCATTTTGGGCTTTCTCAATTCATTTTTGGTTTCCTCAATCTTTTTTCTTTTCCTCAATGCATTTCTGGGTTCCTCAATCCATTTTTCGGTTCCTCAGACCATTTTTTGTTTCCCAATCCAGTTTTGCTTTCCTCAATCCATTTTTTAGTTCCTCAACCCATTTTTGGGTTCCTCAATCCAGTTTTGGTTTCCTGAGACCACTTTTGGATTTCTAGATCCATTTTTGCGTTCCTCAATCCATTTTTGGGTTCTTCAGCCCATTTTTGGTTTCCTCTATCCTTTTTAGTTTTCCTCAATGCATTTCTTTGTTCCTGAGCCCATTTTTGGATTCCTCAATCCATTTTTGGGTTCCTGAATCCCTTTTTTAGTTCTTCAGCCCATTTTTGGGTCCCTCAATCCATTTTTGGATTCCTCAATGCATTTTTGTGTTCCTGAGCCGTTTTGGGGTCCCTCAGCCCATTTTTGGTTTCCTCAATCAATTTTTGGGCCCCTCTATTCATTTTTGGTTTCCTTAGCCCAGTTTTGGGTTATTCAGCCCATTTTGGGGTTCCTCATCTCATTTTTGGTTTCCTCAACCCATTTTTGGCTTCCTCAATACATTTTATTGGTCCCTAAGTCATTTTTTGATTCCTCAATGTATTTTTGGCTTCCTGAATCCATTTTTGGGTCCCTCAGACCAATTTAGGTTTCCTCAATCCATTTTTGAGTTCTCAATACAGTTTAGGGTTCCTCAATCCTTTTTTGAGTTCCTCAGCTCAGTTTTGGTTTCCTCAAAACTTTTCTGGTTCCTCAATCCATTTTTTGTCCGTCAATCCATTTTTGGGTTCTTCAATCCATTTTTGGGTCCCTCAATCCATTTTATTGTTCTTCAGCCCATTTTTGCGTTCCTCAATCCATTCTTTGGTCCCTCAATCCATTTTTGGTTCCTCAATCTATTTTCGGGTTCCTCGATCCATTTTTTGATCCCTCGGCCCATTTTTCGGTTCCTCAATCCATTTTTAAGTTCCTCAATCCACTTTTTGGTTCCTCAATCCACTTTTTGGTTCCTCAATCCACTTTTTGGTTCCTCAATCCATTTTTTAGTTCCTCAGCACATTTTGAGACTCCTCAATCCATTTTTGGGTTCCTCAGTCCATTTTAGGGTTCTTCAGCCTATTTTTGGGTTCCTCAGCCCCTTTTTGGGTTCCTCAATGCATTTCTGGGTGCCTAAATCCATTTTTGGGTTACTCAGCCCATTCTTCCGTTCCTGGGCCCCTTTTTCTTTTCCTCAATTCATTTTTGGCTTCCTGAGCCAATTTTTGAGTTCCTCCATCCATTTTTGTTTTCCTCAATCAATTTTTGGGTTCCTCGGTGGTTAACAATGCATTCCCTGGGTGTCGGTCTTCCGAGGAGACAGGCAAGCGCTGAAGAAGCTGCTGCTTTTTTGGAGCGATTTAATGCCTTCTACGGAAACAGATTCACCAGCGGCTGAGAATTCCCACTGCAGTGATGTGGCTGCTAATTGCAGAGATGGATGAAGATTCAAATGACTGCTGCTATCGGAGGAAAGGAGCAGACCGACTGCTTTTCTGTGGCTTTGAAATGAGTGCACGAAGAAATCTTTTGACAGCAACACGTTTCAGCCCTAGCAGTTCGCAGAGATCTTTACCTCTTAGTGCAAAGAACCTGTGGAGCCGGAGTCTGCTGAGAATGCCCAGGAATGCGCGCGAAGCTCGTTCGACTAAGGAAGAGCACACGGGCTCTCCACCCGGAGGTTTCAACCATTTATGGTTCTTCAGCCCATTTTTGGGTCCCTCAATCCATTTTTAGATTCCTCAATCCATTTTTCGGTTCCTCAGACCATTTTCAGTTTCCCCATCCATTTTTGCTTTCCTCAATCCATTTTTTAGTTCCTCAGCCCATTTTTGGGTTCCTCAATCCATTTCGGGGTTCCTCAATCCAGTTTTGGTTTCCTGAGACCACTTTTGGGTTTCTAAATCCGTTTTTGGGTTCCTCAGCCCATTTTTGGGTTCTTCAGGCTATTTTTGCATTCCTCAGCCCATTTTTGGGTTCTTCAATTCATTTTTTGGTTCTTCAAACTATTTTTGGGTTCCTGAGCCCATTTTTGGGTTCCTCAAACCATTTTTTATTTTGTCGGCCCATTTTTTGGTTCTTCAGCCCATTTTTGGGTTCCACAGCCCATTTTTGGAGTCCGCAGCTTATTTTGGGCTTCTTCGGCCAATTTTTGGGTTTTTCAGCCCATTTTTGGGTTCCTCAATCCATTTTTGCGTTCCTCAATCCATTTTTTGACTATTCAGCCCATTTTTGGTTTCCTCTGCCCATTCTTGGTTTCCTCAATCTTTTTTTTGTTTTCCTCAACGCATTTCTGTGTTCCTGAGCCCATTTTTGGGTTCCTCCATCCATTTTTGGGTTCCTCCATCCATTTTGGGGTTCTTCAGCCCATTTTTGGGTTCCTCAATCCATTTTTGGATTCGTGAATGCATTTTCATGTTCCTGACCCGATTTTGGGATTCTTCAGGCCATTTTTGGGTTCCTTAATCCATTTTGGGGTTCCTCAATCCATTTTGGGTTCTTCAATCCATTTTTCGGTTCCTCAGACCATTTTTATTTTCCCCAATCCATTTTTGGTTTCCTCAGCCCATTTTTGGGCTCCTCAATCCATTTTTGGTTTCCTCAATCCACTTTTGGGTTCCTGAGCCCATTTTTTTTAATTCCACAATACATTTCTGGTTTCTTCGAACTTTTTTGGGGTTTCTCAATCCATTTTTGGGTTCTTTAGCCCATTTTTGGATTCCTCAATCCAGTTTTGGCTTCCTCAATCGATTGTTGGGTTTCTCAATCCATTTTTGGGTTCTTCAGCAATTTTTGGGTTCCTCAGCCCATTTTTTCATTCCTCAATGCACTTTTCTCTTCCTGAGCCCATTTTTGGGTTACTCAGCCCATTTTTGGGCTCCTCAAACCATTTTCGGGTTCTTCGGCCCATTTTTCGGGTTCCTGAGCCCATTTTTGGGTTCCTCAGCCCATTTTGGGCTCCTCAATACCATTTTCGGGTTCTTCAGCCCATTTTTGTGTTCCTGCGCCCATTTTTTGGGTTCTTCAGCCCATTTTTGGGTTCATCAGTGCATTTTTGGAGTCAGCAGACCATTTTGGGCTTCTTTAGCTAATTTTGGGGTTCTTCAGCCCATTTTGGGCTTTCTCAATTCATTTTTGGTTTCCTCAATCTTTTTTCTTTTCCTCAATGCATTTCTGGGTTCCTCAATCCATTTTTCGGTTCCTCAGACCATTTTTTGTTTCCCAATCCAGTTTTGCTTTCCTCAATCCATTTTTTAGTTCCTCAACCCATTTTTGGGTTCCTCAATCCAGTTTTGGTTTCCTGAGACCACTTTTGGATTTCTAGATCCATTTTTGCGTTCCTCAATCCATTTTTGGGTTCTTCAGCCCATTTTTGGTTTCCTCTATCCTTTTTAGTTTTCCTCAATGCATTTCTTTGTTCCTGAGCCCATTTTTGGATTCCTCAATCCATTTTTGGGTTCCTGAATCCCTTTTTTAGTTCTTCAGCCCATTTTTGGGTCCCTCAATCCATTTTTGGATTCCTCAATGCATTTTTGTGTTCCTGAGCCGTTTTGGGGTCCCTCAGCCCATTTTTGGTTTCCTCAATCAATTTTTGGGCCCCTCTATTCATTTTTGGTTTCCTTAGCCCAGTTTTGGGTTATTCAGCCCATTTTGGGGTTCCTCATCTCATTTTTGGTTTCCTCAATCCATTTTTGGCTTCCTCAATACATTTTATTGGTCCCTAAGTCATTTTTTGATTCCTCAATGTATTTTTGGCTTCCTGAATCCATTTTTGGGTCCCTCAGACCAATTTAGGTTTCCTCAATCCATTTTTGAGTTCTCAATACAGTTTAGGGTTCCTCAATCCTTTTTTGAGTTCCTCAGCTCAGTTTTGGTTTCCTCAAAACTTTTCTGGTTCCTCAATCCATTTTTTGTCCGTCAATCCATTTTTGGGTTCTTCAATCCATTTTTGGGTCCCTCAATCCATTTTATTGTTCTTCAGCCCATTTTTGCGTTCCTCAATCCATTCTTTGGTCCCTCAATCCATTTTTGGTTCCTCAATCTATTTTCGGGTTCCTCGATCCATTTTTTGATCCCTCGGCCCATTTTTCGGTTCCTCAATCCATTTTTAAGTTCCTCAATCCACTTTTTGGTTCCTCAATCCACTTTTTGGTTCCTCAATCCACTTTTTGGTTCCTCAATCCATTTTTTAGTTCCTCAGCACATTTTGAGACTCCTCAATCCATTTTTGGGTTCCTCAGTCCATTTTAGGGTTCTTCAGCCTATTTTTGGGTTCCTCAGCCCCTTTTTGGGTTCCTCAATGCATTTCTGGGTGCCTAAATCCATTTTTGGGTTACTCAGCCCATTCTTCCGTTCCTGGGCCCCTTTTTCTTTTCCTCAATTCATTTTTGGCTTCCTGAGCCAATTTTTGAGTTCCTCCATCCATTTTTGTTTTCCTCAATCAATTTTTGGGTTCCTCGGTGGTTAACAATGCATTCCCTGGGTGTCGGTCTTCCGAGGAGACAGGCAAGCGCTGAAGAACCTGCTGCTTTTTTGGAGCGATTTAATGCCTTCTACGGAAACAGATTCACCAGCGGCTGAGAATTCCCACTGCAGTGATGTGGCTGCTAATTGCAGAGATGGATGAAGATTCAAATGACTGCTGCTATCGGAGGAAAGGAGCAGACCGACTGCTTTTCTGTGGCTTTGAAATGAGTGCACGAAGAAATCTTTTGACAGCAACACGTTTCAGCCCTAGCAGTTCGCAGAGATCTTTACCTCTTAGTGCAAAGAACCTGTGGAGCCGGAGTCTGCTGAGAATGCCCAGGAATGCGCGCGAAGCTCGTTCGACTAAGGAAGAGCACACGGGCTCTCCACCCGGAGGTTTCAACCATTTATGGTTCTTCAGCCCATTTTTGGGTCCCTCAATCCATTTTTAGATTCCTCAATCCATTTTTCGGTTCCTCAGACCATTTTCAGTTTCCCCATCCATTTTTGCTTTCCTCAATCCATTTTTTAGTTCCTCAGCCCATTTTTGGGTTCCTCAATCCATTTCGGGGTTCCTCAATCCAGTTTTGGTTTCCTGAGACCACTTTTGGGTTTCTAAATCCGTTTTTGGGTTCCTCAGCCCATTTTTGGGTTCTTCAGGCTATTTTTGCATTCCTCAGCCCATTTTTGGGTTCTTCAATTCATTTTTTGGTTCTTCAAACTATTTTTGGGTTCCTGAGCCCATTTTTGGGTTCCTCAAACCATTTTTTATTTTGTCGGCCCATTTTTTGGTTCTTCAGCCCATTTTTGGGTTCCACAGCCCATTTTTGGAGTCCGCAGCTTATTTTGGGCTTCTTCGGCCAATTTTTGGGTTTTTCAGCCCATTTTTGGGTTCCTCAATCCATTTTTGCGTTCCTCAATCCATTTTTTGACTATTCAGCCCATTTTTGGTTTCCTCTGCCCATTCTTGGTTTCCTCAATCTTTTTTTTGTTTTCCTCAACGCATTTCTGTGTTCCTGAGCCCATTTTTGGGTTCCTCCATCCATTTTTGGGTTCCTCCATCCATTTTGGGGTTCTTCAGCCCATTTTTGGGTTCCTCAATCCATTTTTGGATTCGTGAATGCATTTTCATGTTCCTGACCCGATTTTGGGATTCTTCAGGCCATTTTTGGGTTCCTTAATCCATTTTGGGGTTCCTCAATCCATTTTGGGTTCTTCAATCCATTTTTCGGTTCCTCAGACCATTTTTATTTTCCCCAATCCATTTTTGGTTTCCTCAGCCCATTTTTGGGCTCCTCAATCCATTTTTGGTTTCCTCAATCCACTTTTGGGTTCCTGAGCCCATTTTTTTTAATTCCACAATACATTTCTGGTTTCTTCGAACTTTTTTGGGGTTTCTCAATCCATTTTTGGGTTCTTTAGCCCATTTTTGGATTCCTCAATCCAGTTTTGGCTTCCTCAATCGATTGTTGGGTTTCTCAATCCATTTTTGGGTTCTTCAGCAATTTTTGGGTTCCTCAGCCCATTTTTTCATTCCTCAATGCACTTTTCTCTTCCTGAGCCCATTTTTGGGTTACTCAGCCCATTTTTGGGCTCCTCAAACCATTTTCGGGTTCTTCGGCCCATTTTTTGGGTTCCTGAGCCCATTTTTGGATTCCTCAGCCCATTTTTGGGCTCCTCATACCATTTTCGGGTTCTTCAGCCCATTTTTGTGTTCCTGCGCCCATTTTTTGGGTTCTTCAGCCCATTTTTGGGTTCATCAGTGCATTTTTGGAGTCAGCAGACCATTTTGGGCTTCTTTAGCTAATTTTGGGGTTCTTCAGCCCATTTTGGGCTTTCTCAATTCATTTTTGGTTTCCTCAATCTTTTTTCTTTTCCTCAATGCATTTCTGGGTTCCTCAATCCATTTTTCGGTTCCTCAGACCATTTTTTGTTTCCCAATCCAGTTTTGCTTTCCTCAATCCATTTTTTAGTTCCTCAACCCATTTTTGGGTTCCTCAATCCAGTTTTGGTTTCCTGAGACCACTTTTGGATTTCTAGATCCATTTTTGCGTTCCTCAATCCATTTTTGGGTTCTTCAGCCCATTTTTGGTTTCCTCTATCCTTTTTAGTTTTCCTCAATGCATTTCTTTGTTCCTGAGCCCATTTTTGGATTCCTCAATCCATTTTTGGGTTCCTGAATCCCTTTTTTAGTTCTTCAGCCCATTTTTGGGTCCCTCAATCCATTTTTGGATTCCTCAATGCATTTTTGTGTTCCTGAGCCGTTTTTGGGTCCCTCAGCCCATTTTTGGTTTCCTCAATCAATTTTTGGGCCCCTCTATTCATTTTTGGTTTCCTTAGCCCAGTTTTGGGTTATTCAGCCCATTTTGGGGTTCCTCATCTCATTTTTGGTTTCCTCAACCCATTTTTGGCTTCCTCAATACATTTTATTGGTCCCTAAGTCATTTTTTGATTCCTCAATGTATTTTTGGCTTCCTGAATCCATTTTTGGGTCCCTCAGACCAATTTAGGTTTCCTCAATCCATTTTTGAGTTCTCAATACAGTTTAGGGTTCCTCAATCCTTTTTTGAGTTCCTCAGCTCAGTTTTGGTTTCCTCAAAACTTTTCTGGTTCCTCAATCCATTTTTTGTCCGTCAATCCATTTTTGGGTTCTTCAATCCATTTTTGGGTCCCTCAATCCATTTTATTGTTCTTCAGCCCATTTTTGCGTTCCTCAATCCATTCTTTGGTCCCTCAATCCATTTTTGGTTCCTCAATCTATTTTCGGGTTCCTCGATCCATTTTTTGATCCCTCGGCCCATTTTTCGGTTCCTCAATCCATTTTTAAGTTCCTCAATCCACTTTTTGGTTCCTCAATCCACTTTTTGGTTCCTCAATCCACTTTTTGGTTCCTCAATCCATTTTTTAGTTCCTCAGCACATTTTGAGACTCCTCAATCCATTTTTGGGTTCCTCAGTCCATTTTAGGGTTCTTCAGCCTATTTTTGGGTTCCTCAGCCCCTTTTTGGGTTCCTCAATGCATTTCTGGGTGCCTAAATCCATTTTTGGGTTACTCAGCCCATTCTTCCGTTCCTGGGCCCCTTTTTCTTTTCCTCAATTCATTTTTGGCTTCCTGAGCCAATTTTTGAGTTCCTCCATCCATTTTTGTTTTCCTCAATCAATTTTTGGGTTCCTCGGTGGTTAACAATGCATTCCCTGGGTGTCGGTCTTCCGAGGAGACAGGCAAGCGCTGAAGAAGCTGCTGCTTTTTTGGAGCGATTTAATGCCTTCTACGGAAACAGATTCACCAGCGGCTGAGAATTCCCACTGCAGTGATGTGGCTGCTAATTGCAGAGATGGATGAAGATTCAAATGACTGCTGCTATCGGAGGAAAGGAGCAGACCGACTGCTTTTCTGTGGCTTTGAAATGAGTGCACGAAGAAATCTTTTGACAGCAACACGTTTCAGCCCTAGCAGTTCGCAGAGATCTTTACCTCTTAGTGCAAAGAACCTGTGGAGCCGGAGTCTGCTGAGAATGCCCAGGAATGCGCGCGAAGCTCGTTCGACTAAGGAAGAGCACACGGGCTCTCCACCCGGAGGTTTCAACCATTTATGGTTCTTCAGCCCATTTTTGGGTCCCTCAATCCATTTTTAGATTCCTCAATCCATTTTTCGGTTCCTCAGACCATTTTCAGTTTCCCCATCCATTTTTGCTTTCCTCAATCCATTTTTTAGTTCCTCAGCCCATTTTTGGGTTCCTCAATCCATTTCGGGGTTCCTCAATCCAGTTTTGGTTTCCTGAGACCACTTTTGGGTTTCTAAATCCGTTTTTGGGTTCCTCAGCCCATTTTTGGGTTCTTCAGGCTATTTTTGCATTCCTCAGCCCATTTTTGGGTTCTTCAATTCATTTTTTGGTTCTTCAAACTATTTTTGGGTTCCTGAGCCCATTTTTGGGTTCCTCAAACCATTTTTTATTTTGTCGGCCCATTTTTTGGTTCTTCAGCCCATTTTTGGGTTCCACAGCCCATTTTTGGAGTCCGCAGCTTATTTTGGGCTTCTTCGGCCAATTTTTGGGTTTTTCAGCCCATTTTTGGGTTCCTCAATCCATTTTTGCGTTCCTCAATCCATTTTTTGACTATTCAGCCCATTTTTGGTTTCCTCTGCCCATTCTTGGTTTCCTCAATCTTTTTTTTGTTTTCCTCAACGCATTTCTGTGTTCCTGAGCCCATTTTTGGGTTCCTCCATCCATTTTTGGGTTCCTCCATCCATTTTGGGGTTCTTCAGCCCATTTTTGGGTTCCTCAATCCATTTTTGGATTCGTGAATGCATTTTCATGTTCCTGACCCGATTTTGGGATTCTTCAGGCCATTTTTGGGTTCCTTAATCCATTTTGGGCTTCCTCAATCCATTTTGGGTTCTTCAATCCATTTTTCGGTTCCTCAGACCATTTTTATTTTCCCCAATCCATTTTTGGTTTCCTCAGCCCATTTTTGGGCTCCTCAATCCATTTTTGGTTTCCTCAATCCACTTTTGGGTTCCTGAGCCCATTTTTTTTAATTCCACAATACATTTCTGGTTTCTTCGAACTTTTTTGGGGTTTCTCAATCCATTTTTGGGTTCTTTAGCCCATTTTTGGATTCCTCAATCCAGTTTTGGCTTCCTCAATCGATTGTTGGGTTTCTCAATCCATTTTTGGGTTCTTCAGCAATTTTTGGGTTCCTCAGCCCATTTTTTCATTCCTCAATGCACTTTTCTCTTCCTGAGCCCATTTTTGGGTTACTCAGCCCATTTTTGGGCTCCTCAAACCATTTTCGGGTTCTTCGGCCCATTTTTTGGGTTCCTGAGCCCATTTTTGGGTTCCTCAGCCCATTTTTGGGCTCCTCATACCATTTTCGGGTTCTTCAGCCCATTTTTGTGTTCCTGCGCCCATTTTTTGGGTTCTTCAGCCCATTTTTGGGTTCATCAGTGCATTTTTGGAGTCAGCAGACCATTTTGGGCTTCTTTAGCTAATTTTGGGGTTCTTCAGCCCATTTTGGGCTTTCTCAATTCATTTTTGGTTTCCTCAATCTTTTTTCTTTTCCTCAATGCATTTCTGGGTTCCTCAATCCATTTTTCGGTTCCTCAGACCATTTTTTGTTTCCCAATCCAGTTTTGCTTTCCTCAATCCATTTTTTAGTTCCTCAACCCATTTTTGGGTTCCTCAATCCAGTTTTGGTTTCCTGAGACCACTTTTGGATTTCTAGATCCATTTTTGCGTTCCTCAATCCATTTTTGGGTTCTTCAGCCCATTTTTGGTTTCCTCTATCCTTTTTAGTTTTCCTCAATGCATTTCTTTGTTCCTGAGCCCATTTTTGGATTCCTCAATCCATTTTTGGGTTCCTGAATCCCTTTTTTAGTTCTTCAGCCCATTTTTGGGTCCCTCAATCCATTTTTGGATTCCTCAATGCATTTTTGTGTTCCTGAGCCGTTTTTGGGTCCCTCAGCCCATTTTTGGTTTCCTCAATCAATTTTTGGGCCCCTCTATTCATTTTTGGTTTCCTTAGCCCAGTTTTGGGTTATTCAGCCCATTTTGGGGTTCCTCATCTCATTTTTGGTTTCCTCAACCCATTTTTGGCTTCCTCAATACATTTTATTGGTCCCTAAGTCATTTTTTGATTCCTCAATGTATTTTTGGCTTCCTGAATCCATTTTTGGGTCCCTCAGACCAATTTAGGTTTCCTCAATCCATTTTTGAGTTCTCAATACAGTTTAGGGTTCCTCAATCCTTTTTTGAGTTCCTCAGCTCAGTTTTGGTTTCCTCAAAACTTTTCTGGTTCCTCAATCCATTTTTTGTCCGTCAATCCATTTTTGGGTTCTTCAATCCATTTTTGGGTCCCTCAATCCATTTTATTGTTCTTCAGCCCATTTTTGCGTTCCTCAATCCATTCTTTGGTCCCTCAATCCATTTTTGGTTCCTCAATCTATTTTCGGGTTCCTCGATCCATTTTTTGATCCCTCGGCCCATTTTTCGGTTCCTCAATCCATTTTTAAGTTCCTCAATCCACTTCTTGGTTCCTCAATCCACTTTTTGGTTCCTCAATCCACTTTTTGGTTCCTCAATCCATTTTTTAGTTCCTCAGCACATTTTGAGACTCCTCAATCCATTTTTGGGTTCCTCAGTCCATTTTAGGGTTCTTCAGCCTATTTTTGGGTTCCTCAGCCCCTTTTTGGGTTCCTCAATGCATTTCTGGGTGCCTAAATCCATTTTTGGGTTACTCAGCCCATTCTTCCGTTCCTGGGCCCCTTTTTCTTTTCCTCAATTCATTTTTGGCTTCCTGAGCCAATTTTTGAGTTCCTCCATCCATTTTTGTTTTCCTCAATCAATTTTTGGGTTCCTCGGTGGTTAACAATGCATTCCCTGGGTGTCGGTCTTCCGAGGAGACAGGCAAGCGCTGAAGAACCTGCTGCTTTTTTGGAGCGATTTAATGCCTTCTACGGAAACAGATTCACCAGCGGCTGAGAATTCCCACTGCAGTGATGTGGCTGCTAATTGCAGAGATGGATGAAGATTCAAATGACTGCTGCTATCGGAGGAAAGGAGCAGACCGACTGCTTTTCTGTGGCTTTGAAATGAGTGCACGAAGAAATCTTTTGACAGCAACACGTTTCAGCCCTAGCAGTTCGCAGAGATCTTTACCTCTTAGTGCAAAGAACCTGTGGAGCCGGAGTCTGCTGAGAATGCCCAGGAATGCGCGCGAAGCTCGTTCGACTAAGGAAGAGCACACGGGCTCTCCACCCGGAGGTTTCAACCATTTATGGTTCTTCAGCCCATTTTTGGGTCCCTCAATCCATTTTTAGATTCCTCAATCCATTTTTCGGTTCCTCAGACCATTTTCAGTTTCCCCATCCATTTTTGCTTTCCTCAATCCATTTTTTAGTTCCTCAGCCCATTTTTGGGTTCCTCAATCCATTTCGGGGTTCCTCAATCCAGTTTTGGTTTCCTGAGACCACTTTTGGGTTTCTAAATCCGTTTTTGGGTTCCTCAGCCCATTTTTGGGTTCTTCAGGCTATTTTTGCATTCCTCAGCCCATTTTTGGGTTCTTCAATTCATTTTTTGGTTCTTCAAACTATTTTTGGGTTCCTGAGCCCATTTTTGGGTTCCTCAAACCATTTTTTATTTTGTCGGCCCATTTTTTGGTTCTTCAGCCCATTTTTGGGTTCCACAGCCCATTTTTGGAGTCCGCAGCTTATTTTGGGCTTCTTCGGCCAATTTTTGGGTTTTTCAGCCCATTTTTGGGTTCCTCAATCCATTTTTGCGTTCCTCAATCCATTTTTTGACTATTCAGCCCATTTTTGGTTTCCTCTGCCCATTCTTGGTTTCCTCAATCTTTTTTTTGTTTTCCTCAACGCATTTCTGTGTTCCTGAGCCCATTTTTGGGTTCCTCCATCCATTTTTGGGTTCCTCCATCCATTTTGGGGTTCTTCAGCCCATTTTTGGGTTCCTCAATCCATTTTTGGATTCGTGAATGCATTTTCATGTTCCTGACCCGATTTTGGGATTCTTCAGGCCATTTTTGGGTTCCTTAATCCATTTTGGGCTTCCTCAATCCATTTTGGGTTCTTCAATCCATTTTTCGGTTCCTCAGACCATTTTTATTTTCCCCAATCCATTTTTGGTTTCCTCAGCCCATTTTTGGGCTCCTCAATCCATTTTTGGTTTCCTCAATCCACTTTTGGGTTCCTGAGCCCATTTTTTTTAATTCCACAATACATTTCTGGTTTCTTCGAACTTTTTTGGGGTTTCTCAATCCATTTTTGGGTTCTTTAGCCCATTTTTGGATTCCTCAATCCAGTTTTGGCTTCCTCAATCGATTGTTGGGTTTCTCAATCCATTTTTGGGTTCTTCAGCAATTTTTGGGTTCCTCAGCCCATTTTTTCATTCCTCAATGCACTTTTCTCTTCCTGAGCCCATTTTTGGGTTACTCAGCCCATTTTTGGGCTCCTCAAACCATTTTCGGGTTCTTCGGCCCATTTTTTGGGTTCCTGAGCCCATTTTTGGGTTCCTCAGCCCATTTTTGGGCTCCTCATACCATTTTCGGGTTCTTCAGCCCATTTTTGTGTTCCTGCGCCCATTTTTTGGGTTCTTCAGCCCATTTTTGGGTTCATCAGTGCATTTTTGGAGTCAGCAGACCATTTTGGGCTTCTTTAGCTAATTTTGGGGTTCTTCAGCCCATTTTGGGCTTTCTCAATTCATTTTTGGTTTCCTCAATCTTTTTTCTTTTCCTCAATGCATTTCTGGGTTCCTCAATCCATTTTTCGGTTCCTCAGACCATTTTTTGTTTCCCAATCCAGTTTTGCTTTCCTCAATCCATTTTTTAGTTCCTCAACCCATTTTTGGGTTCCTCAATCCAGTTTTGGTTTCCTGAGACCACTTTTGGATTTCTAGATCCATTTTTGCGTTCCTCAATCCATTTTTGGGTTCTTCAGCCCATTTTTGGTTTCCTCTATCCTTTTTAGTTTTCCTCAATGCATTTCTTTGTTCCTGAGCCCATTTTTGGATTCCTCAATCCATTTTTGGGTTCCTGAATCCCTTTTTTAGTTCTTCAGCCCATTTTTGGGTCCCTCAATCCATTTTTGGATTCCTCAATGCATTTTTGTGTTCCTGAGCCGTTTTTGGGTCCCTCAGCCCATTTTTGGTTTCCTCAATCAATTTTTGGGCCCCTCTATTCATTTTTGGTTTCCTTAGCCCAGTTTTGGGTTATTCAGCCCATTTTGGGGTTCCTCATCTCATTTTTGGTTTCCTCAATCCATTTTTGGCTTCCTCAATACATTTTATTGGTCCCTAAGTCATTTTTTGATTCCTCAATGTATTTTTGGCTTCCTGAATCCATTTTTGGGTCCCTCAGACCAATTTAGGTTTCCTCAATCCATTTTTGAGTTCTCAATACAGTTTAGGGTTCCTCAATCCTTTTTTGAGTTCCTCAGCTCAGTTTTGGTTTCCTCAAAACTTTTCTGGTTCCTCAATCCATTTTTTGTCCGTCAATCCATTTTTGGGTTCTTCAATCCATTTTTGGGTCCCTCAATCCATTTTATTGTTCTTCAGCCCATTTTTGCGTTCCTCAATCCATTCTTTGGTCCCTCAATCCATTTTTGGTTCCTCAATCTATTTTCGGGTTCCTCGATCCATTTTTTGATCCCTCGGCCCATTTTTCGGTTCCTCAATCCATTTTTAAGTTCCTCAATCCACTTCTTGGTTCCTCAATCCACTTTTTGGTTCCTCAATCCACTTTTTGGTTCCTCAATCCATTTTTTAGTTCCTCAGCACATTTTGAGACTCCTCAATCCATTTTTGGGTTCCTCAGTCCATTTTAGGGTTCTTCAGCCTATTTTTGGGTTCCTCAGCCCCTTTTTGGGTTCCTCAATGCATTTCTGGGTGCCTAAATCCATTTTTGGGTTACTCAGCCCATTCTTCCGTTCCTGGGCCCCTTTTTCTTTTCCTCAATTCATTTTTGGCTTCCTGAGCCAATTTTTGAGTTCCTCCATCCATTTTTGTTTTCCTCAATCAATTTTTGGGTTCCTCGGTGGTTAACAATGCATTCCCTGGGTGTCGGTCTTCCGAGGAGACAGGCAAGCGCTGAAGAACCTGCTGCTTTTTTGGAGCGATTTAATGCCTTCTACGGAAACAGATTCACCAGCGGCTGAGAATTCCCACTGCAGTGATGTGGCTGCTAATTGCAGAGATGGATGAAGATTCAAATGACTGCTGCTATCGGAGGAAAGGAGCAGACCGACTGCTTTTCTGTGGCTTTGAAATGAGTGCACGAAGAAATCTTTTGACAGCAACACGTTTCAGCCCTAGCAGTTCGCAGAGATCTTTACCTCTTAGTGCAAAGAACCTGTGGAGCCGGAGTCTGCTGAGAATGCCCAGGAATGCGCGCGAAGCTCGTTCGACTAAGGAAGAGCACACGGGCTCTCCACCCGGAGGTTTCAACCATTTATGGTTCTTCAGCCCATTTTTGGGTCCCTCAATCCATTTTTAGATTCCTCAATCCATTTTTCGGTTCCTCAGACCATTTTTAGTTTCCCCATCCATTTTTGCTTTCCTCAATCCATTTTTTAGTTCCTCAGCCCATTTTTGGGTTCCTCAATCCATTTCGGGGTTCCTCAATCCAGTTTTGGTTTCCTGAGACCACTTTTGGGTTTCTAAATCCGTTTTTGGGTTCCTCAGCCCATTTTTGGGTTCTTCAGGCTATTTTTGCATTCCTCAGCCCATTTTTGGGTTCTTCAATTCATTTTTTGGTTCTTCAAACTATTTTTGGGTTCCTGAGCCCATTTTTGGGTTCCTCAAACCATTTTTTATTTTGTCGGCCCATTTTTTGGTTCTTCAGCCCATTTTTGGGTTCCACAGCCCATTTTTGGAGTCCGCAGCTTATTTTGGGCTTCTTCGGCCAATTTTTGGGTTTTTCAGCCCATTTTTGGGTTCCTCAATCCATTTTTGCGTTCCTCAATCCATTTTTTGACTATTCAGCCCATTTTTGGTTTCCTCTGCCCATTCTTGGTTTCCTCAATCTTTTTTTTGTTTTCCTCAACGCATTTCTGTGTTCCTGAGCCCATTTTTGGGTTCCTCCATCCATTTTTGGGTTCCTCCATCCATTTTGGGGTTCTTCAGCCCATTTTTGGGTTCCTCAATCCATTTTTGGATTCGTGAATGCATTTTCATGTTCCTGACCCGATTTTGGGATTCTTCAGGCCATTTTTGGGTTCCTTAATCCATTTTGGGCTTCCTCAATCCATTTTGGGTTCTTCAATCCATTTTTCGGTTCCTCAGACCATTTTTATTTTCCCCAATCCATTTTTGGTTTCCTCAGCCCATTTTTGGGCTCCTCAATCCATTTTTGGTTTCCTCAATCCACTTTTGGGTTCCTGAGCCCATTTTTTTTAATTCCACAATACATTTCTGGTTTCTTCGAACTTTTTTGGGGTTTCTCAATCCATTTTTGGGTTCTTTAGCCCATTTTTGGATTCCTCAATCCAGTTTTGGCTTCCTCAATCGATTGTTGGGTTTCTCAATCCATTTTTGGGTTCTTCAGCAATTTTTGGGTTCCTCAGCCCATTTTTTCATTCCTCAATGCACTTTTCTCTTCCTGAGCCCATTTTTGGGTTACTCAGCCCATTTTTGGGCTCCTCAAACCATTTTCGGGTTCTTCGGCCCATTTTTTGGGTTCCTGAGCCCATTTTTGGGTTCCTCAGCCCATTTTTGGGCTCCTCATACCATTTTCGGGTTCTTCAGCCCATTTTTGTGTTCCTGCGCCCATTTTTTGGGTTCTTCAGCCCATTTTTGGGTTCATCAGTGCATTTTTGGAGTCAGCAGACCATTTTGGGCTTCTTTAGCTAATTTTGGGGTTCTTCAGCCCATTTTGGGCTTTCTCAATTCATTTTTGGTTTCCTCAATCTTTTTTCTTTTCCTCAATGCATTTCTGGGTTCCTCAATCCATTTTTCGGTTCCTCAGACCATTTTTTGTTTCCCAATCCAGTTTTGCTTTCCTCAATCCATTTTTTAGTTCCTCAACCCATTTTTGGGTTCCTCAATCCAGTTTTGGTTTCCTGAGACCACTTTTGGATTTCTAGATCCATTTTTGCGTTCCTCAATCCATTTTTGGGTTCTTCAGCCCATTTTTGGTTTCCTCTATCCTTTTTAGTTTTCCTCAATGCATTTCTTTGTTCCTGAGCCCATTTTTGGATTCCTCAATCCATTTTTGGGTTCCTGAATCCCTTTTTTAGTTCTTCAGCCCATTTTTGGGTCCCTCAATCCATTTTTGGATTCCTCAATGCATTTTTGTGTTCCTGAGCCGTTTTTGGGTCCCTCAGCCCATTTTTGGTTTCCTCAATCAATTTTTGGGCCCCTCTATTCATTTTTGGTTTCCTTAGCCCAGTTTTGGGTTATTCAGCCCATTTTGGGGTTCCTCATCTCATTTTTGGTTTCCTCAATCCATTTTTGGCTTCCTCAATACATTTTATTGGTCCCTAAGTCATTTTTTGATTCCTCAATGTATTTTTGGCTTCCTGAATCCATTTTTGGGTCCCTCAGACCAATTTAGGTTTCCTCAATCCATTTTTGAGTTCTCAATACAGTTTAGGGTTCCTCAATCCTTTTTTGAGTTCCTCAGCTCAGTTTTGGTTTCCTCAAAACTTTTCTGGTTCCTCAATCCATTTTTTGTCCGTCAATCCATTTTTGGGTTCTTCAATCCATTTTTGGGTCCCTCAATCCATTTTATTGTTCTTCAGCCCATTTTTGCGTTCCTCAATCCATTCTTTGGTCCCTCAATCCATTTTTGGTTCCTCAATCTATTTTCGGGTTCCTCGATCCATTTTTTGATCCCTCGGCCCATTTTTCGGTTCCTCAATCCATTTTTAAGTTCCTCAATCCACTTTTTGGTTCCTCAATCCACTTTTTGGTTCCTCAATCCACTTTTTGGTTCCTCAATCCATTTTTTAGTTCCTCAGCACATTTTGAGACTCCTCAATCCATTTTTGGGTTCCTCAGTCCATTTTAGGGTTCTTCAGCCTATTTTTGGGTTCCTCAGCCCCTTTTTGGGTTCCTCAATGCATTTCTGGGTGCCTAAATCCATTTTTGGGTTACTCAGCCCATTCTTCCGTTCCTGGGCCCCTTTTTCTTTTCCTCAATTCATTTTTGGCTTCCTGAGCCAATTTTTGAGTTCCTCCATCCATTTTTGTTTTCCTCAATCAATTTTTGGGTTCCTCGGTGGTTAACAATGCATTCCCTGGGTGTCGGTCTTCCGAGGAGACAGGCAAGCGCTGAAGAAGCTGCTGCTTTTTTGGAGCGATTTAATGCCTTCTACGGAAACAGATTCACCAGCGGCTGAGAATTCCCACTGCAGTGATGTGGCTGCTAATTGCAGAGATGGATGAAGATTCAAATGACTGCTGCTATCGGAGGAAAGGAGCAGACCGACTGCTTTTCTGTGGCTTTGAAATGAGTGCACGAAGAAATCTTTTGACAGCAACACGTTTCAGCCCTAGCAGTTCGCAGAGATCTTTACCTCTTAGTGCAAAGAACCTGTGGAGCCGGAGTCTGCTGAGAATGCCCAGGAATGCGCGCGAAGCTCGTTCGACTAAGGAAGAGCACACGGGCTCTCCACCCGGAGGTTTCAACCATTTATGGTTCTTCAGCCCATTTTTGGGTCCCTCAATCCATTTTTAGATTCCTCAATCCATTTTTCGGTTCCTCAGACCATTTTCAGTTTCCCCATCCATTTTTGCTTTCCTCAATCCATTTTTTAGTTCCTCAGCCCATTTTTGGGTTCCTCAATCCATTTCGAGGTTCCTCAATCCAGTTTTGGTTTCCTGAGACCACTTTTGGGTTTCTAAATCCGTTTTTGGGTTCCTCAGCCCATTTTTGGGTTCTTCAGGCTATTTTTGCATTCCTCAGCCCATTTTTGGGTTCTTCAATTCATTTTTTGGTTCTTCAAACTATTTTTGGGTTCCTGAGCCCATTTTTGGGTTCCTCAAACCATTTTTTATTTTGTCGGCCCATTTTTTGGTTCTTCAGCCCATTTTTGGGTTCCACAGCCCATTTTTGGAGTCCGCAGCTTATTTTGGGCTTCTTCGGCCAATTTTTGGGTTTTTCAGCCCATTTTTGGGTTCCTCAATCCATTTTTGCGTTCCTCAATCCATTTTTTGACTATTCAGCCCATTTTTGGTTTCCTCTGCCCATTCTTGGTTTCCTCAATCTTTTTTTTGTTTTCCTCAACGCATTTCTGTGTTCCTGAGCCCATTTTTGGGTTCCTCCATCCATTTTTGGGTTCCTCCATCCATTTTGGGGTTCTTCAGCCCATTTTTGGGTTCCTCAATCCATTTTTGGATTCGTGAATGCATTTTCATGTTCCTGACCCGATTTTGGGATTCTTCAGGCCATTTTTGGGTTCCTTAATCCATTTTGGGCTTCCTCAATCCATTTTGGGTTCTTCAATCCATTTTTCGGTTCCTCAGACCATTTTTATTTTCCCCAATCCATTTTTGGTTTCCTCAGCCCATTTTTGGGCTCCTCAATCCATTTTTGGTTTCCTCAATCCACTTTTGGGTTCCTGAGCCCATTTTTTTTAATTCCACAATACATTTCTGGTTTCTTCGAACTTTTTTGGGGTTTCTCAATCCATTTTTGGGTTCTTTAGCCCATTTTTGGATTCCTCAATCCAGTTTTGGCTTCCTCAATCGATTGTTGGGTTTCTCAATCCATTTTTGGGTTCTTCAGCAATTTTTGGGTTCCTCAGCCCATTTTTTCATTCCTCAATGCACTTTTCTCTTCCTGAGCCCATTTTTGGGTTACTCAGCCCATTTTTGGGCTCCTCAAACCATTTTCGGGTTCTTCGGCCCATTTTTCGGGTTCCTGAGCCCATTTTTGGGTTCCTCAGCCCATTTTTGGGCTCCTCATACCATTTTCGGGTTCTTCAGCCCATTTTTGTGTTCCTGCGCCCATTTTTTGGGTTCTTCAGCCCATTTTTGGGTTCATCAGTGCATTTTTGGAGTCAGCAGACCATTTTGGGCTTCTTTAGCTAATTTTGGGGTTCTTCAGCCCATTTTGGGCTTTCTCAATTCATTTTTGGTTTCCTCAATCTTTTTTCTTTTCCTCAATGCATTTCTGGGTTCCTCAATCCATTTTTCGGTTCCTCAGACCATTTTTTGTTTCCCAATCCAGTTTTGCTTTCCTCAATCCATTTTTTAGTTCCTCAACCCATTTTTGGGTTCCTCAATCCAGTTTTGGTTTCCTGAGACCACTTTTGGATTTCTAGATCCATTTTTGCGTTCCTCAATCCATTTTTGGGTTCTTCAGCCCATTTTTGGTTTCCTCTATCCTTTTTAGTTTTCCTCAATGCATTTCTTTGTTCCTGAGCCCATTTTTGGATTCCTCAATCCATTTTTGGGTTCCTGAATCCCTTTTTTAGTTCTTCAGCCCATTTTTGGGTCCCTCAATCCATTTTTGGATTCCTCAATGCATTTTTGTGTTCCTGAGCCGTTTTGGGGTCCCTCAGCCCATTTTTGGTTTCCTCAATCAATTTTTGGGCCCCTCTATTCATTTTTGGTTTCCTTAGCCCAGTTTTGGGTTATTCAGCCCATTTTGGGGTTCCTCATCTCATTTTTGGTTTCCTCAACCCATTTTTGGCTTCCTCAATACATTTTATTGGTCCCTAAGTCATTTTTTGATTCCTCAATGTATTTTTGGCTTCCTGAATCCATTTTTGGGTCCCTCAGACCAATTTAGGTTTCCTCAATCCATTTTTGAGTTCTCAATACAGTTTAGGGTTCCTCAATCCTTTTTTGAGTTCCTCAGCTCAGTTTTGGTTTCCTCAAAACTTTTCTGGTTCCTCAATCCATTTTTTGTCCGTCAATCCATTTTTGGGTTCTTCAATCCATTTTTGGGTCCCTCAATCCATTTTATTGTTCTTCAGCCCATTTTTGCGTTCCTCAATCCATTCTTTGGTCCCTCAATCCATTTTTGGTTCCTCAATCTATTTTCGGGTTCCTCGATCCATTTTTTGATCCCTCGGCCCATTTTTCGGTTCCTCAATCCATTTTTAAGTTCCTCAATCCACTTTTTGGTTCCTCAATCCACTTTTTGGTTCCTCAATCCACTTTTTGGTTCCTCAATCCATTTTTTAGTTCCTCAGCACATTTTGAGACTCCTCAATCCATTTTTGGGTTCCTCAGTCCATTTTAGGGTTCTTCAGCCTATTTTTGGGTTCCTCAGCCCCTTTTTGGGTTCCTCAATGCATTTCTGGGTGCCTAAATCCATTTTTGGGTTACTCAGCCCATTCTTCCGTTCCTGGGCCCCTTTTTCTTTTCCTCAATTCATTTTTGGCTTCCTGAGCCAATTTTTGAGTTCCTCCATCCATTTTTGTTTTCCTCAATCAATTTTTGGGTTCCTCGGTGGTTAACAATGCATTCCCTGGGTGTCGGTCTTCCGAGGAGACAGGCAAGCGCTGAAGAAGCTGCTGCTTTTTTGGAGCGATTTAATGCCTTCTACGGAAACAGATTCACCAGCGGCTGAGAATTCCCACTGCAGTGATGTGGCTGCTAATTGCAGAGATGGATGAAGATTCAAATGACTGCTGCTATCGGAGGAAAGGAGCAGACCGACTGCTTTTCTGTGGCTTTGAAATGAGTGCACGAAGAAATCTTTTGACAGCAACACGTTTCAGCCCTAGCAGTTCGCAGAGATCTTTACCTCTTAGTGCAAAGAACCTGTGGAGCCGGAGTCTGCTGAGAATGCCCAGGAATGCGCGCGAAGCTCGTTCGACTAAGGAAGAGCACACGGGCTCTCCACCCGGAGGTTTCAACCATTTATGGTTCTTCAGCCCATTTTTGGGTCCCTCAATCCATTTTTAGATTCCTCAATCCATTTTTCGGTTCCTCAGACCATTTTCAGTTTCCCCATCCATTTTTGCTTTCCTCAATCCATTTTTTAGTTCCTCAGCCCATTTTTGGGTTCCTCAATCCATTTCGGGGTTCCTCAATCCAGTTTTGGTTTCCTGAGACCACTTTTGGGTTTCTAAATCCGTTTTTGGGTTCCTCAGCCCATTTTTGGGTTCTTCAGGCTATTTTTGCATTCCTCAGCCCATTTTTGGGTTCTTCAATTCATTTTTTGGTTCTTCAAACTATTTTTGGGTTCCTGAGCCCATTTTTGGGTTCCTCAAACCATTTTTTATTTTGTCGGCCCATTTTTTGGTTCTTCAGCCCATTTTTGGGTTCCACAGCCCATTTTTGGAGTCCGCAGCTTATTTTGGGCTTCTTCGGCCAATTTTTGGGTTTTTCAGCCCATTTTTGGGTTCCTCAATCCATTTTTGCGTTCCTCAATCCATTTTTTGACTATTCAGCCCATTTTTGGTTTCCTCTGCCCATTCTTGGTTTCCTCAATCTTTTTTTTGTTTTCCTCAACGCATTTCTGTGTTCCTGAGCCCATTTTTGGGTTCCTCCATCCATTTTTGGGTTCCTCCATCCATTTTGGGGTTCTTCAGCCCATTTTTGGGTTCCTCAATCCATTTTTGGATTCGTGAATGCATTTTCATGTTCCTGACCCGATTTTGGGATTCTTCAGGCCATTTTTGGGTTCCTTAATCCATTTTGGGGTTCCTCAATCCATTTTGGGTTCTTCAATCCATTTTTCGGTTCCTCAGACCATTTTTATTTTCCCCAATCCATTTTTGGTTTCCTCAGCCCATTTTTGGGCTCCTCAATCCATTTTTGGTTTCCTCAATCCACTTTTGGGTTCCTGAGCCCATTTTTTTTAATTCCACAATACATTTCTGGTTTCTTCGAACTTTTTTGGGGTTTCTCAATCCATTTTTGGGTTCTTTAGCCCATTTTTGGATTCCTCAATCCAGTTTTGGCTTCCTCAATCGATTGTTGGGTTTCTCAATCCATTTTTGGGTTCTTCAGCAATTTTTGGGTTCCTCAGCCCATTTTTTCATTCCTCAATGCACTTTTCTCTTCCTGAGCCCATTTTTGGGTTACTCAGCCCATTTTTGGGCTCCTCAAACCATTTTCGGGTTCTTCGGCCCATTTTTCGGGTTCCTGAGCCCATTTTTGGGTTCCTCAGCCCATTTTTGGGCTCCTCATACCATTTTCGGGTTCTTCAGCCCATTTTTGTGTTCCTGCGCCCATTTTTTGGGTTCTTCAGCCCATTTTTGGGTTCATCAGTGCATTTTTGGAGTCAGCAGACCATTTTGGGCTTCTTTAGCTAATTTTGGGGTTCTTCAGCCCATTTTGGGCTTTCTCAATTCATTTTTGGTTTCCTCAATCTTTTTTCTTTTCCTCAATGCATTTCTGGGTTCCTCAATCCATTTTTCGGTTCCTCAGACCATTTTTTGTTTCCCAATCCAGTTTTGCTTTCCTCAATCCATTTTTTAGTTCCTCAACCCATTTTTGGGTTCCTCAATCCAGTTTTGGTTTCCTGAGACCACTTTTGGATTTCTAGATCCATTTTTGCGTTCCTCAATCCATTTTTGGGTTCTTCAGCCCATTTTTGGTTTCCTCTATCCTTTTTAGTTTTCCTCAATGCATTTCTTTGTTCCTGAGCCCATTTTTGGATTCCTCAATCCATTTTTGGGTTCCTGAATCCCTTTTTTAGTTCTTCAGCCCATTTTTGGGTCCCTCAATCCATTTTTGGATTCCTCAATGCATTTTTGTGTTCCTGAGCCGTTTTGGGGTCCCTCAGCCCATTTTTGGTTTCCTCAATCAATTTTTGGGCCCCTCTATTCATTTTTGGTTTCCTTAGCCCAGTTTTGGGTTATTCAGCCCATTTTGGGGTTCCTCATCTCATTTTTGGTTTCCTCAATCCATTTTTGGCTTCCTCAATACATTTTATTGGTCCCTAAGTCATTTTTTGATTCCTCAATGTATTTTTGGCTTCCTGAATCCATTTTTGGGTCCCTCAGACCAATTTAGGTTTCCTCAATCCATTTTTGAGTTCTCAATACAGTTTAGGGTTCCTCAATCCTTTTTTGAGTTCCTCAGCTCAGTTTTGGTTTCCTCAAAACTTTTCTGGTTCCTCAATCCATTTTTTGTCCGTCAATCCATTTTTGGGTTCTTCAATCCATTTTTGGGTCCCTCAATCCATTTTATTGTTCTTCAGCCCATTTTTGCGTTCCTCAATCCATTCTTTGGTCCCTCAATCCATTTTTGGTTCCTCAATCTATTTTCGGGTTCCTCGATCCATTTTTTGATCCCTCGGCCCATTTTTCGGTTCCTCAATCCATTTTTAAGTTCCTCAATCCACTTTTTGGTTCCTCAATCCACTTTTTGGTTCCTCAATCCACTTTTTGGTTCCTCAATCCATTTTTTAGTTCCTCAGCACATTTTGAGACTCCTCAATCCATTTTTGGGTTCCTCAGTCCATTTTAGGGTTCTTCAGCCTATTTTTGGGTTCCTCAGCCCCTTTTTGGGTTCCTCAATGCATTTCTGGGTGCCTAAATCCATTTTTGGGTTACTCAGCCCATTCTTCCGTTCCTGGGCCCCTTTTTCTTTTCCTCAATTCATTTTTGGCTTCCTGAGCCAATTTTTGAGTTCCTCCATCCATTTTTGTTTTCCTCAATCAATTTTTGGGTTCCTCGGTGGTTAACAATGCATTCCCTGGGTGTCGGTCTTCCGAGGAGACAGGCAAGCGCTGAAGAAGCTGCTGCTTTTTTGGAGCGATTTAATGCCTTCTACGGAAACAGATTCACCAGCGGCTGAGAATTCCCACTGCAGTGATGTGGCTGCTAATTGCAGAGATGGATGAAGATTCAAATGACTGCTGCTATCGGAGGAAAGGAGCAGACCGACTGCTTTTCTGTGGCTTTGAAATGAGTGCACGAAGAAATCTTTTGACAGCAACACGTTTCAGCCCTAGCAGTTCGCAGAGATCTTTACCTCTTAGTGCAAAGAACCTGTGGAGCCGGAGTCTGCTGAGAATGCCCAGGAATGCGCGCGAAGCTCGTTCGACTAAGGAAGAGCACACGGGCTCTCCACCCGGAGGTTTCAACCATTTATGGTTCTTCAGCCCATTTTTGGGTCCCTCAATCCATTTTTAGATTCCTCAATCCATTTTTCGGTTCCTCAGACCATTTTCAGTTTCCCCATCCATTTTTGCTTTCCTCAATCCATTTTTTAGTTCCTCAGCCCATTTTTGGGTTCCTCAATCCATTTCGGGGTTCCTCAATCAGTTTTGGTTTCCTGAGACCACTTTTGGGTTTCTAAATCCGTTTTTGGGTTCCTCAGCCCATTTTTGGGTTCTTCAGGCTATTTTTGCATTCCTCAGCCCATTTTTGGGTTCTTCAATTCATTTTTTGGTTCTTCAAACTATTTTTGGGTTCCTGAGCCCATTTTTGGGTTCCTCAAACCATTTTTTATTTTGTCGGCCCATTTTTTGGTTCTTCAGCCCATTTTTGGGTTCCACAGCCCATTTTTGGAGTCCGCAGCTTATTTTGGGCTTCTTCGGCCAATTTTTGGGTTTTTCAGCCCATTTTTGGGTTCCTCAATCCATTTTTGCGTTCCTCAATCCATTTTTTGACTATTCAGCCCATTTTTGGTTTCCTCTGCCCATTCTTGGTTTCCTCAATCTTTTTTTTGTTTTCCTCAACGCATTTCTGTGTTCCTGAGCCCATTTTTGGGTTCCTCCATCCATTTTTGGGTTCCTCCATCCATTTTGGGGTTCTTCAGCCCATTTTTGGGTTCCTCAATCCATTTTTGGATTCGTGAATGCATTTTCATGTTCCTGACCCGATTTTGGGATTCTTCAGGCCATTTTTGGGTTCCTTAATCCATTTTGGGGTTCCTCAATCCATTTGGGTTCTTCAATCCATTTTTCGGTTCCTCAGACCATTTTTATTTTCCCCAATCCATTTTTGGTTTCCTCAGCCCATTTTTGGGCTCCTCAATCCATTTTTGGTTTCCTCAATCCACTTTTGGGTTCCTGAGCCCATTTTTTTTAATTCCACAATACATTTCTGGTTTCTTCGAACTTTTTTGGGGTTTCTCAATCCATTTTTGGGTTCTTTAGCCCATTTTTGGATTCCTCAATCCAGTTTTGGCTTCCTCAATCGATTGTTGGGTTTCTCAATCCATTTTTGGGTTCTTCAGCAATTTTTGGGTTCCTCAGCCCATTTTTTCATTCCTCAATGCACTTTTCTCTTCCTGAGCCCATTTTTGGGTTACTCAGCCCATTTTTGGGCTCCTCAAACCATTTTCGGGTTCTTCGGCCCATTTTTTGGGTCCTGAGCCCATTTTTGGGTTCCTCAGCCCATTTTTGGGCTCCTCATACCATTTTCGGGTTCTTCAGCCCATTTTTGTGTTCCTGCGCCCATTTTTTGGGTTCTTCAGCCCATTTTGGGGTTCATCAGTGCATTTTTGGAGTCAGCAGACCATTTTGGGCTTCTTTAGCTAATTTTGGGGTTCTTCAGCCCATTTTGGGCTTTCTCAATTCATTTTTGGTTTCCTCAATCTTTTTTCTTTTCCTCAATGCATTTCTGGGTTCCTCAATCCATTTTTCGGTTCCTCAGACCATTTTTTGTTTCCCAATCCAGTTTTGCTTTCCTCAATCCATTTTTTAGTTCCTCAACCCATTTTTGGGTTCCTCAATCCAGTTTTGGTTTCCTGAGACCACTTTTGGATTTCTAGATCCATTTTGCGTTCCTCAATCCATTTTTGGGTTCTTCAGCCCATTTTTGGTTTCCTCTATCCTTTTTAGTTTTCCTCAATGCATTTCTTTGTTCCTGAGCCCATTTTTGGATTCCTCAATCCATTTTTGGGTTCCTGAATCCCTTTTTTAGTTCTTCAGCCCATTTTTGGGTCCCTCAATCCATTTTTGGATTCCTCAATGCATTTTTGTGTTCCTGAGCCGTTTTGGGGTCCCTCAGCCCATTTTTGGTTTCCTCAATCAATTTTTGGGCCCCTCTATTCATTTTTGGTTTCCTTAGCCCAGTTTTGGGTTATTCAGCCCATTTTGGGGTTCCTCATCTCATTTTTGGTTTCCTCAATCCATTTTTGGCTTCCTCAATACATTTTATTGGTCCCTAAGTCATTTTTTGATTCCTCAATGTATTTTTGGCTTCCTGAATCCATTTTTGGGTCCCTCAGACCAATTTAGGTTTCCTCAATCCATTTTTGAGTTCTCAATACAGTTTAGGGTTCCTCAATCCTTTTTTGAGTTCCTCAGCTCAGTTTTGGTTTCCTCAAAACTTTTCCGGTTCCTCAATCCATTTTTTGTCCGTCAATCCATTTTTGGGTTCTTCAATCCATTTTTGGGTCCCTCAATCCATTTTATTGTTCTTCAGCCCATTTTTGCGTTCCTCAATCCATTCTTTGGTCCCTCAATCCATTTTTGGTTCCTCAATCTATTTTCGGGTTCCTCGATCCATTTTTTGATCCCTCGGCCCATTTTTCGGTTCCTCAATCCATTTTTAAGTTCCTCAATCCACTTTTTGGTTCCTCAATCCACTTTTTGGTTCCTCAATCCACTTTTTGGTTCCTCAATCCATTTTTTAGTTCCTCAGCACATTTTGAGACTCCTCAATCCATTTTTGGGTTCCTCAGTCCATTTTAGGGTTCTTCAGCCTATTTTTGGGTTCCTCAGCCCCTTTTTGGGTTCCTCAATGCATTTCTGGGTGCCTAAATCCATTTTTGGGTTACTCAGCCCATTCTTCCGTTCCTGGGCCCCTTTTTCTTTTCCTCAATTCATTTTTGGCTTCCTGAGCCAATTTTTGAGTTCCTCCATCCATTTTTGTTTTCCTCAATCAATTTTTGGGTTCCTCGGTGGTTAACAATGCATTCCCTGGGTGTCGGTCTTCCGAGGAGACAGGCAAGCGCTGAAGAAGCTGCTGCTTTTTTGGAGCGATTTAATGCCTTCTACGGAAACAGATTCACCAGCGGCTGAGAATTCCCACTGCAGTGATGTGGCTGCTAATTGCAGAGATGGATGAAGATTCAAATGACTGCTGCTATCGGAGGAAAGGAGCAGACCGACTGCTTTTCTGTGGCTTTGAAATGAGTGCACGAAGAAATCTTTTGACAGCAACACGTTTCAGCCCTAGCAGTTCGCAGAGATCTTTACCTCTTAGTGCAAAGAACCTGTGGAGCCGGAGTCTGCTGAGAATGCCCAGGAATGCGCGCGAAGCTCGTTCGACTAAGGAAGAGCACACGGGCTCTCCACCCGGAGGTTTCAACCATTTATGGTTCTTCAGCCCATTTTTGGGTCCCTCAATCCATTTTTAGATTCCTCAATCCATTTTTCGGTTCCTCAGACCATTTTCAGTTTCCCCATCCATTTTTGCTTTCCTCAATCCATTTTTTAGTTCCTCAGCCCATTTTTGGGTTCCTCAATCCATTTCGGGGTTCCTCAATCCAGTTTTGGTTTCCTGAGACCACTTTTGGGTTTCTAAATCCGTTTTTGGGTTCCTCAGCCCATTTTTGGGTTCTTCAGGCTATTTTTGCATTCCTCAGCCCATTTTTGGGTTCTTCAATTCATTTTTTGGTTCTTCAAACTATTTTTGGGTTCCTGAGCCCATTTTTGGGTTCCTCAAACCATTTTTTATTTTGTCGGCCCATTTTTTGGTTCTTCAGCCCATTTTTGGGTTCCACAGCCCATTTTTGGAGTCCGCAGCTTATTTTGGGCTTCTTCGGCCAATTTTTGGGTTTTTCAGCCCATTTTTGGGTTCCTCAGTCCATTTTTGCGTTCCTCAATCCATTTTTTGACTATTCAGCCCATTTTTGGTTTCCTCTGCCCATTCTTGGTTTCCTCAATCTTTTTTTTGTTTTCCTCAACGCATTTCTGTGTTCCTGAGCCCATTTTTGGGTTCCTCCATCCATTTTTGGGTTCCTCCATCCATTTTGGGGTTCTTCAGCCCATTTTTGGGTTCCTCAATCCATTTTTGGATTCGTGAATGCATTTTCATGTTCCTGACCCGATTTTGGGATTCTTCAGGCCATTTTTGGGTTCCTTAATCCATTTTGGGGTTCCTCAATCCATTTTGGGTTCTTCAATCCATTTTTCGGTTCCTCAGACCATTTTTATTTTCCCCAATCCATTTTTGGTTTCCTCAGCCCATTTTTGGGCTCCTCAATCCATTTTTGGTTTCCTCAATCCACTTTTGGGTTCCTGAGCCCATTTTTTTTAATTCCACAATACATTTCTGGTTTCTTCGAACTTTTTTGGGGTTTCTCAATCCATTTTTGGGTTCTTTAGCCCATTTTTGGATTCCTCAATCCAGTTTTGGCTTCCTCAATCGATTGTTGGGTTTCTCAATCCATTTTTGGGTTCTTCAGCAATTTTTGGGTTCCTCAGCCCATTTTTTCATTCCTCAATGCACTTTTCTCTTCCTGAGCCCATTTTTGGGTTACTCAGCCCATTTTTGGGCTCCTCAAACCATTTTCGGGTTCTTCGGCCCATTTTTTGGGTTCCTGAGCCCATTTTTGGGTTCCTCAGCCCATTTTTGGGCTCCTCATACCATTTTCAGGTTCTTCAGCCCATTTTTGTGTTCCTGCGCCCATTTTTTGGGTTCTTCAGCCCATTTTGGGGTTCATCAGTGCATTTTTGGAGTCAGCAGACCATTTTGGGCTTCTTTAGCTAATTTTGGGGTTCTTCAGCCCATTTTGGGCTTTCTCAATTCATTTTTGGTTTCCTCAATCTTTTTTCTTTTCCTCAATGCATTTCTGGGTTCCTCAATCCATTTTTCGGTTCCTCAGACCATTTTTTGTTTCCCAATCCAGTTTTGCTTTCCTCAATCCATTTTTTAGTTCCTCAACCCATTTTTGGGTTCCTCAATCCAGTTTTGGTTTCCTGAGACCACTTTTGGATTTCTAGATCCATTTTTGCGTTCCTCAATCCATTTTTGGGTTCTTCAGCCCATTTTTGGTTTCCTCTATCCTTTTTAGTTTTCCTCAATGCATTTCTTTGTTCCTGAGCCCATTTTTGGATTCCTCAATCCATTTTTGGGTTCCTGAATCCCTTTTTTAGTTCTTCAGCCCATTTTTGGGTCCCTCAATCCATTTTTGGATTCCTCAATGCATTTTTGTGTTCCTGAGCCGTTTTTGGGTCCCTCAGCCCATTTTTGGTTTCCTCAATCAATTTTTGGGCCCCTCTATTCATTTTTGGTTTCCTTAGCCCAGTTTTGGGTTATTCAGCCCATTTTGGGGTTCCTCATCTCATTTTTGGTTTCCTCAATCCATTTTTGGCTTCCTCAATACATTTTATTGGTCCCTAAGTCATTTTTTGATTCCTCAATGTATTTTTGGCTTCCTGAATCCATTTTTGGGTCCCTCAGACCAATTTAGGTTTCCTCAATCCATTTTTGAGTTCTCAATACAGTTTAGGGTTCCTCAATCCTTTTTTGAGTTCCTCAGCTCAGTTTTGGTTTCCTCAAAACTTTTCCGGTTCCTCAATCCATTTTTTGTCCGTCAATCCATTTTTGGGTTCTTCAATCCATTTTTGGGTCCCTCAATCCATTTTATTGTTCTTCAGCCCATTTTTGCGTTCCTCAATCCATTCTTTGGTCCCTCAATCCATTTTTGGTTCCTCAATCTATTTTCGGGTTCCTCGATCCATTTTTTGATCCCTCGGCCCATTTTTCGGTTCCTCAATCCATTTTTAAGTTCCTCAATCCACTTTTTGGTTCCTCAATCCACTTTTTGGTTCCTCAATCCACTTTTTGGTTCCTCAATCCATTTTTTAGTTCCTCAGCACATTTTGAGACTCCTCAATCCATTTTTGGGTTCCTCAGTCCATTTTAGGGTTCTTCAGCCTATTTTTGGGTTCCTCAGCCCCTTTTTGGGTTCCTCAATGCATTTCTGGGTGCCTAAATCCATTTTTGGGTTACTCAGCCCATTCTTCCGTTCCTGGGCCCCTTTTTCTTTTCCTCAATTCATTTTTGGCTTCCTGAGCCAATTTTTGAGTTCCTCCATCCATTTTTGTTTTCCTCAATCAATTTTTGGGTTCCTCGGTGGTTAACAATGCATTCCCTGGGTGTCGGTCTTCCGAGGAGACAGGCAAGCGCTGAAGAACCTGCTGCTTTTTTGGAGCGATTTAATGCCTTCTACGGAAACAGATTCACCAGCGGCTGAGAATTCCCACTGCAGTGATGTGGCTGCTAATTGCAGAGATGGATGAAGATTCAAATGACTGCTGCTATCGGAGGAAAGGAGCAGACCGACTGCTTTTCTGTGGCTTTGAAATGAGTGCACGAAGAAATCTTTTGACAGCAACACGTTTCAGCCCTAGCAGTTCGCAGAGATCTTTACCTCTTAGTGCAAAGAACCTGTGGAGCCGGAGTCTGCTGAGAATGCCCAGGAATGCGCGCGAAGCTCGTTCGACTAAGGAAGAGCACACGGGCTCTCCACCCGGAGGTTTCAACCATTTATGGTTCTTCAGCCCATTTTTGGGTCCCTCAATCCATTTTTAGATTCCTCAATCCATTTTTCGGTTCCTCAGACCATTTTCAGTTTCCCCATCCATTTTTGCTTTCCTCAATCCATTTTTTAGTTCCTCAGCCCATTTTTGGGTTCCTCAATCCATTTCGGGGTTCCTCAATCCAGTTTTGGTTTCCTGAGACCACTTTTGGGTTTCTAAATCCGTTTTTGGGTTCCTCAGCCCATTTTTGGGTTCTTCAGGCTATTTTTGCATTCCTCAGCCCATTTTTGGGTTCTTCAATTCATTTTTTGGTTCTTCAAACTATTTTTGGGTTCCTGAGCCCATTTTTGGGTTCCTCAAACCATTTTTTATTTTGTCGGCCCATTTTTTGGTTCTTCAGCCCATTTTTGGGTTCCACAGCCCATTTTTGGAGTCCGCAGCTTATTTTGGGCTTCTTCGGCCAATTTTTGGGTTTTTCAGCCCATTTTTGGGTTCCTCAGTCCATTTTTGCGTTCCTCAATCCATTTTTTGACTATTCAGCCCATTTTTGGTTTCCTCTGCCCATTCTTGGTTTCCTCAATCTTTTTTTTGTTTTCCTCAACGCATTTCTGTGTTCCTGAGCCCATTTTTGGGTTCCTCCATCCATTTTTGGGTTCCTCCATCCATTTTGGGGTTCTTCAGCCCATTTTTGGGTTCCTCAATCCATTTTTGGATTCGTGAATGCATTTTCATGTTCCTGACCCGATTTTGGGATTCTTCAGGCCATTTTTGGGTTCCTTAATCCATTTTGGGGTTCCTCAATCCATTTTGGGTTCTTCAATCCATTTTTCGGTTCCTCAGACCATTTTTATTTTCCCCAATCCATTTTTGGTTTCCTCAGCCCATTTTTGGGCTCCTCAATCCATTTTTGGTTTCCTCAATCCACTTTTGGGTTCCTGAGCCCATTTTTTTTAATTCCACAATACATTTCTGGTTTCTTCGAACTTTTTTGGGGTTTCTCAATCCATTTTTGGGTTCTTTAGCCCATTTTTGGATTCCTCAATCCAGTTTTGGCTTCCTCAATCGATTGTTGGGTTTCTCAATCCATTTTTGGGTTCTTCAGCAATTTTTGGGTTCCTCAGCCCATTTTTTCATTCCTCAATGCACTTTTCTCTTCCTGAGCCCATTTTTGGGTTACTCAGCCCATTTTTGGGCTCCTCAAACCATTTTCGGGTTCTTCGGCCCATTTTTTGGGTTCCTGAGCCCATTTTTGGGTTCCTCAGCCCATTTTTGGGCTCCTCATACCATTTTCGGGTTCTTCAGCCCATTTTTGTGTTCCTGCGCCCATTTTTTGGGTTCTTCAGCCCATTTTTGGGTTCATCAGTGCATTTTTGGAGTCAGCAGACCATTTTGGGCTTCTTTAGCTAATTTTGGGGTTCTTCAGCCCATTTTGGGCTTTCTCAATTCATTTTTGGTTTCCTCAATCTTTTTTCTTTTCCTCAATGCATTTCTGGGTTCCTCAATCCATTTTTCGGTTCCTCAGACCATTTTTTGTTTCCCAATCCAGTTTTGCTTTCCTCAATCCATTTTTTAGTTCCTCAACCCATTTTTGGGTTCCTCAATCCAGTTTTGGTTTCCTGAGACCACTTTTGGATTTCTAGATCCATTTTTGCGTTCCTCAATCCATTTTTGGGTTCTTCAGCCCATTTTTGGTTTCCTCTATCCTTTTTAGTTTTCCTCAATGCATTTCTTTGTTCCTGAGCCCATTTTTGGATTCCTCAATCCATTTTTGGGTTCCTGAATCCCTTTTTTAGTTCTTCAGCCCATTTTTGGGTCCCTCAATCCATTTTTGGATTCCTCAATGCATTTTTGTGTTCCTGAGCCGTTTTTGGGTCCCTCAGCCCATTTTTGGTTTCCTCAATCAATTTTTGGGCCCCTCTATTCATTTTTGGTTTCCTTAGCCCAGTTTTGGGTTATTCAGCCCATTTTGGGGTTCCTCATCTCATTTTTGGTTTCCTCAATCCATTTTTGGCTTCCTCAATACATTTTATTGGTCCCTAAGTCATTTTTTGATTCCTCAATGTATTTTTGGCTTCCTGAATCCATTTTTGGGTCCCTCAGACCAATTTAGGTTTCCTCAATCCATTTTTGAGTTCTCAATACAGTTTAGGGTTCCTCAATCCTTTTTTGAGTTCCTCAGCTCAGTTTTGGTTTCCTCAAAACTTTTCTGGTTCCTCAATCCATTTTTTGTCCGTCAATCCATTTTTGGGTTCTTCAATCCATTTTTGGGTCCCTCAATCCATTTTATTGTTCTTCAGCCCATTTTTGCGTTCCTCAATCCATTCTTTGGTCCCTCAATCCATTTTTGGTTCCTCAATCTATTTTCGGGTTCCTCGATCCATTTTTTGATCCCTCGGCCCATTTTTCGGTTCCTCAATCCATTTTTAAGTTCCTCAATCCACTTTTTGGTTCCTCAATCCACTTTTTGGTTCCTCAATCCACTTTTTGGTTCCTCAATCCATTTTTTAGTTCCTCAGCACATTTTGAGACTCCTCAATCCATTTTTGGGTTCCTCAGTCCATTTTAGGGTTCTTCAGCCTATTTTTGGGTTCCTCAGCCCCTTTTTGGGTTCCTCAATGCATTTCTGGGTGCCTAAATCCATTTTTGGGTTACTCAGCCCATTCTTCCGTTCCTGGGCCCCTTTTTCTTTTCCTCAATTCATTTTTGGCTTCCTGAGCCAATTTTTGAGTTCCTCCATCCATTTTTGTTTTCCTCAATCAATTTTTGGGTTCCTCGGTGGTTAACAATGCATTCCCTGGGTGTCGGTCTTCCGAGGAGACAGGCAAGCGCTGAAGAACCTGCTGCTTTTTTGGAGCGATTTAATGCCTTCTACGGAAACAGATTCACCAGCGGCTGAGAATTCCCACTGCAGTGATGTGGCTGCTAATTGCAGAGATGGATGAAGATTCAAATGACTGCTGCTATCGGAGGAAAGGAGCAGACCGACTGCTTTTCTGTGGCTTTGAAATGAGTGCACGAAGAAATCTTTTGACAGCAACACGTTTCAGCCCTAGCAGTTCGCAGAGATCTTTACCTCTTAGTGCAAAGAACCTGTGGAGCCGGAGTCTGCTGAGAATGCCCAGGAATGCGCGCGAAGCTCGTTCGACTAAGGAAGAGCACACGGGCTCTCCACCCGGAGGTTTCAACCATTTATGGTTCTTCAGCCCATTTTTGGGTCCCTCAATCCATTTTTAGATTCCTCAATCCATTTTTCGGTTCCTCAGACCATTTTCAGTTTCCCCATCCATTTTTGCTTTCCTCAATCCATTTTTTAGTTCCTCAGCCCATTTTTGGGTTCCTCAATCCATTTCGGGGTTCCTCAATCCAGTTTTGGTTTCCTGAGACCACTTTTGGGTTTCTAAATCCGTTTTTGGGTTCCTCAGCCCATTTTTGGGTTCTTCAGGCTATTTTTGCATTCCTCAGCCCATTTTTGGGTTCTTCAATTCATTTTTTGGTTCTTCAAACTATTTTTGGGTTCCTGAGCCCATTTTTGGGTTCCTCAAACCATTTTTTATTTTGTCGGCCCATTTTTTGGTTCTTCAGCCCATTTTTGGGTTCCACAGCCCATTTTTGGAGTCCGCAGCTTATTTTGGGCTTCTTCGGCCAATTTTTGGGTTTTTCAGCCCATTTTTGGGTTCCTCAATCCATTTTTGCGTTCCTCAATCCATTTTTTGACTATTCAGCCCATTTTTGGTTTCCTCTGCCCATTCTTGGTTTCCTCAATCTTTTTTTTGTTTTCCTCAACGCATTTCTGTGTTCCTGAGCCCATTTTTGGGTTCCTCCATCCATTTTTGGGTTCCTCCATCCATTTTGGGGTTCTTCAGCCCATTTTTGGGTTCCTCAATCCATTTTTGGATTCGTGAATGCATTTTCATGTTCCTGACCCGATTTTGGGATTCTTCAGGCCATTTTTGGGTTCCTTAATCCATTTTGGGGTTCCTCAATCCATTTTGGGTTCTTCAATCCATTTTTCGGTTCCTCAGACCATTTTTATTTTCCCCAATCCATTTTTGGTTTCCTCAGCCCATTTTTGGGCTCCTCAATCCATTTTTGGTTTCCTCAATCCACTTTTGGGTTCCTGAGCCCATTTTTTTTAATTCCACAGTACATTTCTGGTTTCTTCGAACTTTTTTGGGGTTTCTCAATCCATTTTTGGGTTCTTTAGCCCATTTTTGGATTCCTCAATCCAGTTTTGGCTTCCTCAATCGATTGTTGGGTTTCTCAATCCATTTTTGGGTTCTTCAGCAATTTTTGGGTTCCTCAGCCCATTTTTTCATTCCTCAATGCACTTTTCTCTTCCTGAGCCCATTTTTGGGTTACTCAGCCCATTTTTGGGCTCCTCAAACCATTTTCGGGTTCTTCGGCCCATTTTTTGGGTTCCTGAGCCCATTTTTGGGTTCCTCAGCCCATTTTTGGGCTCCTCATACCATTTTCGGGTTCTTCAGCCCATTTTTGTGTTCCTGCGCCCATTTTTTGGGTTCTTCAGCCCATTTTTGGGTTCATCAGTGCATTTTTGGAGTCAGCAGACCATTTTGGGCTTCTTTAGCTAATTTTGGGGTTCTTCAGCCCATTTTGGGCTTTCTCAATTCATTTTTGGTTTCCTCAATCTTTTTTCTTTTCCTCAATGCATTTCTGGGTTCCTCAATCCATTTTTCGGTTCCTCAGACCATTTTTTGTTTCCCAATCCAGTTTTGCTTTCCTCAATCCATTTTTTAGTTCCTCAACCCATTTTTGGGTTCCTCAATCCAGTTTTGGTTTCCTGAGACCACTTTTGGATTTCTAGATCCATTTTTGCGTTCCTCAATCCATTTTTGGGTTCTTCAGCCCATTTTTGGTTTCCTCTATCCTTTTTAGTTTTCCTCAATGCATTTCTTTGTTCCTGAGCCCATTTTTGGATTCCTCAATCCATTTTTGGGTTCCTGAATCCCTTTTTTAGTTCTTCAGCCCATTTTTGGGTCCCTCAATCCATTTTTGGATTCCTCAATGCATTTTTGTGTTCCTGAGCCGTTTTTGGGTCCCTCAGCCCATTTTTGGTTTCCTCAATCAATTTTTGGGCCCCTCTATTCATTTTTGGTTTCCTTAGCCCAGTTTTGGGTTATTCAGCCCATTTTGGGGTTCCTCATCTCATTTTTGGTTTCCTCAATCCATTTTTGGCTTCCTCAATACATTTTATTGGTCCCTAAGTCATTTTTTGATTCCTCAATGTATTTTTGGCTTCCTGAATCCATTTTTGGGTCCCTCAGACCAATTTAGGTTTCCTCAATCCATTTTTGAGTTCTCAATACAGTTTAGGGTTCCTCAATCCTTTTTTGAGTTCCTCAGCTCAGTTTTGGTTTCCTCAAAACTTTTCTGGTTCCTCAATCCATTTTTTGTCCGTCAATCCATTTTTGGGTTCTTCAATCCATTTTTGGGTCCCTCAATCCATTTTATTGTTCTTCAGCCCATTTTTGCGTTCCTCAATCCATTCTTTGGTCCCTCAATCCATTTTTGGTTCCTCAATCTATTTTCGGGTTCCTCGATCCATTTTTTGATCCCTCGGCCCATTTTTCGGTTCCTCAATCCATTTTTAAGTTCCTCAATCCACTTTTTGGTTCCTCAATCCACTTTTTGGTTCCTCAATCCACTTTTTGGTTCCTCAATCCATTTTTTAGTTCCTCAGCACATTTTGAGACTCCTCAATCCATTTTTGGGTTCCTCAGTCCATTTTAGGGTTCTTCAGCCTATTTTTGGGTTCCTCAGCCCCTTTTTGGGTTCCTCAATGCATTTCTGGGTGCCTAAATCCATTTTTGGGTTACTCAGCCCATTCTTCCGTTCCTGGGCCCCTTTTTCTTTTCCTCAATTCATTTTTGGCTTCCTGAGCCAATTTTTGAGTTCCTCCATCCATTTTTGTTTTCCTCAATCAATTTTTGGGTTCCTCGGTGGTTAACAATGCATTCCCTGGGTGTCGGACTTCCGAGGAGACAGGCAAGCGCTGAAGAAGTTGCTGCTTTTTTGGAGCGATTTAATGCCTTCTACGGAAACAGATTCACCAGCGGCTGAGAATTCCCACTGCAGTGATGTGGCTGCTAATTGCAGAGATGGATGAAGATTCAAATGACTGCTGCTATCGGAGGAAAGGAGCAGACCGACTGCTTTTCTGTGGCTTTGAAATGAGTGCACGAAGAAATCTTTTGACAGCAACACGTTTCAGCCCTAGCAGTTCGCAGAGATCTTTACCTCTTAGTGCAAAGAACCTGTGGAGCCGGAGTCTGCTGAGAATGCCCAGGAATGCGCGCGAAGCTCGTTCGACTAAGGAAGAGCACACGGGCTCTCCACCCGGAGGTTTCAACCATTTATGGTTCTTCAGCCCATTTTTGGGTCCCTCAATCCATTTTTAGATTCCTCAATCCATTTTTCGGTTCCTCAGACCATTTTTAGTTTCCCCATCCATTTTTGCTTTCCTCAATCCATTTTTTAGTTCCTCAGCCCATTTTTGGGTTCCTCAATCCATTTCGGGGTTCCTCAATCCAGTTTTGGTTTCCTGAGACCACTTTTGGGTTTCTAAATCCGTTTTTGGGTTCCTCAGCCCATTTTTGGGTTCTTCAGGCTATTTTTGCATTCCTCAGCCCATTTTTGGGTTCTTCAATTCATTTTTTGGTTCTTCAAACTATTTTTGGGTTCCTGAGCCCATTTTTGGGTTCCTCAAACCATTTTTTATTTTGTCGGCCCATTTTTTGGTTCTTCAGCCCATTTTTGGGTTCCACAGCCCATTTTTGGAGTCCGCAGCTTATTTTGGGCTTCTTCGGCCAATTTTTGGGTTTTTCAGCCCATTTTTGGGTTCCTCAATCCATTTTTGCGTTCCTCAATCCATTTTTTGACTATTCAGCCCATTTTTGGTTTCCTCTGCCCATTCTTGGTTTCCTCAATCTTTTTCTTGTTTTCCTCAACGCATTTCTGTGTTCCTGAGCCCATTTTTGGGTTCCTCCATCCATTTTTGGGTTCCTCCATCCATTTTGGGGTTCTTCAGCCCATTTTTGGGTTCCTCAATCCATTTTTGGATTCGTGAATGCATTTTCATGTTCCTGACCCGATTTTGGGATTCTTCAGGCCATTTTTGGGTTCCTTAATCCATTTTGGGCTTCCTCAATCCATTTTGGGTTCTTCAATCCATTTTTCGGTTCCTCAGACCATTTTTATTTTCCCCAATCCATTTTTGGTTTCCTCAGCCCATTTTTGGGCTCCTCAATCCATTTTTGGTTTCCTCAATCCACTTTTGGGTTCCTGAGCCCATTTTTTTTAATTCCACAATACATTTCTGGTTTCTTCGAACTTTTTTGGGGTTTCTCAATCCATTTTTGGGTTCTTTAGCCCATTTTTGGATTCCTCAATCCAGTTTTGGCTTCCTCAATCGATTGTTGGGTTTCTCAATCCATTTTTGGGTTCTTCAGCAATTTTTGGGTTCCTCAGCCCATTTTTTCATTCCTCAATGCACTTTTCTCTTCCTGAGCCCATTTTTGGGTTACTCAGCCCATTTTTGGGCTCCTCAAACCATTTTCGGGTTCTTCGGCCCATTTTTTGGGTTCCTGAGCCCATTTTTGGGTTCCTCAGCCCATTTTTGGGCTCCTCATACCATTTTCGGGTTCTTCAGCCCATTTTTGTGTTCCTGCGCCCATTTTTTGGGTTCTTCAGCCCATTTTTGGGTTCATCAGTGCATTTTTGGAGTCAGCAGACCATTTTGGGCTTCTTTAGCTAATTTTGGGGTTCTTCAGCCCATTTTGGGCTTTCTCAATTCATTTTTGGTTTCCTCAATCTTTTTTCTTTTCCTCAATGCATTTCTGGGTTCCTCAATCCATTTTTCGGTTCCTCAGACCATTTTTTGTTTCCCAATCCAGTTTTGCTTTCCTCAATCCATTTTTTAGTTCCTCAACCCATTTTTGGGTTCCTCAATCCAGTTTTGGTTTCCTGAGACCACTTTTGGATTTCTAGATCCATTTTTGCGTTCCTCAATCCATTTTTGGGTTCTTCAGCCCATTTTTGGTTTCCTCTATCCTTTTTAGTTTTCCTCAATGCATTTCTTTGTTCCTGAGCCCATTTTTGGATTCCTCAATCCATTTTTGGGTTCCTGAATCCCTTTTTTAGTTCTTCAGCCCATTTTTGGGTCCCTCAATCCATTTTTGGATTCCTCAATGCATTTTTGTGTTCCTGAGCCGTTTTTGGGTCCCTCAGCCCATTTTTGGTTTCCTCAATCAATTTTTGGGCCCCTCTATTCATTTTTGGTTTCCTTAGCCCAGTTTTGGGTTATTCAGCCCATTTTGGGGTTCCTCATCTCATTTTTGGTTTCCTCAATCCATTTTTGGCTTCCTCAATACATTTTATTGGTCCCTAAGTCATTTTTTGATTCCTCAATGTATTTTTGGCTTCCTGAATCCATTTTTGGGTCCCTCAGACCAATTTAGGTTTCCTCAATCCATTTTTGAGTTCTCAATACAGTTTAGGGTTCCTCAATCCTTTTTTGAGTTCCTCAGCTCAGTTTTGGTTTCCTCAAAACTTTTCTGGTTCCTCAATCCATTTTTTGTCCGTCAATCCATTTTTGGGTTCTTCAATCCATTTTTGGGTCCCTCAATCCATTTTATTGTTCTTCAGCCCATTTTTGCGTTCCTCAATCCATTCTTTGGTCCCTCAATCCATTTTTGGTTCCTCAATCTATTTTCGGGTTCCTCGATCCATTTTTTGATCCCTCGGCCCATTTTTCGGTTCCTCAATCCATTTTTAAGTTCCTCAATCCACTTTTTGGTTCCTCAATCCACTTTTTGGTTCCTCAATCCACTTTTTGGTTCCTCAATCCATTTTTTAGTTCCTCAGCACATTTTGAGACTCCTCAATCCATTTTTGGGTTCCTCAGTCCATTTTAGGGTTCTTCAGCCTATTTTTGGGTTCCTCAGCCCCTTTTTGGGTTCCTCAATGCATTTCTGGGTGCCTAAATCCATTTTTGGGTTACTCAGCCCATTCTTCCGTTCCTGGGCCCCTTTTTCTTTTCCTCAATTCATTTTTGGCTTCCTGAGCCAATTTTTGAGTTCCTCCATCCATTTTTGTTTTCCTCAATCAATTTTTGGGTTCCTCGGTGGTTAACAATGCATTCCCTGGGTGTCGGTCTTCCGAGGAGACAGGCAAGCGCTGAAGAAGCTGCTGCTTTTTTGGAGCGATTTAATGCCTTCTACGGAAACAGATTCACCAGCGGCTGAGAATTCCCACTGCAGTGATGTGGCTGCTAATTGCAGAGATGGATGAAGATTCAAATGACTGCTGCTATCGGAGGAAAGGAGCAGACCGACTGCTTTTCTGTGGCTTTGAAATGAGTGCACGAAGAAATCTTTTGACAGCAACACGTTTCAGCCCTAGCAGTTCGCAGAGATCTTTACCTCTTAGTGCAAAGAACCTGTGGAGCCGGAGTCTGCTGAGAATGCCCAGGAATGCGCGCGAAGCTCGTTCGACTAAGGAAGAGCACACGGGCTCTCCACCCGGAGGTTTCAACCATTTATGGTTCTTCAGCCCATTTTTGGGTCCCTCAATCCATTTTTAGATTCCTCAATCCATTTTTCGGTTCCTCAGACCATTTTTAGTTTCCCCATCCATTTTTGCTTTCCTCAATCCATTTTTTAGTTCCTCAGCCCATTTTTGGGTTCCTCAATCCATTTCGGGGTTCCTCAATCCAGTTTTGGTTTCCTGAGACCACTTTTGGGTTTCTAAATCCGTTTTTGGGTTCCTCAGCCCATTTTTGGGTTCTTCAGGCTATTTTTGCATTCCTCAGCCCATTTTTGGGTTCTTCAATTCATTTTTTGGTTCTTCAAACTATTTTTGGGTTCCTGAGCCCATTTTTGGGTTCCTCAAACCATTTTTTATTTTGTCGGCCCATTTTTTGGTTCTTCAGCCCATTTTTGGGTTCCACAGCCCATTTTTGGAGTCCGCAGCTTATTTTGGGCTTCTTCGGCCAATTTTTGGGTTTTTCAGCCCATTTTTGGGTTCCTCAATCCATTTTTGCGTTCCTCAATCCATTTTTTGACTATTCAGCCCATTTTTGGTTTCCTCTGCCCATTCTTGGTTTCCTCAATCTTTTTCTTGTTTTCCTCAACGCATTTCTGTGTTCCTGAGCCCATTTTTGGGTTCCTCCATCCATTTTTGGGTTCCTCCATCCATTTTGGGTTTCTTCAGCCCATTTTTGGGTTCCTCAATCCATTTTTGGATTCGTGAATGCATTTTCATGTTCCTGACCCGATTTTGGGATTCTTCAGGCCATTTTTGGGTTCCTTAATCCATTTTGGGCTTCCTCAATCCATTTTGGGTTCTTCAATCCATTTTTCGGTTCCTCAGACCATTTTTATTTTCCCCAATCCATTTTTGGTTTCCTCAGCCCATTTTTGGGCTCCTCAATCCATTTTTGGTTTCCTCAATCCACTTTTGGGTTCCTGAGCCCATTTTTTTTAATTCCACAATACATTTCTGGTTTCTTCGAACTTTTTTGGGGTTTCTCAATCCATTTTTGGGTTCTTTAGCCCATTTTTGGATTCCTCAATCCAGTTTTGGCTTCCTCAATCGATTGTTGGGTTTCTCAATCCATTTTTGGGTTCTTCAGCAATTTTTGGGTTCCTCAGCCCATTTTTTCATTCCTCAATGCACTTTTCTCTTCCTGAGCCCATTTTTGGGTTACTCAGCCCATTTTTGGGCTCCTCAAACCATTTTCGGGTTCTTCGGCCCATTTTTTGGGTTCCTGAGCCCATTTTTGGGTTCCTCAGCCCATTTTTGGGCTCCTCATACCATTTTCGGGTTCTTCAGCCCATTTTTGTGTTCCTGCGCCCATTTTTTGGGTTCTTCAGCCCATTTTTGGGTTCATCAGTGCATTTTTGGAGTCAGCAGACCATTTTGGGCTTCTTTAGCTAATTTTGGGGTTCTTCAGCCCATTTTGGGCTTTCTCAATTCATTTTTGGTTTCCTCAATCTTTTTTCTTTTCCTCAATGCATTTCTGGGTTCCTCAATCCATTTTTCGGTTCCTCAGACCATTTTTTGTTTCCCAATCCAGTTTTGCTTTCCTCAATCCATTTTTTAGTTCCTCAACCCATTTTTGGGTTCCTCAATCCAGTTTTGGTTTCCTGAGACCACTTTTGGATTTCTAGATCCATTTTTGCGTTCCTCAATCCATTTTTGGGTTCTTCAGCCCATTTTTGGTTTCCTCTATCCTTTTTAGTTTTCCTCAATGCATTTCTTTGTTCCTGAGCCCATTTTTGGATTCCTCAATCCATTTTTGGGTTCCTGAATCCCTTTTTTAGTTCTTCAGCCCATTTTTGGGTCCCTCAATCCATTTTTGGATTCCTCAATGCATTTTTGTGTTCCTGAGCCGTTTTTGGGTCCCTCAGCCCATTTTTGGTTTCCTCAATCAATTTTTGGGCCCCTCTATTCATTTTTGGTTTCCTTAGCCCAGTTTTGGGTTATTCAGCCCATTTTGGGGTTCCTCATCTCATTTTTGGTTTCCTCAATCCATTTTTGGCTTCCTCAATACATTTTATTGGTCCCTAAGTCATTTTTTGATTCCTCAATGTATTTTTGGCTTCCTGAATCCATTTTTGGGTCCCTCAGACCAATTTAGGTTTCCTCAATCCATTTTTGAGTTCTCAATACAGTTTAGGGTTCCTCAATCCTTTTTTGAGTTCCTCAGCTCAGTTTTGGTTTCCTCAAAACTTTTCTGGTTCCTCAATCCATTTTTTGTCCGTCAATCCATTTTTGGGTTCTTCAATCCATTTTTGGGTCCCTCAATCCATTTTATTGTTCTTCAGCCCATTTTTGCGTTCCTCAATCCATTCTTTGGTCCCTCAATCCATTTTTGGTTCCTCAATCTATTTTCGGGTTCCTCGATCCATTTTTTGATCCCTCGGCCCATTTTTCGGTTCCTCAATCCATTTTTAAGTTCCTCAATCCACTTTTTGGTTCCTCAATCCACTTTTTGGTTCCTCAATCCACTTTTTGGTTCCTCAATCCATTTTTTAGTTCCTCAGCACATTTTGAGACTCCTCAATCCATTTTTGGGTTCCTCAGTCCATTTTAGGGTTCTTCAGCCTATTTTTGGGTTCCTCAGCCCCTTTTTGGGTTCCTCAATGCATTTCTGGGTGCCTAAATCCATTTTTGGGTTACTCAGCCCATTCTTCCGTTCCTGGGCCCCTTTTTCTTTTCCTCAATTCATTTTTGGCTTCCTGAGCCAATTTTTGAGTTCCTCCATCCATTTTTGTTTTCCTCAATCAATTTTTGGGTTCCTCGGTGGTTAACAATGCATTCCCTGGGTGTCGGTCTTCCGAGGAGACAGGCAAGCGCTGAAGAAGCTGCTGCTTTTTTGGAGCGATTTAATGCCTTCTACGGAAACAGATTCACCAGCGGCTGAGAATTCCCACTGCAGTGATGTGGCTGCTAATTGCAGAGATGGATGAAGATTCAAATGACTGCTGCTATCGGAGGAAAGGAGCAGACCGACTGCTTTTCTGTGGCTTTGAAATGAGTGCACGAAGAAATCTTTTGACAGCAACACGTTTCAGCCCTAGCAGTTCGCAGAGATCTTTACCTCTTAGTGCAAAGAACCTGTGGAGCCGGAGTCTGCTGAGAATGCCCAGGAATGCGCGCGAAGCTCGTTCGACTAAGGAAGAGCACACGGGCTCTCCACCCGGAGGTTTCAACCATTTATGGTTCTTCAGCCCATTTTTGGGTCCCTCAATCCATTTTTAGATTCCTCAATCCATTTTTCGGTTCCTCAGACCATTTTTAGTTTCCCCATCCATTTTTGCTTTCCTCAATCCATTTTTTAGTTCCTCAGCCCATTTTTGGGTTCCTCAATCCATTTCGGGGTTCCTCAATCCAGTTTTGGTTTCCTGAGACCACTTTTGGGTTTCTAAATCCGTTTTTGGGTTCCTCAGCCCATTTTTGGGTTCTTCAGGCTATTTTTGCATTCCTCAGCCCATTTTTGGGTTCTTCAATTCATTTTTTGGTTCTTCAAACTATTTTTGGGTTCCTGAGCCCATTTTTGGGTTCCTCAAACCATTTTTTATTTTGTCGGCCCATTTTTTGGTTCTTCAGCCCATTTTTGGGTTCCACAGCCCATTTTTGGAGTCCGCAGCTTATTTTGGGCTTCTTCGGCCAATTTTTGGGTTTTTCAGCCCATTTTTGGGTTCCTCAATCCATTTTTGCGTTCCTCAATCCATTTTTTGACTATTCAGCCCATTTTTGGTTTCCTCTGCCCATTCTTGGTTTCCTCAATCTTTTTTTTGTTTTCCTCAACGCATTTCTGTGTTCCTGAGCCCATTTTTGGGTTCCTCCATCCATTTTTGGGTTCCTCCATCCATTTTGGGGTTCTTCAGCCCATTTTTGGGTTCCTCAATCCATTTTTGGATTCGTGAATGCATTTTCATGTTCCTGACCCGATTTTGGGATTCTTCAGGCCATTTTTGGGTTCCTTAATCCATTTTGGGCTTCCTCAATCCATTTTGGGTTCTTCAATCCATTTTTCGGTTCCTCAGACCATTTTTATTTTCCCCAATCCATTTTTGGTTTCCTCAGCCCATTTTTGGGCTCCTCAATCCATTTTTGGTTTCCTCAATCCACTTTTGGGTTCCTGAGCCCATTTTTTTTAATTCCACAATACATTTCTGGTTTCTTCGAACTTTTTTGGGGTTTCTCAATCCATTTTTGGGTTCTTTAGCCCATTTTTGGATTCCTCAATCCAGTTTTGGCTTCCTCAATCGATTGTTGGGTTTCTCAATCCATTTTTGGGTTCTTCAGCAATTTTTGGGTTCCTCAGCCCATTTTTTCATTCCTCAATGCACTTTTCTCTTCCTGAGCCCATTTTTGGGTTACTCAGCCCATTTTTGGGCTCCTCAAACCATTTTCGGGTTCTTCGGCCCATTTTTTGGGTTCCTGAGCCCATTTTTGGGTTCCTCAGCCCATTTTTGGGCTCCTCATACCATTTTCGGGTTCTTCAGCCCATTTTTGTGTTCCTGCGCCCATTTTTTGGGTTCTTCAGCCCATTTTTGGGTTCATCAGTGCATTTTTGGAGTCAGCAGACCATTTTGGGCTTCTTTAGCTAATTTTGGGGTTCTTCAGCCCATTTTGGGCTTTCTCAATTCATTTTTGGTTTCCTCAATCTTTTTTCTTTTCCTCAATGCATTTCTGGGTTCCTCAATCCATTTTTCGGTTCCTCAGACCATTTTTTGTTTCCCAATCCAGTTTTGCTTTCCTCAATCCATTTTTTAGTTCCTCAACCCATTTTTGGGTTCCTCAATCCAGTTTTGGTTTCCTGAGACCACTTTTGGATTTCTAGATCCATTTTTGCGTTCCTCAATCCATTTTTGGGTTCTTCAGCCCATTTTTGGTTTCCTCTATCCTTTTTAGTTTTCCTCAATGCATTTCTTTGTTCCTGAGCCCATTTTTGGATTCCTCAATCCATTTTTGGGTTCCTGAATCCCTTTTTTAGTTCTTCAGCCCATTTTTGGGTCCCTCAATCCATTTTTGGATTCCTCAATGCATTTTTGTGTTCCTGAGCCGTTTTTGGGTCCCTCAGCCCATTTTTGGTTTCCTCAATCAATTTTTGGGCCCCTCTATTCATTTTTGGTTTCCTTAGCCCAGTTTTGGGTTATTCAGCCCATTTTGGGGTTCCTCATCTCATTTTTGGTTTCCTCAATCCATTTTTGGCTTCCTCAATACATTTTATTGGTCCCTAAGTCATTTTTTGATTCCTCAATGTATTTTTGGCTTCCTGAATCCATTTTTGGGTCCCTCAGACCAATTTAGGTTTCCTCAATCCATTTTTGAGTTCTCAATACAGTTTAGGGTTCCTCAATCCTTTTTTGAGTTCCTCAGCTCAGTTTTGGTTTCCTCAAAACTTTTCTGGTTCCTCAATCCATTTTTTGTCCGTCAATCCATTTTTGGGTTCTTCAATCCATTTTTGGGTCCCTCAATCCATTTTATTGTTCTTCAGCCCATTTTTGCGTTCCTCAATCCATTCTTTGGTCCCTCAATCCATTTTTGGTTCCTCAATCTATTTTCGGGTTCCTCGATCCATTTTTTGATCCCTCGGCCCATTTTTCGGTTCCTCAATCCATTTTTAAGTTCCTCAATCCACTTTTTGGTTCCTCAATCCACTTTTTGGTTCCTCAATCCACTTTTTGGTTCCTCAATCCATTTTTTAGTTCCTCAGCACATTTTGAGACTCCTCAATCCATTTTTGGGTTCCTCAGTCCATTTTAGGGTTCTTCAGCCTATTTTTGGGTTCCTCAGCCCCTTTTTGGGTTCCTCAATGCATTTCTGGGTGCCTAAATCCATTTTTGGGTTACTCAGCCCATTCTTCCGTTCCTGGGCCCCTTTTTCTTTTCCTCAATTCATTTTTGGCTTCCTGAGCCAATTTTTGAGTTCCTCCATCCATTTTTGTTTTCCTCAATCAATTTTTGGGTTCCTCGGTGGTTAACAATGCATTCCCTGGGTGTCGGTCTTCCGAGGAGACAGGCAAGCGCTGAAGAAGCTGCTGCTTTTTTGGAGCGATTTAATGCCTTCTACGGAAACAGATTCACCAGCGGCTGAGAATTCCCACTGCAGTGATGTGGCTGCTAATTGCAGAGATGGATGAAGATTCAAATGACTGCTGCTATCGGAGGAAAGGAGCAGACCGACTGCTTTTCTGTGGCTTTGAAATGAGTGCACGAAGAAATCTTTTGACAGCAACACGTTTCAGCCCTAGCAGTTCGCAGAGATCTTTACCTCTTAGTGCAAAGAACCTGTGGAGCCGGAGTCTGCTGAGAATGCCCAGGAATGCGCGCGAAGCTCGTTCGACTAAGGAAGAGCACACGGGCTCTCCACCCGGAGGTTTCAACCATTTATGGTTCTTCAGCCCATTTTTGGGTCCCTCAATCCATTTTTAGATTCCTCAATCCATTTTTCGGTTCCTCAGACCATTTTTAGTTTCCCCATCCATTTTTGCTTTCCTCAATCCATTTTTTAGTTCCTCAGCCCATTTTTGGGTTCCTCAATCCATTTCGGGGTTCCTCAATCCAGTTTTGGTTTCCTGAGACCACTTTTGGGTTTCTAAATCCGTTTTTGGGTTCCTCAGCCCATTTTTGGGTTCTTCAGGCTATTTTTGCATTCCTCAGCCCATTTTTGGGTTCTTCAATTCATTTTTTGGTTCTTCAAACTATTTTTGGGTTCCTGAGCCCATTTTTGGGTTCCTCAAACCATTTTTTATTTTGTCGGCCCATTTTTTGGTTCTTCAGCCCATTTTTGGGTTCCACAGCCCATTTTTGGAGTCCGCAGCTTATTTTGGGCTTCTTCGGCCAATTTTTGGGTTTTTCAGCCCATTTTTGGGTTCCTCAATCCATTTTTGCGTTCCTCAATCCATTTTTTGACTATTCAGCCCATTTTTGGTTTCCTCTGCCCATTCTTGGTTTCCTCAATCTTTTTTTTGTTTTCCTCAACGCATTTCTGTGTTCCTGAGCCCATTTTTGGGTTCCTCCATCCATTTTTGGGTTCCTCCATCCATTTTGGGGTTCTTCAGCCCATTTTTGGGTTCCTCAATCCATTTTTGGATTCGTGAATGCATTTTCATGTTCCTGACCCGATTTTGGGATTCTTCAGGCCATTTTTGGGTTCCTTAATCCATTTTGGGGTTCCTCAATCCATTTTGGGTTCTTCAATCCATTTTTCGGTTCCTCAGACCATTTTTATTTTCCCCAATCCATTTTTGGTTTCCTCAGCCCATTTTTGGGCTCCTCAATCCATTTTTGGTTTCCTCAATCCACTTTTGGGTTCCTGAGCCCATTTTTTTTAATTCCACAATACATTTCTGGTTTCTTCGAACTTTTTTGGGGTTTCTCAATCCATTTTTGGGTTCTTTAGCCCATTTTTGGATTCCTCAATCCAGTTTTGGCTTCCTCAATCGATTGTTGGGTTTCTCAATCCATTTTTGGGTTCTTCAGCAATTTTTGGGTTCCTCAGCCCATTTTTTCATTCCTCAATGCACTTTTCTCTTCCTGAGCCCATTTTTGGGTTACTCAGCCCATTTTTGGGCTCCTCAAACCATTTTCGGGTTCTTCGGCCCATTTTTTGGGTTCCTGAGCCCATTTTTGGGTTCCTCAGCCCATTTTTGGGCTCCTCATACCATTTTCGGGTTCTTCAGCCCATTTTTGTGTTCCTGCGCCCATTTTTTGGGTTCTTCAGCCCATTTTGGGGTTCATCAGTGCATTTTTGGAGTCAGCAGACCATTTTGGGCTTCTTTAGCTAATTTTGGGGTTCTTCAGCCCATTTTGGGCTTTCTCAATTCATTTTTGGTTTCCTCAATCTTTTTTCTTTTCCTCAATGCATTTCTGGGTTCCTCAATCCATTTTTCGGTTCCTCAGACCATTTTTTGTTTCCCAATCCAGTTTTGCTTTCCTCAATCCATTTTTTAGTTCCTCAACCCATTTTTGGGTTCCTCAATCCAGTTTTGGTTTCCTGAGACCACTTTTGGATTTCTAGATCCATTTTTGCGTTCCTCAATCCATTTTTGGGTTCTTCAGCCCATTTTTGGTTTCCTCTATCCTTTTTAGTTTTCCTCAATGCATTTCTTTGTTCCTGAGCCCATTTTTGGATTCCTCAATCCATTTTTGGGTTCCTGAATCCCTTTTTTAGTTCTTCAGCCCATTTTTGGGTCCCTCAATCCATTTTTGGATTCCTCAATGCATTTTTGTGTTCCTGAGCCGTTTTTGGGTCCCTCAGCCCATTTTTGGTTTCCTCAATCAATTTTTGGGCCCCTCTATTCATTTTTGGTTTCCTTAGCCCAGTTTTGGGTTATTCAGCCCATTTTGGGGTTCCTCATCTCATTTTTGGTTTCCTCAATCCATTTTTGGCTTCCTCAATACATTTTATTGGTCCCTAAGTCATTTTTTGATTCCTCAATGTATTTTTGGCTTCCTGAATCCATTTTTGGGTCCCTCAGACCAATTTAGGTTTCCTCAATCCATTTTTGAGTTCTCAATACAGTTTAGGGTTCCTCAATCCTTTTTTGAGTTCCTCAGCTCAGTTTTGGTTTCCTCAAAACTTTTCTGGTTCCTCAATCCATTTTTTGTCCGTCAATCCATTTTTGGGTTCTTCAATCCATTTTTGGGTCCCTCAATCCATTTTATTGTTCTTCAGCCCATTTTTGCGTTCCTCAATCCATTCTTTGGTCCCTCAATCCATTTTTGGTTCCTCAATCTATTTTCGGGTTCCTCGATCCATTTTTTGATCCCTCGGCCCATTTTTCGGTTCCTCAATCCATTTTTAAGTTCCTCAATCCACTTTTTGGTTCCTCAATCCACTTTTTGGTTCCTCAATCCACTTTTTGGTTCCTCAATCCATTTTTTAGTTCCTCAGCACATTTTGAGACTCCTCAATCCATTTTTGGGTTCCTCAGTCCATTTTAGGGTTCTTCAGCCTATTTTTGGGTTCCTCAGCCCCTTTTTGGGTTCCTCAATGCATTTCTGGGTGCCTAAATCCATTTTTGGGTTACTCAGCCCATTCTTCCGTTCCTGGGCCCCTTTTTCTTTTCCTCAATTCATTTTTGGCTTCCTGAGCCAATTTTTGAGTTCCTCCATCCATTTTTGTTTTCCTCAATCAATTTTTGGGTTCCTCGGTGGTTAACAATGCATTCCCTGGGTGTCGGTCTTCCGAGGAGACAGGCAAGCGCTGAAGAACCTGCTGCTTTTTTGGAGCGATTTAATGCCTTCTACGGAAACAGATTCACCAGCGGCTGAGAATTCCCACTGCAGTGATGTGGCTGCTAATTGCAGAGATGGATGAAGATTCAAATGACTGCTGCTATCGGAGGAAAGGAGCAGACCGACTGCTTTTCTGTGGCTTTGAAATGAGTGCACGAAGAAATCTTTTGACAGCAACACGTTTCAGCCCTAGCAGTTCGCAGAGATCTTTACCTCTTAGTGCAAAGAACCTGTGGAGCCGGAGTCTGCTGAGAATGCCCAGGAATGCGCGCGAAGCTCGTTCGACTAAGGAAGAGCACACGGGCTCTCCACCCGGAGGTTTCAACCATTTATGGTTCTTCAGCCCATTTTTGGGTCCCTCAATCCATTTTTAGATTCCTCAATCCATTTTTCGGTTCCTCAGACCATTTTCAGTTTCCCCATCCATTTTTGCTTTCCTCAATCCATTTTTTAGTTCCTCAGCCCATTTTTGGGTTCCTCAATCCATTTCGGGGTTCCTCAATCCAGTTTTGGTTTCCTGAGACCACTTTTGGGTTTCTAAATCCGTTTTTGGGTTCCTCAGCCCATTTTTGGGTTCTTCAGGCTATTTTTGCATTCCTCAGCCCATTTTTGGGTTCTTCAATTCATTTTTTGGTTCTTCAAACTATTTTTGGGTTCCTGAGCCCATTTTTGGGTTCCTCAAACCATTTTTTATTTTGTCGGCCCATTTTTTGGTTCTTCAGCCCATTTTTGGGTTCCACAGCCCATTTTTGGAGTCCGCAGCTTATTTTGGGCTTCTTCGGCCAATTTTTGGGTTTTTCAGCCCATTTTTGGGTTCCTCAATCCATTTTTGCGTTCCTCAATCCATTTTTTGACTATTCAGCCCATTTTTGGTTTCCTCTGCCCATTCTTGGTTTCCTCAATCTTTTTTTTGTTTTCCTCAACGCATTTCTGTGTTCCTGAGCCCATTTTTGGGTTCCTCCATCCATTTTTGGGTTCCTCCATCCATTTTGGGGTTCTTCAGCCCATTTTTGGGTTCCTCAATCCATTTTTGGATTCGTGAATGCATTTTCATGTTCCTGACCCGATTTTGGGATTCTTCAGGCCATTTTTGGGTTCCTTAATCCATTTTGGGCTTCCTCAATCCATTTTGGGTTCTTCAATCCATTTTTCGGTTCCTCAGACCATTTTTATTTTCCCCAATCCATTTTTGGTTTCCTCAGCCCATTTTTGGGCTCCTCAATCCATTTTTGGTTTCCTCAATCCACTTTTGGGTTCCTGAGCCCATTTTTTTTAATTCCACAATACATTTCTGGTTTCTTCGAACTTTTTTGGGGTTTCTCAATCCATTTTTGGGTTCTTTAGCCCATTTTTGGATTCCTCAATCCAGTTTTGGCTTCCTCAATCGATTGTTGGGTTTCTCAATCCATTTTTGGGTTCTTCAGCAATTTTTGGGTTCCTCAGCCCATTTTTTCATTCCTCAATGCACTTTTCTCTTCCTGAGCCCATTTTTGGGTTACTCAGCCCATTTTTGGGCTCCTCAAACCATTTTCGGGTTCTTCGGCCCATTTTTTGGGTTCCTGAGCCCATTTTTGGGTTCCTCAGCCCATTTTTGGGCTCCTCATACCATTTTCGGGTTCTTCAGCCCATTTTTGTGTTCCTGCGCCCATTTTTTGGGTTCTTCAGCCCATTTTTGGGTTCATCAGTGCATTTTTGGAGTCAGCAGACCATTTTGGGCTTCTTTAGCTAATTTTGGGGTTCTTCAGCCCATTTTGGGCTTTCTCAATTCATTTTTGGTTTCCTCAATCTTTTTTCTTTTCCTCAATGCATTTCTGGGTTCCTCAATCCATTTTTCGGTTCCTCAGACCATTTTTTGTTTCCCAATCCAGTTTTGCTTTCCTCAATCCATTTTTTAGTTCCTCAACCCATTTTTGGGTTCCTCAATCCAGTTTTGGTTTCCTGAGACCACTTTTGGATTTCTAGATCCATTTTTGCGTTCCTCAATCCATTTTTGGGTTCTTCAGCCCATTTTTGGTTTCCTCTATCCTTTTTAGTTTTCCTCAATGCATTTCTTTGTTCCTGAGCCCATTTTTGGATTCCTCAATCCATTTTTGGGTTCCTGAATCCCTTTTTTAGTTCTTCAGCCCATTTTTGGGTCCCTCAATCCATTTTTGGATTCCTCAATGCATTTTTGTGTTCCTGAGCCGTTTTTGGGTCCCTCAGCCCATTTTTGGTTTCCTCAATCAATTTTTGGGCCCCTCTATTCATTTTTGGTTTCCTTAGCCCAGTTTTGGGTTATTCAGCCCATTTTGGGGTTCCTCATCTCATTTTTGGTTTCCTCAATCCATTTTTGGCTTCCTCAATCATTTTATTGGTCCCTAAGTCATTTTTTGATTCCTCAATGTATTTTTGGCTTCCTGAATCCATTTTTGGGTCCCTCAGACCAATTTAGGTTTCCTCAATCCATTTTTGAGTTCTCAATACAGTTTAGGGTTCCTCAATCCTTTTTTGAGTTCCTCAGCTCAGTTTTGGTTTCCTCAAAACTTTTCTGGTTCCTCAATCCATTTTTTGTCCGTCAATCCATTTTTGGGTTCTTCAATCCATTTTTGGTCCCTCAATCCATTTTATTGTTCTTCAGCCCATTTTTGCGTTCCTCAATCCATTCTTTGGTCCCTCAATCCATTTTTGGTTCCTCAATCTATTTTCGGGTTCCTCGATCCATTTTTTGATCCCTCGGCCCATTTTTCGGTTCCTCAATCCATTTTTAAGTTCCTCAATCCACTTTTTGGTTCCTCAATCCACTTTTTGGTTCCTCAATCCACTTTTTGGTTCCTCAATCCATTTTTTAGTTCCTCAGCACATTTTGAGACTCCTCAATCCATTTTTGGGTTCCTCAGTCCATTTTAGGGTTCTTCAGCCTATTTTTGGGTTCCTCAGCCCCTTTTTGGGTTCCTCAATGCATTTCTGGGTGCCTAAATCCATTTTTGGGTTACTCAGCCCATTCTTCCGTTCCTGGGCCCCTTTTTCTTTTCCTCAATTCATTTTTGGCTTCCTGAGCCAATTTTTGAGTTCCTCCATCCATTTTTGTTTTCCTCAATCAATTTTTGGGTTCCTCGGTGGTTAACAATGCATTCCCTGGGTGTCGGTCTTCCGAGGAGACAGGCAAGCGCTGAAGAACCTGCTGCTTTTTTGGAGCGATTTAATGCCTTCTACGGAAACAGATTCACCAGCGGCTGAGAATTCCCACTGCAGTGATGTGGCTGCTAATTGCAGAGATGGATGAAGATTCAAATGACTGCTGCTATCGGAGGAAAGGAGCAGACCGACTGCTTTTCTGTGGCTTTGAAATGAGTGCACGAAGAAATCTTTTGACAGCAACACGTTTCAGCCCTAGCAGTTCGCAGAGATCTTTACCTCTTAGTGCAAAGAACCTGTGGAGCCGGAGTCTGCTGAGAATGCCCAGGAATGCGCGCGAAGCTCGTTCGACTAAGGAAGAGCACACGGGCTCTCCACCCGGAGGTTTCAACCATTTATGGTTCTTCAGCCCATTTTTGGGTCCCTCAATCCATTTTTAGATTCCTCAATCCATTTTTCGGTTCCTCAGACCATTTTCAGTTTCCCCATCCATTTTTGCTTTCCTCAATCCATTTTTTAGTTCCTCAGCCCATTTTTGGGTTCCTCAATCCATTTCGGGGTTCCTCAATCCAGTTTTGGTTTCCTGAGACCACTTTTGGGTTTCTAAATCCGTTTTTGGGTTCCTCAGCCCATTTTTGGGTTCTTCAGGCTATTTTTGCATTCCTCAGCCCATTTTTGGGTTCTTCAATTCATTTTTTGGTTCTTCAAACTATTTTTGGGTTCCTGAGCCCATTTTTGGGTTCCTCAAACCATTTTTTATTTTGTCGGCCCATTTTTTGGTTCTTCAGCCCATTTTTGGGTTCCACAGCCCATTTTTGGAGTCCGCAGCTTATTTTGGGCTTCTTCGGCCAATTTTTGGGTTTTTCAGCCCATTTTTGGGTTCCTCAATCCATTTTTGCGTTCCTCAATCCATTTTTTGACTATTCAGCCCATTTTTGGTTTCCTCTGCCCATTCTTGGTTTCCTCAATCTTTTTTTTGTTTTCCTCAACGCATTTCTGTGTTCCTGAGCCCATTTTTGGGTTCCTCCATCCATTTTTGGGTTCCTCCATCCATTTTGGGGTTCTTCAGCCCATTTTTGGGTTCCTCAATCCATTTTTGGATTCGTGAATGCATTTTCATGTTCCTGACCCGATTTTGGGATTCTTCAGGCCATTTTTGGGTTCCTTAATCCATTTTGGGGTTCCTCAATCCATTTTGGGTTCTTCAATCCATTTTTCGGTTCCTCAGACCATTTTTATTTTCCCCAATCCATTTTTGGTTTCCTCAGCCCATTTTTGGGCTCCTCAATCCATTTTTGGTTTCCTCAATCCACTTTTGGGTTCCTGAGCCCATTTTTTTTAATTCCACAATACATTTCTGGTTTCTTCGAACTTTTTTGGGGTTTCTCAATCCATTTTTGGGTTCTTTAGCCCATTTTTGGATTCCTCAATCCAGTTTTGGCTTCCTCAATCGATTGTTGGGTTTCTCAATCCATTTTTGGGTTCTTCAGCAATTTTTGGGTTCCTCAGCCCATTTTTTCATTCCTCAATGCACTTTTCTCTTCCTGAGCCCATTTTTGGGTTACTCAGCCCATTTTTGGGCTCCTCAAACCATTTTCGGGTTCTTCGGCCCATTTTTCGGGTTCCTGAGCCCATTTTTGGGTTCCTCAGCCCATTTTTGGGCTCCTCATACCATTTTCGGGTTCTTCAGCCCATTTTTGTGTTCCTGCGCCCATTTTTTGGGTTCTTCAGCCCATTTTTGGGTTCATCAGTGCATTTTTGGAGTCAGCAGACCATTTTGGGCTTCTTTAGCTAATTTTGGGGTTCTTCAGCCCATTTTGGGCTTTCTCAATTCATTTTTGGTTTCCTCAATCTTTTTTCTTTTCCTCAATGCATTTCTGGGTTCCTCAATCCATTTTTCGGTTCCTCAGACCATTTTTTGTTTCCCAATCCAGTTTTGCTTTCCTCAATCCATTTTTTAGTTCCTCAACCCATTTTTGGGTTCCTCAATCCAGTTTTGGTTTCCTGAGACCACTTTTGGATTTCTAGATCCATTTTTGCGTTCCTCAATCCATTTTTGGGTTCTTCAGCCCATTTTTGGTTTCCTCTATCCTTTTTAGTTTTCCTCAATGCATTTCTTTGTTCCTGAGCCCATTTTTGGATTCCTCAATCCATTTTTGGGTTCCTGAATCCCTTTTTTAGTTCTTCAGCCCATTTTTGGGTCCCTCAATCCATTTTTGGATTCCTCAATGCATTTTTGTGTTCCTGAGCCGTTTTTGGGTCCCTCAGCCCATTTTTGGTTTCCTCAATCAATTTTTGGGCCCCTCTATTCATTTTTGGTTTCCTTAGCCCAGTTTTGGGTTATTCAGCCCATTTTGGGGTTCCTCATCTCATTTTTGGTTTCCTCAATCCATTTTTGGCTTCCTCAATACATTTTATTGGTCCCTAAGTCATTTTTTGATTCCTCAATGTATTTTTGGCTTCCTGAATCCATTTTTGGGTCCCTCAGACCAATTTAGGTTTCCTCAATCCATTTTTGAGTTCTCAATACAGTTTAGGGTTCCTCAATCCTTTTTTGAGTTCCTCAGCTCAGTTTTGGTTTCCTCAAAACTTTTCTGGTTCCTCAATCCATTTTTTGTCCGTCAATCCATTTTTGGGTTCTTCAATCCATTTTTGGTCCCTCAATCCATTTTATTGTTCTTCAGCCCATTTTTGCGTTCCTCAATCCATTCTTTGGTCCCTCAATCCATTTTTGGTTCCTCAATCTATTTTCGGGTTCCTCGATCCATTTTTTGATCCCTCGGCCCATTTTTCGGTTCCTCAATCCATTTTTAAGTTCCTCAATCCACTTTTTGGTTCCTCAATCCACTTTTTGGTTCCTCAATCCACTTTTTGGTTCCTCAATCCATTTTTTAGTTCCTCAGCACATTTTGAGACTCCTCAATCCATTTTTGGGTTCCTCAGTCCATTTTAGGGTTCTTCAGCCTATTTTTGGGTTCCTCAGCCCCTTTTTGGGTTCCTCAATGCATTTCTGGGTGCCTAAATCCATTTTTGGGTTACTCAGCCCATTCTTCCGTTCCTGGGCCCCTTTTTCTTTTCCTCAATTCATTTTTGGCTTCCTGAGCCAATTTTTGAGTTCCTCCATCCATTTTTGTTTTCCTCAATCAATTTTTGGGTTCCTCGGTGGTTAACAATGCATTCCCTGGGTGTCGGTCTTCCGAGGAGACAGGCAAGCGCTGAAGAAGCTGCTGCTTTTTTGGAGCGATTTAATGCCTTCTACGGAAACAGATTCACCAGCGGCTGAGAATTCCCACTGCAGTGATGTGGCTGCTAATTGCAGAGATGGATGAAGATTCAAATGACTGCTGCTATCGGAGGAAAGGAGCAGACCGACTGCTTTTCTGTGGCTTTGAAATGAGTGCACGAAGAAATCTTTTGACAGCAACACGTTTCAGCCCTAGCAGTTCGCAGAGATCTTTACCTCTTAGTGCAAAGAACCTGTGGAGCCGGAGTCTGCTGAGAATGCCCAGGAATGCGCGCGAAGCTCGTTCGACTAAGGAAGAGCACACGGCTCTCCACCCGGAGGTTTCAACCATTTATGGTTCTTCAGCCCATTTTTGGGTCCCTCAATCCATTTTTAGATTCCTCAATCCATTTTTCGGTTCCTCAGACCATTTTCAGTTTCCCCATCCATTTTTGCTTTCCTCAATCCATTTTTTAGTTCCTCAGCCCATTTTTGGGTTCCTCAATCCATTTCGGGGTTCCTCAATCCAGTTTTGGTTTCCTGAGACCACTTTTGGGTTTCTAAATCCGTTTTTGGGTTCCTCAGCCCATTTTTGGGTTCTTCAGGCTATTTTTGCATTCCTCAGCCCATTTTTGGGTTCTTCAATTCATTTTTTGGTTCTTCAAACTATTTTTGGGTTCCTGAGCCCATTTTTGGGTTCCTCAAACCATTTTTTATTTTGTCGGCCCATTTTTTGGTTCTTCAGCCCATTTTTGGGTTCCACAGCCCATTTTTGGAGTCCGCAGCTTATTTTGGGCTTCTTCGGCCAATTTTTGGGTTTTTCAGCCCATTTTTGGGTTCCTCAATCCATTTTTGCGTTCCTCAATCCATTTTTTGACTATTCAGCCCATTTTTGGTTTCCTCTGCCCATTCTTGGTTTCCTCAATCTTTTTTTTGTTTTCCTCAACGCATTTCTGTGTTCCTGAGCCCATTTTTGGGTTCCTCCATCCATTTTTGGGTTCCTCCATCCATTTTGGGGTTCTTCAGCCCATTTTTGGGTTCCTCAATCCATTTTTGGATTCGTGAATGCATTTTCATGTTCCTGACCCGATTTTGGGATTCTTCAGGCCATTTTTGGGTTCCTTAATCCATTTTGGGGTTCCTCAATCCATTTTGGGTTCTTCAATCCATTTTTCGGTTCCTCAGACCATTTTTATTTTCCCCAATCCATTTTTGGTTTCCTCAGCCCATTTTTGGCTCCTCAATCCATTTTTGGTTTCCTCAATCCACTTTTGGGTTCCTGAGCCCATTTTTTTTAATTCCACAATACATTTCTGGTTTCTTCGAACTTTTTTGGGGTTTCTCAATCCATTTTTGGGTTCTTTAGCCCATTTTTGGATTCCTCAATCCAGTTTTGGCTTCCTCAATCGATTGTTGGGTTTCTCAATCCATTTTTGGGTTCTTCAGCAATTTTTGGGTTCCTCAGCCCATTTTTTCATTCCTCAATGCACTTTTCTCTTCCTGAGCCCATTTTTGGGTTACTCAGCCCATTTTTGGGCTCCTCAAACCATTTTCGGGTTCTTCGGCCCATTTTTCGGGTTCCTGAGCCCATTTTTGGGTTCCTCAGCCCATTTTTGGGCTCCTCATACCATTTTCGGGTTCTTCAGCCCATTTTTGTGTTCCTGCGCCCATTTTTTGGGTTCTTCAGCCCATTTTTGGGTTCATCAGTGCATTTTTGGAGTCAGCAGACCATTTTGGGCTTCTTTAGCTAATTTTGGGGTTCTTCAGCCCATTTTGGGCTTTCTCAATTCATTTTTGGTTTCCTCAATCTTTTTTCTTTTCCTCAATGCATTTCTGGGTTCCTCAATCCATTTTTCGGTTCCTCAGACCATTTTTTGTTTCCCAATCCAGTTTTGCTTTCCTCAATCCATTTTTTAGTTCCTCAACCCATTTTTGGGTTCCTCAATCCAGTTTTGGTTTCCTGAGACCACTTTTGGATTTCTAGATCCATTTTTGCGTTCCTCAATCCATTTTTGGGTTCTTCAGCCCATTTTTGGTTTCCTCTATCCTTTTTAGTTTTCCTCAATGCATTTCTTTGTTCCTGAGCCCATTTTTGGATTCCTCAATCCATTTTTGGGTTCCTGAATCCCTTTTTTAGTTCTTCAGCCCATTTTTGGGTCCCTCAATCCATTTTGGATTCCTCAATGCATTTTTGTGTTCCTGAGCCGTTTTTGGGTCCCTCAGCCCATTTTTGGTTTCCTCAATCAATTTTTGGGCCCCTCTATTCATTTTTGGTTTCCTTAGCCCAGTTTTGGGTTATTCAGCCCATTTTGGGGTTCCTCATCTCATTTTTGGTTTCCTCAATCCATTTTTGGCTTCCTCAATACATTTTATTGGTCCCTAAGTCATTTTTTGATTCCTCAATGTATTTTTGGCTTCCTGAATCCATTTTTGGGTCCCTCAGACCAATTTAGGTTTCCTCAATCCATTTTTGAGTTCTCAATACAGTTTAGGGTTCCTCAATCCTTTTTTGAGTTCCTCAGCTCAGTTTTGGTTTCCTCAAAACTTTTCTGGTTCCTCAATCCATTTTTTGTCCGTCAATCCATTTTTGGGTTCTTCAATCCATTTTTGGGTCCCTCAATCCATTTTATTGTTCTTCAGCCCATTTTTGCGTTCCTCAATCCATTCTTTGGTCCCTCAATCCATTTTTGGTTCCTCAATCTATTTTCGGGTTCCTCGATCCATTTTTTGATCCCTCGGCCCATTTTTCGGTTCCTCAATCCATTTTTAAGTTCCTCAATCCACTTTTTGGTTCCTCAATCCACTTTTTGGTTCCTCAATCCACTTTTTGGTTCCTCAATCCATTTTTTAGTTCCTCAGCACATTTTGAGACTCCTCAATCCATTTTTGGGTTCCTCAGTCCATTTTAGGGTTCTTCAGCCTATTTTTGGGTTCCTCAGCCCCTTTTTGGGTTCCTCAATGCATTTCTGGGTGCCTAAATCCATTTTTGGGTTACTCAGCCCATTCTTCCGTTCCTGGGCCCCTTTTTCTTTTCCTCAATTCATTTTTGGCTTCCTGAGCCAATTTTTGAGTTCCTCCATCCATTTTTGTTTTCCTCAATCAATTTTTGGGTTCCTCGGTGGTTAACAATGCATTCCCTGGGTGTCGGTCTTCCGAGGAGACAGGCAAGCGCTGAAGAACCTGCTGCTTTTTTGGAGCGATTTAATGCCTTCTACGGAAACAGATTCACCAGCGGCTGAGAATTCCCACTGCAGTGATGTGGCTGCTAATTGCAGAGATGGATGAAGATTCAAATGACTGCTGCTATCGGAGGAAAGGAGCAGACCGACTGCTTTTCTGTGGCTTTGAAATGAGTGCACGAAGAAATCTTTTGACAGCAACACGTTTCAGCCCTAGCAGTTCGCAGAGATCTTTACCTCTTAGTGCAAAGAACCTGTGGAGCCGGAGTCTGCTGAGAATGCCCAGGAATGCGCGCGAAGCTCGTTCGACTAAGGAAGAGCACACGGGCTCTCCACCCGGAGGTTTCAACCATTTATGGTTCTTCAGCCCATTTTTGGGTCCCTCAATCCATTTTTAGATTCCTCAATCCATTTTTCGGTTCCTCAGACCATTTTTAGTTTCCCCATCCATTTTTGCTTTCCTCAATCCATTTTTTAGTTCCTCAGCCCATTTTTGGGTTCCTCAATCCATTTCGGGGTTCCTCAATCCAGTTTTGGTTTCCTGAGACCACTTTTGGGTTTCTAAATCCGTTTTTGGGTTCCTCAGCCCATTTTTGGGTTCTTCAGGCTATTTTTGCATTCCTCAGCCCATTTTTGGGTTCTTCAATTCATTTTTTGGTTCTTCAAACTATTTTTGGGTTCCTGAGCCCATTTTTGGGTTCCTCAAACCATTTTTTATTTTGTCGGCCCATTTTTTGGTTCTTCAGCCCATTTTTGGGTTCCACAGCCCATTTTTGGAGTCCGCAGCTTATTTTGGGCTTCTTCGGCCAATTTTTGGGTTTTTCAGCCCATTTTTGGGTTCCTCAATCCATTTTTGCGTTCCTCAATCCATTTTTTGACTATTCAGCCCATTTTTGGTTTCCTCTGCCCATTCTTGGTTTCCTCAATCTTTTTTTTGTTTTCCTCAACGCATTTCTGTGTTCCTGAGCCCATTTTTGGGTTCCTCCATCCATTTTTGGGTTCCTCCATCCATTTTGGGGTTCTTCAGCCCATTTTTGGGTTCCTCAATCCATTTTTGGATTCGTGAATGCATTTTCATGTTCCTGACCCGATTTTGGGATTCTTCAGGCCATTTTTGGGTTCCTTAATCCATTTTGGGCTTCCTCAATCCATTTTGGGTTCTTCAATCCATTTTTCGGTTCCTCAGACCATTTTTATTTTCCCCAATCCATTTTTGGTTTCCTCAGCCCATTTTTGGGCTCCTCAATCCATTTTTGGTTTCCTCAATCCACTTTTGGGTTCCTGAGCCCATTTTTTTTAATTCCACAATACATTTCTGGTTTCTTCGAACTTTTTTGGGGTTTCTCAATCCATTTTTGGGTTCTTTAGCCCATTTTTGGATTCCTCAATCCAGTTTTGGCTTCCTCAATCGATTGTTGGGTTTCTCAATCCATTTTTGGGTTCTTCAGCAATTTTTGGGTTCCTCAGCCCATTTTTTCATTCCTCAATGCACTTTTCTCTTCCTGAGCCCATTTTTGGGTTACTCAGCCCATTTTTGGGCTCCTCAAACCATTTTCGGGTTCTTCGGCCCATTTTTCGGGTTCCTGAGCCCATTTTTGGGTTCCTCAGCCCATTTTTGGGCTCCTCATACCATTTTCGGGTTCTTCAGCCCATTTTTGTGTTCCTGCGCCCATTTTTTGGGTTCTTCAGCCCATTTTTGGGTTCATCAGTGCATTTTTGGAGTCAGCAGACCATTTTGGGCTTCTTTAGCTAATTTTGGGGTTCTTCAGCCCATTTTGGGCTTTCTCAATTCATTTTTGGTTTCCTCAATCTTTTTTCTTTTCCTCAATGCATTTCTGGGTTCCTCAATCCATTTTTCGGTTCCTCAGACCATTTTTTGTTTCCCAATCCAGTTTTGCTTTCCTCAATCCATTTTTTAGTTCCTCAAC